>CM061140.1:115122301-115137301 GCA_030789695.1 Scilla litardierei
TAACGTGATCGACCCTTTGACAAAAGCATCATTGGGTTTATATTGGCTGTGTCAGTGATGAACTCTGTTAGCCGTAGTCCCTTCGTCAAGACTGTGTTCTTGTTGGCATAGGGTATGGTTTACTGTCAACCCTATCAGACAACATTGGTCAGTATACGGCGTTCTTTATTGTATACACGTTGTACTTCTTACAACGCACCCCGGCCGAGGATTAACATAAAGACCGTACTGAGCCTATAACACTAACTTCCCTTTAACGGAAGTGACGAATCCCATCTTAGTCATCTACTTGCCTCGAGAGCTTCGGGTGCAGCTCAACCTAAGATCTTTCAGCAGGCCTAGCCTCGAAGCTAGATCATAGGTCTAAGCTACACCGTTTACTCACATGTTTGTACAAATGACTTCAGGTCTTAAGGACCAGCTAACCTATCATCACCCTAGAGTTATTAAAGATAGTTCAGTTAAAGTCAACCATTTAATAACTCTTATGTGGTCGTTCAGTGAACTCATTTCTAATGATCACCTGTGTCTCGTCTCCGACTTCACCAAGTCGAATGACTATGAGATCATCATTACCCTAAGGTAAGACTAAGACACAATGGTCTATCCGATGTGTTGATATCCAGTTCTCGACACATCTATGACCACGAACCGTTTAAGACTTACATTCTATTCGGTCACTTACTTACTCATAATCGAGATCTCATCTAGATACGTAAGGACCTAACTGTAAGTCAATGATATTATCTAAGTACATTAATACGAACTATTTATACTTAGAATAATAGGTACCATATACAGTATGAACAAGACGTATTACTTATGGATAAATGCCTTATGGGCATATATTCTCCTACACTCCTTTGTATCCCGGTTTAGATATTGAAACTCTTGTTTGAGTTTTGGTACCCGCTTAGGATGAGATTAGTGAAAATCCACAGCTAGGGTGACAAGGGTGTGACTGGAGTAGGCGTAATAGAATCAGGATACATCTTGTGTTTGTGATTGCCATTGTTTCTTTATTGTGTGTTACAATTATATTTCCGCATTTGCTTAATTAATTTTAATTTTTACTACACTATTCAGCCCCATCTATTGTGTTTCTTAGTGTTCATGGATCCAAACAACAGGCATCCGAGCAGGTTTGAAGCATACACGCAACCACTATGTCTTTTAGAGCTTCATTTCAATCCCACGAGGAAGGACTATCAACTGTTTGACCACTGCTCTTTAATGGCACAAAGTATCCATCTTGGATGATAAAGATGATGATTTGATTGGAGCGATGAGAGATTTGGGACATCACTGAGTCCACATTTGAGAATCCCAAGAAGCCAATGGTGGAAAGGTTAAAGGTAGAGAAGGACATGGTAAAGTACAACGCAAAGGCGATGACGACACTTCATTGTGCTCTTGATGCGAATGAGTTCAATTGCATTTTGATGTACAAATTGTGAAATGATATTTGGCATTTGTTGGATGTTACTTGTTGTGTCCTCGACATTTGTGTCGCAAGCACACAGTCAAGTTGTAGCACTATACGGGTCGTCCACTAGGAGGCAGTTGTTGATTATTGGTTTCTTTCTAAGTTTATTAGATACACGATCGATATGTTGCTAAGTGGTGTATACTAAAGGAAAATATCAATAAAGAAACGCTCTAGGACCTAGGTATCACCACCATTGGATTAAAGTTAGAATTGATTTGGATTGATCGATTTTTAGATTCATGGGACTTAGGAGAGGTCGTCTAACCTAAGGGCATTATCCTACCCCCCAACACTCTCATGATGCAATGAAAGGATATTCCCTTATGTTAGCCCTAACCCCCCACTCTCGTGATGCCATGATAGGACTATCTATCCCATATCGAAGCCAACTCCCATTGGTGCATCGATATGCGATAGATGCATTACGTCTGATGAATGTCCTCAATCTTCCTCTACGCCACTTCTATGGATTAGGATCCGGATCTATGCTAGGACGGATCTAATCCATTCCTGACTCATGTCAGTTGTATGGATAGTATGGATCAATGTAGGGATTGAAAACCCTAGATTAGCACCAGCTCCCACCAACGACTAATCTATTTATCCACAAGGGTGGAGATCAGTGTGCATTGATAACAATCACCCTATCATACCCATAATCTCCAATTATTCAACAATTAATCAAATCTCATCAATCCATGCCCAAATCCAATGGGGTTCAACCCATGGCCCTAGATGAGCAACTACTCACGATCCATGTAGATAAACGAAATCAAAACCATGAATTGAGACATTAAAGCAATTATGGGTGAATAGAGATAATCAATCACACAACCCACGATGATAGAAGATTAGAGAAAACTAAATTTATTGCAAACTAAAATAACAATCCAAAAGAACAAAAGGAATAATAAAAGTTGCAGAGAATATTGATAGGAGTACACCTGAAAAGCTCTGAAAAATCTCTCAAAAAGTACACGAAAAGGTGTTCTCTATTCAGAGGAGGAAGAAAGGTATAAATGCCGCTATTAAAATCCCAGAAAAATCCCAAAACTGACACTGGCAGTGCCCCAAAACCATTGGGATCCCTATTCGATGCAGTCGTGTCAGAATCAACGCTGTCACGTCGCCTATTTGCGTAAGTTGGGAAAATTTCTCCTTAATCAATGCGATTTCTTCACGATCCAAGCGACTGCGTCGTTTGGTGCTTTGGTTCTTCGATTTCCTTATCTAAACGATTGTTTGGATGACCGTTTGGCTTCAGCAGAATCTCTGATCGACGTGGTCACATCGTCAGCCAAACGATCGCGTCATTGGGACTTTCCATCTCTTCAGCTCTGTGATGACTGTTGGAACTTGGTATTTTCCATCCTCTCTTTCATAAGGTTTTGATGTGACAAATCAATATATTTAGTGTTACTAACTCTATCTATGCAGATGTACAATTACAACACTAATTCATTCACATCACGCATATGATCAAAGTACAAGGACTCTCTGCAAAAACAGCCTTGCTACTCAAATTATGTTTGGAAAACGTATCTACGGAATGATGTAAATTTTACTTTTTAGATAGCTTCAGGGACTTGGGTATATCATATCATTCATCTCTAAGCTCAAAATTGCATCATCTTCCAACCCCATTTGATCCTGAGTCAGAATTCCTTTTCCTCAAAATTGGTCGACTAAGATTTTTCCTAGCCTACTAAACAACTATATTTTCATTGACTTTTGACATGATACTTTCAGACAAGGATCTATCCGTTGTCTAGTCCATGTCACCAAATTTTTGTGACCGTTTGTGACCGTTTCAAAATTAGCAGGCTACGAATTTTCCTAGCATGACAAGTCGTTTTTTGGACCGAAATTTTCCAGATCAGTTTCTGACCGTTCTCCAACGTTTCTTACAGTTTCTGAACATTGTGCAACGTCTCTTACAGAACCGTTCATAACCGTTTCTAAAAGCTATAAAAGGAGGGGTACCCCCTCTCTTTTCTTCACACACTTTCCTCTTCTTTACTCTTACTTGTTGAAATCAAGCCATTAATTTTCTTAAGAAATTTGGCCATTAGTTGTTCTTTTCTTATTTGTAAGAAGAAATCATTAGATTTCTTTCTTTGTTTAAGAACAGAAGGACTTGGATTTTCAACACATTTTGGGAAAGTTGTTCTTTTCTTATTTGTAAGAAGAAATCATTAGATTTCTCTCTTCGTTTAAGAACGGAAGAACTTCAATTGTGTTTCACCATTACTTATCTTGAAACATTGAAGTTCATTTCTAAACACCTTCCTTGAATTCATTTTCTGATATTCATCCAAGGGTATATGTGTTTTCTATTTAATTATTTTACAGGTTTCAATCTCTATTAAGATTGTACAAAGTTTGGGACACGGGGAGTGTCGCCATTTTTGTAAGTTTGTGCTTGCGGGACAAGTGATTATAGTGGATTGAAAATCTCTACGGGGAGTAGAGGACTGGAGTAGGATCAACAGGATCCGAACCAGGATAAATCTCTGTGTTTGCGATTGGTTTAATTTTCTATACGTGTCATTTCATTTTTGTGCCATCTTTGCTAATATTAGTAACGTTTTATTTGCAACAATTTTTTAAATACACTATTCACCCCCCTCTAGTGTATTGATCCATATAGGCTGAAATTACATTTGGTATCGGAGCAAGGTTAAGGTGGCAGAATCAAGCATGAACGTTGTTCCACACAACTACAACATAAATCAGCATCCTGAAGGGCATTCTCAAGTTCGTCCTCCTCTATTTGATGGTTCTAACTACTCATATTGGAAAATACGAATGGAGATTCATCTCCAAAGTATGCATTATGAGATTTGGGACATAATAGAGACATGATACACAAAGCCAACAACTTCTGTTGCTGATTGGACCGCCAACGACAAATCTGCAAAAACCAACAACTCAAAGGCCATGAATGCTTTATTCTGTGACATGGATAAACATGAGTTTAATCGAGTATCTCAGGCCAAAAGTGCTAAAGAGATTTGGCATATACTCGAGGTAACTTATGAAGGAACCAGTAAAGTGAAGGAAACTAAGATTTCCGTTTTGGTTCACAAATTCGAGTTGTTCAAGATGAAGGACCAAGAGACAATTGGAGAAATGAATACCAGGTTTACTAATATTATAAATTCTTTAAATGCTCTTGGAAAGACTTACACTTCTCTTGAACAGGTTCGCAAGATTCTTAAAGCTTTGACTCTAGAATGGCGTCCAAAGATCACCGCAATTGAAGAAGCCAACGATCTCTCAACTTTATCTGTTGAAAATCTTATTGGTTACCTAATGGCCCATGAAGTTACATTACAAGATGAGAAAGAAGAATCTAATCAAAAGAAGAAAGTACTCTCCTTCAACACTACATCAGAAATTGAAGACTCAGATGATGATATGGCATTATTTGCCAAGAACTTTAGAAAATTCTTCCAAAAAGGTAAGTATAATAATAATATCAAATCTAAAAATACTGATTCTTCTCTTTGCTTCAATTGTAATAGGCCAGGACATATGAAGAAAGATTGTCCACTTCTCAAAGCAAAGTTCAAAACTTCCAACAACAATGATCAATCCAGAAGAGAAAGGAAGTTTGACAAAATGAAGAAAGCATTTGCAGCAACATGGGATGATTCTTCAGATGATGAAGATGATCTTAATGAAAGTTCTAACATGTGCTTTATGGCACAAGATGATGAAGATGAGGTAAGTTCTTTTAATAACGAAGAATTACTCGATGCATTAAAAGATCTCTATTCTCGTTTCAAAAAATTAAATGGTCAACATAAATCTTTGAAACAGAATAATGATGATCTCCTTGTTAAATATCAAGAATTATCATCTTCTAAAAGCACTACACCTAATTCTATATATGTTGAGAATACTTCTTCTCAAGATTTGGATCTTAGTAAAGAGAATAATCTTCTCAAAACTAAGAATCTAGAATTGCATACACAAATATCCGAAATGGATAAAAGTATCTCATCACTAAAGATGAAATACAATGAGATGTCATCCAATGTTAATAAATTTAACAAAAGAAAGACAAATCTCGATGATTTGCTAAAAGTTCAATATCCAGCAAATCATAGACAAGGACTGGGATATACTCATAAGGATGCACCCAAGTCTTGTAACACTTCTTCATCTTGTGGAAAACAACTTTTGTTAAACCACAAAAGAAGAATCACACATTCATATACACGAAGAAAGTAAATATTCCCTCTTCTTCTTCACAAAGAAATGTTACTAACATTTCAAAATCATCTCCTAGGAAACCTACTACGATTAGTATATGGGTTTCTAAGGATTCATGCTTAAAAGATAGAAATAGTTATATTTCTCATTTTATACATTCTATTGTGTATTCTAGTGATTATATTAGAAAGCTAAATTCCACTTGGGTTTGGCTTCCTAAAATCTAATCCCAAGGACCCTCAAACAAAGGGTACAAATGCTTAATGTTTTATCTTTCAGGTACCTAGAAAAGAAAGATGGATTTTGGATAGTGGATGTTCAAAACATATGATGGGAAATGTCAACTTGCTTTCAACCCTTAAATATAAAGATGGATGCACAGTTACCTTTGGTGACAACAAAAAAGGCAAAATCATAGGCACCGGAACAGTTGGTAATACAGATCAGCATATCATTGAAAATGTTCTCCCTGTTGACGGTTTGAAACATAACTTGCTTTCCAGTAGTCAATTATGTGATAAAAATTACAAAATAGTTTTTGAACAAAATAATTGCATCATTTATGATTCTGATATGTCATCTATTCTATTCCGTGGTAAGCGTAAGAATAACATTTATATCTTATGCATGTCTGTTACCATTCATAATCATTGTTTAATGATTACATTAGATGACACACTTTTATGGCATAAACATTTTGGACACACTAATTTCAAAAACCTAGCACATATTTCAAAACACAAGTTAGTAAATGGAATGCCAAATATCTCTTTCAAACACAAACATTTTTGTGATGCTTGTCAACAAGGAAAAATGCACAAATCTTCTTTTAAATCAAAGGGCATTATCTCAATAAAGAGACCATTAGAACTCCTACATTTAGATTTGTTTGGTCCTTCAAGAGTAGCTTCTTTGAATAGAAGTAGATATGCATTTGTCATTGTTGATGATTACTCAAGATACAATTGGGTTATATTTTTGCAAAACAAGAATGATGCTTTTGAAGAATTTTCAGTATTTTGTAAAAAGATACAAAAGATCAAATCCTCTAACATTGTCACTATTCGTAGTGATCATGGGGGAGAATTTGAAAATGAATCTTTTACCAAGTTTTGTAATGAAAATGGCATTACACATAATTTTTCTTTTCCTCGTGCTCCTCCTTAGAATGGAGTAGTAGAAAGGAAAAATAGAACTTTACAAGAATGTGCAAGAACAATGCTTTGTGATAGTAAATTTCCAAAATATTTTTGGGCAGAAGCTATCTCAACTGCTTGCTACATTATGAATAAAGCTCTTATTAGGCCATTACTTAATGAAACTTGTTTTGAATTATTCTTTAATCGCATTCCTCGTGTATCATATTTTAAAGTGTTTGGATGTAAATGTTTCATTCTTAATACTAAAGATGCACTTGACAAATTTGATTCTAAATCTGATGAAGGTATTTTTGTTGGATACTCAACACGTAGCAAAGCCTATAGAGTATATAAGAAAAGAACTTCAGCAATTGAAGAATCACTACATGTCACAATTGATGAGAACCCCTCATCTAATTCTCCCATCATTGATGATGAAGAGAATATATTACCTCTTTCTAATTCTTTAGATAATATGAAACTTGATGAAATTGATGCTACTAAACCTTCTGTTGAGTCTATTTCAGATAATGCAGATCTTCCTAAGGCATTTGCACAAATTCCAAATCATCCATCAGCGTTAATCATTGGAGATATTACAGATGGAGTGAGAACTCGTCGCCAAATAGAACAAATGGCGCATTGTGCTTTCCTTTCAACCATTGAACCTAAGGACATCAAAGATGCATGTGAAGACAGTTCATGGATTATTGCTATACAGGAAGAACTCAATCAATTTTAACGAAATGATGTTTGTGAACTGGTTCCCAGACCATCAGATCATTCAATTATTGGTACCAAGTGGGTATTCAAAATAAATTGGATGAATCTGGTCAGGTAATTAGAAACAAGGCATAATTGGTTGCACAAGGTTATAATCAAGAAGAAGGTATTGATTATGATGAAACCTATGTACCAGTTGCATGTCTTGAATCTATTAGGATGCTATTATCATTTGCTTGCTTTAAAGATTTTAAGTTATGCTTTTTCTAAATGGTTTTCTTAAAGAAGAAGTTTATGTAGAACAACCTCCTGGTTTTATTCATGAAAATTTAGAAAATCATGTTTTCAAATTGAAAAAGTCTTTATATGGTCTCAAACAAGCATCTCGTGCTTGGTATGAAAGACTTAAAAGCTATCTTTTAAATTCAGGGTATTCAATTGGTAAAATAGATTCCACTTTGTTTATTAAACACATAAAATCTGACATTATCATTATTCAAATATACGTTGATGATATTATTTTTGGTTCTACTAACGAATCTCTTTGTCAAGATTTTTCTAAGATTATGAAGAAAGAATTTGAGATGAGTCACATGGGTGAACTCAATTACTTCCTCGGACTTCAAATCAAACAATTAAAGGAAGGAATATTCATCCACCAAAGCAAGTATTCAAAAGAACTCATCAATCGTTTTGGTTTGGAAAGTTCTGCAGAAAAACGTACTCCAATGAGTACTTCTACTTCTCTCGACAAAGATTTAAATGGTAAGAGTGTTAATCAACATCTTTATAGAGGTATGATTGGCCCCTTACTTTATCTAACTGCAAGTAGACCAGACATCATGTTTTCAGTATGTTTATATGCACGTTTTCAGGTAAATCCTAAGTTTTCACATTTAACTGCCGTAAAACGGATTATTAGATATGTTAAGTATACCTCTGATTTTGGTCTATTTTATCCTAAAACAAACACATTTGATTTATTATCATATAGTGATGCAGATTTTGCTGGTTGCAAATCAGACCGTAAAAGTACTAGTGGTACACGTCACTTTTTAGGACATGCTTTAGTTTCTTCGCTTAGCAAAAAGCAAAACTCTGTTTCATTATCTACAACCAAGGCAGAATATATTGTTGCTGGTTTAGCATGTGCTCAAATTTAATGGATGAAACAAACTATTTCAGACTATGGTATTAATTGTTCCACATGTCCTATTATGTGTGATAATACCAGTGCTATTAATTTATCTAAAAATCATGTGCATCATTCTCGTACAAAACATATTGATGTACGTCATCATTTTCTATATGATCATGTTCAGAAAGGAGATATTATTTTGAAATTTATTTCAACTGAACATTAAGTTGCCGATATTTTGACTAAGCCTTTGAAAGAGGAATCTTTCATTAAGCTTAGAAGAAATCTGGGCATTATTAGTGAATCGGAATTTGATTTATAAGTATGTTCATTTATTTTAAATTTTGTGAATTTTTTGATCACTATTTATTTTTAGCATGCTACGAAATTTTGTAGCTTGCTAATTTTCAAATCTGTATGTCTTCTCCGTTTTAACTATCGTTTTCTCTTTTAATTATTGATCCCTGGTTTTCGGATTTTTTTAACATTTCACATACGGGTTTTTGGTAATATTTTTTTTCAAAAACAAAATTCTTATCAAATACTTACCCGTTCTCTTTCACTTTGTCTCTGTCCTTGATTACTGTTAATATCCTTGGCATTTGATCATCTTTTCTCTTCCTTGGAATTTGTACTTACTCTTTTCGTCTTTTTCTTTCCTCTTTGAAAAGTATAATAGATTTCTATCTCTTTCCCTTTGAATGATATTTATCTTGCCACATGGCCTCTTCCCATTTGCTGTCCCATGCTTCTTCACATTGGAACAAGAAATGGCATTCATTTTGCCTTGGAAAGAGGTTAAAAATGAAGCCAAATGAAGTCAAAGAGAATATTCCATATGGCATTCTTCAATTTGTTTTCTTCCATCCACCTTCTCTTACTCACGTTGGAAAGTGCACTCACATTTCTTTAATCTTGCACTAAGGTTATAAATAATGCCAAAAGATTTTGGCATGTTGTTTTTAAATTTATTTTTTTTATTTTATTCTTTCCCCAACCGTTCTCTTTTTATTGGTCACTTCCATTCAAATTTTTTTACCTTTTGCCTTGGAAAGGCAACACTCCTTTAACCTTTTGGCTTCTTGTTATTTGTTCCAACACACCAACCGATTCATTTCGGCCTAACCCTCCTTTTGCCTTGGAAATGAGCACACCTCTTCATGACAATTAAGGGCTTCATTATCTCTCTTCCACATGGTTTCCTTTTATTTGTTCAACCCACCAACCGTACCCTCCCAATTAATTTCGGCTTTGACCTCTTACCGATTTCCCATACGTCTTGGGACTACACACTATTTACTTTTTTAAATGACTTTTATCTACTATACTTTAACTTGGTTTTTATCTCCTTTAAAAACCAACGGATGTTTTCTCAACCGCCTCTAGCGTCTCTTCGTCTCCCCCTCTGTTCAGTTTCTGTATTTTGAATTTTTCAGTTGCTCTAACCCATTCGGTTTTAGCAACCTCTTCCACTACGCTCATCATGGCAACTGATCGGACTTCCTCCCCTTCTATTTATTTGTCTCTGCTTCTATTTTCTCTCTATTCTCTGTTCCCTTTTCTTCTTCCTTGCGTTATCATTTCTCTCCTCTTCAAAATGGCCGAACCCACTCCTCCTTCCCACAGCGATCGCTTCTGTTCTCAGGCAGCCAAAGATCGCCATCTCTCGTTCGACGCTATGCGTTTTCATCCTGAACGGTACCTCGACTATGGCACGGTTGCAATGATGAACGTGAAGGATATCCTTATGGTTGTCGGACTTCATCAAATATGGTCCCTTGCCAACAAAGTCCCCTACTACCCCACACTTGTCCGTGAGTTTTATGCCAATCTCGAACCCTCCATTAACTGCAGCCAACGATCTTTCACAACTATGGTAAGTGGTGTTTTGTTCACTGTTTCTGCGAAAACCATTGCCACCATAATCAACCAGCCCCTTAATTTCATTGGACATATTTCCTTCGCCATGACCGACCCCGTTGTTCTCGCCAAACTAGCCCCGAAGTATACTCCACACATGTCTGCCGCCAAACTTCATCCGGAGGCTCGGCTACTTCATAAGATCATTATCAACAATCTGCTGGCTAAAGCCGGACCCGTTAACTATCTCAGTAACACCCACGAACACTATTTGTATGCACTTTTGGTCGGTTATCCGAACAATTGGAGCACTCTTCTTCTTCATACCCTCACAAAACGAGTTTCTAACCACTTCTACTTACCAATCCTGCTCACTTTAATTCTCCGTGCATTTGCCGTTCCAACGGACGGTGAATATCTGCTCCAAAATGACGTTCATATTGACGAGTACACTATCCACAGCATGGGACTTCCCGATCCCGACTCTTCTTCCTCCAACTCTGAAGACGATGCTGATGATGCCGATACCGATGATGACTCCGCAATGACTGCTACACCGACCCCTACCCCTCACGCCCCAGCGCCTTTCTCGACTAATCCCGGCTGCTCTCGCTCCAAGTGCGACAAGAAGGTCCTTGTTTCCAAAGACGTCATTCTCCTTCCCGCGAGACCAACGTAGTACTTCTTCGCCGTCTTTCTGAGCAAGTTTCCGAAGGCTTTGCGGGCATCCAGATTCAAATGAGTTCTTACGACGCTACTCTTAAACACCACTCTGAGGTTCTCGACCAGATCCAAGTGAACCAGTCCGAACTTCGTTCCGCCCTCGAAGCCCAAAACATCCTCCCAACTCGTCGTACTCGCTCTCACCGTTTCTCTCCTGGCTCCTCCTCATATCATCCTTGAATCCTTTTGATCTTGCGTGTTCACTTTGACACTTGATTCTCTGATCCGTTTGTTTCACCCTATCCATGCGTGACTGGTTATCCGATGCTTCTCTTGTGTGCCCTGTTGTCTCAACTTGTTTCAGTTTATCTTGGTTGTTACCCAAAATTCGTGTCTTTGCCTAATCTCGTGTTATGATGTTTCAAGTCCTGTTTTGGTTGGTTGGTTGGTTTCCGTGGTGATTGTTTTTTGTCCTTTCCCTATCGTCGTTGCAGGTTCATCTCTAGAATGGTTTTATGTTGTATGGGTTACTTTGTATGTTGGTCAGTTTGCTTATGGGTTGTACTCGTTGTTCATGTATTTGGTAGTTTAGTATTATTAATCCCTTTTGTTTCTAAGTATGGTTTCATGATGTATGATGGTTATCTGATGTACTTCAACTTATTTTTAGTTCTGTTCTATCCTCTATATACTCCGCTGTTTAATCATATATGTTCTGTTTTTCAAGTCTATGTACTCTTGTTTGTATGGTGCCATCTGTTTACGTCTGTTGCTGCGTAACTCATTACTCAGTTTTTGTTTCATTTATTCATTTTTGTTATCACTCCCTTCTGTTAATCATATACTGTGCAATTTTCTCACTTTGATAATTGGCCAGCTACACAATTTCATAGCTTGCCAATTTTTCTTTTCCACTTTTTGTGGATGACAAAGGGGGAGAAATGCGGCATATATTCAGGGGGAGCTTATACTCTTATATTCAAGGGGAGTAACAATCTCACATTTAACTTCACATTAAAAACACGTTAACTCATATTTTTAATTCAATTATTTGTCATCATCAAAAAGAGGGAGAATGTTGGAACTTGGTATTTTTCATCCTCTCTTCCATAAGGTTTTGATGTGACAAATCAATATATTTCATGTTACTAACTCTATCTATGCAGATGTACAGCTACAATGCTAATTCTTTCACATCACGCATATGATCAAAGTACAAAGACTCTCTACAAAAACAGCCTTGCTACTCAAATTACGTTTGGAAAACGTATCTACGGAATGATGTAAATTTTACTTTTTAGATAGCTTCAGGGCCTTGAGTATATCATATCATTCATCCCTAAGCTCAAAATTAGATCATCTTCCAACCCCCTTTGATCCTGAGTCAGAATTCCTATTCCTCAAAATTGGTCGACTAGGATTTTTCCTAGCATACTAAACAACTATATTTTCGTTGACTTTTGACCTGATACTTTCAGACAAGGATCTACCCATTGTCTAGTCCATGTCACCAAATTTTTGTGACCGTTTCAAAATTAGCAGGCTACGAATTTTCCTTGGATACCAAGTCGTTTTTTGGACCGAAATTTTCCAGATCAGTTTCTGACCGTTCTCCAATGTTCCTTACGGTTTCTGAACGTTGTGCAACGTCTCTTACAGAACCGTTCATAACCGTTTCTAAAAAGCTATAAAAGGAGGGGTACCCCCTCTATTTTCTTCACACACTTTTCTCTTCTTTACTCTTACTTGTTGAAATCAAGCCATTAATTTTCTTAAGCAATTTGGCCATTAGTTGTTCTTTTCTTATTTGTAAGAAGAAATCATTAGATTTCTTTCTTCATTTAAGAACAGAAGAACTTGGATTTTCAACACATTTTGGGAAAGTTGTTCTTTTCTTATTTGTAAGAAGAAATCATTATATTTCTCTCTTCGTTTAAGAACGAAAGAACTTCAATTGTGCTTCACCATTACTTATCTTAAAACATTGAAGTTCATTTCTAAACACCATCCTTGAATTCATTTTCTGATAGTCATACCAAGGCTATATGTGTTTTTAATTTCATTATTTTACAGGTTTCAATCTCTATTGAGATTGTACAAAGTTTGGGACACGTGGAGTGTCGCCATTTTTGTAAGTTTGTGCTTGCGGGGCAAGTGATTATAGTGGATTGAAAATCTCTACGGGGAGTAGAGGACTGGAGTAGGATCAATAGGATCCGAACCAGGATAAATCTCTGTGTTTGTGATTGGTTTAATTTTCTATACTTGTCATTTCATTTCTATGCCATCTTTGCTAATATTAGTAACGTTTTATTTGCAACAATTTTTTAAATACACTATTCATCCCCCTCTAGTGTATTGATCCATACAGGCTGAAATTACAATGACACTGCCGTTTCAGCTTCTTCACGCGACCACGTCGCTTGGACTTCATCTACTCTTGGGATGTCCTGGTGACGCAGCCGCGCGGATAAACCATGCTGTCACGTGTGTCATTGTCTTCTTCACCTCCCCTTATGCATTCGAGCTCTCGTTCTCCTCTCGCTTTTCTCTTTATTTCTTTTGCCCCGCTCTATGGTCTCGATATTGTTCATCTGCACCTGCAATACGCACAAGAGATCCAAAAGTAAAAAAGAAACTAAAAACGGGGAAAATGGAGTGGAACCGGAAATGAAATTGAAATGCACATGGAATACGCATAAAATATATACATAATAAAAAACATCATTACTCATGAGGGGACATCAAAGGTAAAGAAATCAAAATTAAGTGTTTTATATCTAAATATGAATTGTTTAAGATGTAGGAAGGAGAAAGCATTTCGAAGATGTTTATTACGTTCACCGAGATCGTTAACACATTGGAAGCCCTTTGGTAAAATGTATCCTATAAAGATAGGGTGTCAAAGATGCTTAGCTCTATCTGTTGGGTTTTCTACGAACCTAAGCACTTAAAATCGATGTCTAGCCTTAGTCGGGTAGACGAAGAAAACAAATAAGAAGTGAAAAAATAACTTAAACCCATTTTAAGAAAACTCTAGTAAAACCCTAGCCAGAATCTCTACTATCCTAGGGTGGGTCTGACCAACCCCTAAAGATATATCTATAAAGTAATTGCAATAATAACCGAATGAATATAAACTATATACATTTGTTCAGCACGTTAGCAGAACTTCGATCCTCACAAACCAATGCCCCACATTGGGACTGAACCGCATCCCTGAGCCGGACCGTGTCCTGAGGCAAGCAATCCTCTTGTCGCCGAGCCAACTATATGATCCAAAAATTTTCACCATAAGAAGATCCTCCATAAAGACTTCGGATCAGATCCGAACTCCTTCGTAGTCTTGATAGGACCCGAACAGGATCATGGAAGAAAAAGTAGAAAGAGGGAATAATATTTTTGGCCTATTCGATCTAGGTGTGCTCTTAACTTTTGAGATCTCCCTTGATCCAATGCTTGGTGTGAGTTTTAAGGAGGAGAGTTATCCCCTATTTATATAGGAAGCTAACCCCTCCTACTCTCAAAATATTCGATGCGAGACTAATTAATTTGAGGAAAAATTAATTACATGTTTGCCTTCTATGAAGGTCAAACTTTAAAGAATTTTCCTCCCTCACTGTTGAACTCCGGAAGCGATATCTTATATCAAATCGAAGAGCATTAAACGGTGAATGTATAGAAATAAACGGTACTCAATTTTGAGTTCGTTTGGCCCTTCAATGAGGCTCCAAAGTCTGCCAAAAACCAAACCCCCTTGAACAGTC
>CM061140.1:115137801-115163780 GCA_030789695.1 Scilla litardierei
GCCCTGCCCCAGAGGTCTTGAGGGGGGGAGCGGGTGCGGAGCCCGGCCCGTGCCCTGCTCTGGTTTGGGTGGCTAGGGTTGGCCCTGCCCCAGAGGTCTGGAGGGGGGGAGCGGGCGCGTAGCCCGGCCCGTGCCCACCTCTGGTTTGGGTGGCTAGGTTTGGCCCTGCCCCAGAGGTCTTGAGGGGGGGAGCGGGTGCGGAGCCCGGCCCGTGCCCTGCTCTGGTTTGGGTGGCTAGGGTTGGCCCTGCCCCAGAGGTCTGGAGGGGGGGAGCGGGCGCGTAGCCCGGCCCGTGCCCTGCTCTGGTTTGGGTGGCTAGGGTTGGCCCTGCCCCAGAGGTCTTGAGGGGGGGAGCGGGTGCGGAGCCCGGCCCGTGCCCTGCTCTGGTTTGGGTGGCTAGGGTTGGCCCTGCCCCAGAGGTCTGGAGGGGGGGAGCGGGTGCGGAGCCCGGCCCGTGCCCTGCTCTGGTTTGGGTGGCTAGGGTTGGCCCTGCACCAGAGGTCTGGAGGGGGGGAGCGGGCGCGTAGCCCGGCCTGTGCCCTTCTCTGGTTTAGGTGGCTAGGGTTGGCCCTGCCCCAGAGGTCTGGAGGGGGGGAGCGGGCGCGTAGCCCGGCCCGTGCCCTTCTCTGGTTTGGGTGGCTATGGTTGGCCCTGCCCCAGAGGTCTGGAGGGGGGAGCGGGCGCGTAGCCCGGCCCGTGCCCACCTCTGGTTTGGGTGGCTAGGGTTGGCCCTGCCCCAGAGGTCTTGAGGGGGGGAGCGGGTGCGGAGCCCGGCCCGTGCCCTGCTCTGGTTTGGGTGGCTAGGGTTGGCCCTGCCCCAGAGGTCTGGAGGGGGGGAGCGGGCGCGTAGCCCGGCCCGTGCCCTTCTCTGGTTTGGGTGGCTAGGGTTGGCCCTGCCCCAGAGGTCTGGAGGGGGGGAGCGGGCGCGTAGCCCGGCCCGTGCCCTTCTCTGGTTTGGGTGGCTAGGGTTGGCCCTGCCCCAGAGGTCTGGAGGGGGGGAGCGGGCGCGTAGCCCGGCCCGTGCCCACCTCTGGTTTGGGTGGCTAGGGTTGGCCCTGCCCCAGAGGTCTTGAGGGGGGGAGCGGGTGCGGAGCCCGGCCCGTGCCCTGCTCTGGTTTGGGTGGCTAGGGTTGGCCCTGCCCCAGAGGTCTGGAGGGGGGGAGCGGGCGCGTAGCCCGGCCCGTGCCCTTCTCTGGTTTGGGTGGCTAGGGTTGGCCTTGCCCCAGAGGTCTGGAGGGGGGGAGCGGGCGCGTAGCCCGGCCCGTGCCCTTCTCTGGTTTGGGTGGCTAGGGTTGGCCCTGCCCCAGAGGTTCGGAGTTTTATCGAAAATGCAAAACTTGTGCAGAAATAACCATATTGGGAAGAACGGATGGATATGTACACTGCGTATAAGAAAAGGAAAACTCACAACTATTGGTAGAATTTTAGCAGATGTTTTGCGTTCCAAGGGTGGGCCAGTTCGCTCCCTTCGGGGGTAGCCAGGATGTACGTGGCCGGCCCAACAATGTCGATGACCGTGTAGGGTCCTTCCCACTTAGCGGCTAGCTTTCCCCGCTTTGCAGTCTCGGGGCGGAAGGTGGCATCTCGGAGGACCAAATCGCCGATCCGGAAGGTCCGCGGTTTCACCCGGGAGTCGTAGTGCCGTGCCATCCTCTGGCTGTGCTTGACGAGGCTAGTCAAGGCCCGGTCTCGCACCTCGTCTATCAACTCCAAACTGAGACCGAGTCCTTCTCCGTTGGCTTCTTCGTCGAAGAGCTTTAGCCGGAGTGTCTCCTCGCCGATTTCCACGGGAACGACCGCCTCCGACCCGTATGCTAGCACGAAGGGGCTTTCCCCAGTCGAGGCCTTGTGGGTGGTACGATAAGACCACAGGATCCCCGGCAGCTCGTCGACCCAGGCCCCCAGAGCGGCGTCCACCTTCTTCTTCATCGGGTTCAGGATACATTTATTCGCGGCCTCCGCCATTCCGTTGCACTGCGGGTGGGCGACTGACGCGAATTGGAGTTTGATTCCCCAGCCTGAGCAAAAGTCGCGGAAGCCCTCGCAATCGAACTGCTTTCTGTTATCCGTGACGATGGAGCGGGGAATCCCGAAACGGCATATGATGGATTGCCAGATGAAGCCCTTCATGTCCGTCCACGCGATTCGCGCCAGCGGCTCTGCTTCGATCCATTTGGTGAAGTTATCCACGGCGACGACTAGGTATTTCCTTCCCCCGGAGGCTTTTGGGAATGGCCCCAGGATGTCGAGCCCCCACTTGGCGAAGGGGATCGGGCTTAAGATGGGCATTAGGTTGGCCGGGGGTGCAGTCGTCCGCCGACAGAACTTCTGGCATGCCTCTCACTTCTTGACGTGTTGTATCGCATCCTGGATCATCGTCGGCCAGTAGTATCCTTGGCGCATTACTTTGTGGGCGATGGTGCGCCCGCCATGGTGGTTTCCGCAAAAGCCCTCATGCACCTCACGGATGACTTGCTCAGCTTGCTCCGGGCCCAAACACTTTAGGTAGGGCAGGGCGTCGAAATTGGCTCAGCGGCGGCGGTATAGCACTCCGTCGAGAAGTACGAATGAAAGGGCCCGCCTTTCCACCTGTTTTGCCAGCATCCGTTCCTCGGGTAGCTCGCCCGTCTCCAGGTACTTCATTATGGGGGTCATCCACGACGTCCTCGTGCCCGCGCACATCAGTTCTCCCTCGTCGATGGTTGGTGTCGCCAGGCTTTCCACGTAGATTGCCTTCCCGATCTCGGCCGCCGAGGAGGAAGCCAGCTTAGACAGGGCATCCGCGCGGAGGTTGCTGGAGCGGGGTAGGTGTTGGACGTCCGCTTTCTTGAACTTTCGGAGTTCGATCTGGATGCGATTTAGGTATCGCCTCATTGTTTCCTCTCGGGCTTCGAAGCCCCCCAGGATTTGTTGGATGACGAGGCGGGAGTCACTCAGGAGCAACACGTTCGTCGCCCCCACCGCCCTTGCAAGCTTCAACCCGTTCACCGCGGCTTCATATTCCGCGACATTGTTGGTGGCCGGGAAGCTGAAGCGCAGGGCGTACTCCAGCGAGCATCCATCCGGGGTTTGAATGACTATTCCTGCTCCTGTCCCAGAGCCTGTTGCGGAGCCGTCGACGTGGATGGTCCATAATTCGCCCGCGGTCGTCGGGGAGGGTGCTGAGGGTTCACCCACCTCGACCCTCCGCGAGGATGTGGGCACCGATGGGAGCTCCATCCGGTCTCCCGGCGGGATCACCGTTGTGCATTCCACCACGAAGTCGGCCAGCGCTTGGGCCTTGATTGCCGTCCGGGTTTTGTACGTTATGTCGAACTCGCTTAGCTCGACACTCCAATTGAGCATCCTCCCCGACCGCTCCAGCCTTTTCAGGTTCTTTTCAAGGGGCATGTCGGTGTGGACGATTACGGGGTGGGCCTGGAAGTAGGGTCGAAGCTTCCGGGCCGTGGTGACTAGGCAGTAGGCGGCTTTCTCGATAGGGCTGTAACGAATCTCCGCCTCCCGGAGGATCCGACTGGCATAGTAAACGGGGCGTTGCACTCCTCCTTCCTCCTTGATCAGGACGGAGCTAACGGCCCCCTCGGTGGTCGCCAGGTACAATCCCAAGGGTTCGCCCTCCTCCGGCCGCGCGAGGAGCGGTGGGCTCTGTAGGTATGCTCTCAGCTCCGCGAACGCCCGGGCACAGTCGTCATCCCACGGGATCACCTTCCTTTGATCTTTAGCTTCGCCCAAGGCTGTGCGCAAGACCCTAAAGAAAGGGAGCGATTTCTCCGCCGATCTCGACAGGAATCGCCCCAAAGCTGCGATCCGGCCATTCAGTCGCTGCAAGTCCCGGATCGTCCGGGGCTCCGTCATGTCGATGAGGGCCGCCACCTTGTCGGGGTTCACCTCGATTCCCCGCTTCGTTATCATGAAGCCCATGAATTTTCCCGATTGCACGCCAAAGATACACTTCGCGGGGTTTAGCCTCAGGTTGTACTGGCGGACCCTCTGGAAGGTTTCGTGCAGGTCTGTGAGGTGGTCGGTAGCCCTTCCGCTCTTCACCAGCATGTCGTCAATGTAGACCTCCAGGTTTCGCCCTACCTGAGGGCCGAATATTCGGTCAACCATTCGTTGATAGGTCGCCCCGGCGTTCTTCAGTCCGAAGGGCATCTTGGTGTAACAGAAGGTGCCTTTATCAGTGACAAACGAGGTCTTCTCCTCATCTTCCACCGCCATCGGTATCTGGTTGTATCCCGAGAAGGCGTCCATGAAGCTCAACAACTCATAGCCGGACGCCTGGTCCACCAAGTGGTCGATTCTGGGTAGAGGGAAGTTGTCCTTCGGGCACACCTTGTTGAGGTCGGTGAAGTCAACGCACATGCGCCACTTCCCGCTTGGCTTCTTCACCAGAACGACGTTGGCGAGCCAGTCGGGGTAGTCCACCGGCCGAACAAATTTGGCCTCGAGGAGTCGCTCTACTTCTTCCTCGGCCGCCTTCTTCTTTTCGCCCCCTGCACTTCTCTTCTTCTGTCGGACAGGTCGGGCTTCCGGGTCCGCATTCAACCTGTGGGAGATTACTCTCGGGTCCACCCCGGGCATGTCTGCGGGTGACCACGCGAATATGTCCGCGTTTTCTCGGAGCAAGGCCACGAGGGCCGTCTTCAATGCGGACGGGAGTTTTGTCCCGATGGAGACGGTTCTTCCCTCGCCCGAGGCCACAGGGATCTCTTCTACTTCTTCGGCCGGGGTCGGCCGCTGGTCGCGAAAATCCTCCCTCTCGTCTGGGACGAGTGCCGTCAGGGCCCGCCTCGGGCTCCTACACAGGGACGGCGCATGGTTGTGGTCTCCGCGCGTCTCCCATCCTCCCCGGACCTGTCCCACCCCCCGCGGGGTCCGGAACTTCATCGTCTGATGTCGCAGGCTGGGGAGCGCCTCGATGGCCGTCATATATGGACGCCCTATGATTCCGTTGTACGCCGAGGCGACGTCGACGATGACAAAACGCGCTTCTCTGGTGACGACCATCGGCTCCTCCCCCAGGGTCATGGGCAGGGTGATCATTCCCTCGGTGGGAATCGCGTGGCCGGTGAAGCCAGCGACAGGGCCCACACAGGGCTCCAAGTCTGCACGCTCCCACCCCATCCTCTCGACCGTTGCCAGGAACAGGATGTCACAGGAGCTACAAGTGTCAATCAGGAGTCGGCCGACGTCGATCGCCCCAATCCGAGCTTCGATGACGAGGGCGCCATGGCTCTGGCTCCGTGCCTCCGGCCAGTCCTCCTCGGTAAAGGTGATGGGGGGCCGGTGTATCTTTCGTCGCTTCGACCGGAGGCCGGCGCCCGCCATCATCACCTGTCGGTCCTCGGCCTCCAGGGTTACGGGCGCTCGTCCCGCCGAGGTTGGGCCTCCAGTTATCATCTCAATTCGCATGACCGCCCTCGGGGGGCGGGGCTCCTCCCTATCGCGGTTCGCCGGCGGTCCCCGTCCCCCCTCCTCCGGGGGGGTCCCTCTCTCCTGTCGTCACCCGCCTTCCCGCGACAAAGTTCCCCAGGTGACCCGCCTGGATCAGTCGTTCGATCTCTCTTTTAAGGGAGTAACAATGGTCGGTGTCGTGACCGTGGTCCCGGTGATAGCGGCAGTATCTCCGGGGGTCCCTCCTCGCCGGGTCCGTCCTCATCTCCCGGGGAGGCTCCGGCAGTAACCCGGCCCTTGTCGCCGCGGCCAGCACCTCCATCATGGGGGCATTGAGTCGCGTGTACTGCGCCGGTGGGGGGTCTTCTTGTCTTGGGATGACTCCGGGGGGCCTCCGCCCCGGGGCAAACTCGCGCGCCGGGCCAAGCCGATCTCGCGGGCGAGGCTCGGGCGGCTCCCGCCGCGGTAGGGCCATCTGATCGCGGCCTCGGCCCCTCTCTTCCTGCCTCGGCCGAGGATGCGGCCGGGGTCCGTCCTGGGATGGTTTCGCCGGGGGGTATACGACCTTTGCACCAAGGGTCTCTTTGGCCAATGCGTGCCTTTCCGCCATTGCAACCAGCGCTTCGTAGTCGGTCGGCGGGTCCCGGAGCAGGGATTTGTGGAGGCTCCGAGTCCGCAACCCCGCCTTAAAGGCCAGCATTAGCACCTCATCGCCGCATGTCACCACCGCCCGCCTTTCTTCCTGAAAGCGGCGGAGGTATCTTCCCGTTCTCTCCCCTTCTCCTTGGACTATCGTGCAGAGATAGTCCAAAGGCTTCTTCTTCGTCCGCCCGGCCCGGAACTCTTGGCAGAACTTGTGTGACAGCTCGCCAAAGCTCCCGACGGATCTCGCGGGCAAGACGAAGTACCAGTCCAGCGCGGTGTCCCTCAGGCTTTGGGAGAAATGTCGGCATAGGAACGCCTCGTCCACATCCTGCGCCTCCATCGCCCCCCGGTATTGCTGCACGTGCGTGAGGGGGTCGCCTCTCCTGTTGTATGTGGCCAAGAGAGGGGGTTTGAACTTTTTGGGCCTTGGGGCGGACGTGATCCACCGTGCGAGCGGCGTGGCCTCCTCCGGATAGGTAGGGCGATCCGGGGCATCCCCTCTCCGCCATTCGGGGGTCAGGCTTCGGTCGCGTCGCGGCCGTCGACGGTCCTCCGCCCCCGGGGAGTAGTCCGATGGTCGTCTGGCGGGGCTCCTTCCTCGGGCCGAGGACTCGACGGGTTGTGGGCTACGGCTCTCCCAGTGCTAGCGCCTCCCGGCCAGCTCTCCTCGGGCCTCCATCCGTTCCTGATTCTCTCGGAGGAGCCTCTCGCGCTCGGCGGCGAGGAAGCGTAGTTGTCGACAAACGGCTTCCTCGTGCAGGGTATCGGAGGGGTGGTGCTGGTGACGCGGGTCGCCTCCTCCAGGTGGGGATCTGTTCAGCAACGGGTCCCGCCCGTTCCCGGGCCGCCGTCCCATCGTCGTTTCTTCAATGACTTCTTGGTTGCTTCTGTTTTCCTTCCTCAGCCTTTCGCGCTCCGCGACGATGAAGCGGAGTTGGCGGCGGGCGGTCTCTTCTTCCTGGTAGGCCCTCCGGGCGGTCTCGGCCGCCTCGTCCGAACGCTTTTGCGCGGCGGCCGCCTCCCCCAGGCGCCTCCACCGCTGCGCAACTTCCATCTCCTCTTCCAGGAGCCTTTGCTGGGCCGCCATCTCCTCAGCGAGCCCCCTATTCTCCCCCTCCTCCTCGAATTGAGGGTGGAGGTTCCGCCTCCCGTTCAGGGGATCTGAGGGGCCGGGCGGAGGCTCCGTTCCAGCCGTCTGATAGCCTTTCCTGGCCAGGGGGGCAGCCTCGAAGCTCTTCAGGACGACGGGGGCCGAAGTATGTTCAGTCTCGGTGCCCATCCCCAGAAGGGGGTCGGACGCCGGGGTGATTTGTAGAGAGAGCGGTTCCTGACCCACGGGATCTTTACCGTGGTCAGGGTTCCGCGAGATCGGCATGGAGTCTAACATGGGTGTGACCCTTCGTTCCCACAGACGGCGCCAATTGTTACGAGGTGGAACTCGCGTACAATGAATTTGTATTATGGGGAACCAAGGGCACGGTGGTTATATGGAAATGTGGGGTTAGGTAGGCTGTTTTACAAGTGATTAGTGGGATGAAGAGGTTGGATCCGTTGCCGGTGGAGCTCACAGGATCGTATCTCGTCGGACGTAGCTGAGGAAGGTCGGACGGCGGGAGGCTGACGCTGACTTTGGCCAAGGGGCGAGCTCTCCTGCAGCACGAACAACTCATCAGAAGGGCGGGGTTGGGGTCCAACCCTTAGCCCCTCCGATGCCTAAGTCAGTAAAAGGGCTTAAATGGGGGGCTGGACACGCCGGCCGGACTAACTGTGTGTCCGCCTCGCGTGACGAGCTATAGGTGGGAGAACAAAGATATGGAGGACCTTTGCTCTCGTGTGTGAATGATAGAAGATGAGAGATTTTTTCTAACCCCCCTCTCCGTAAGAGGAGAGGAGGTATTTATACCTGACGGGTGATGACTAGGCGTGCTGAGCTGGCTCGGGTGTCAGCGGAGGCTTCGGACAAGGACATCGGGAACAGGAGTTTCTGACCTGCCTCTGTCAGGCGGCGCAACGGCCCAGGGGTGCTTTTGTCGGGGTGTCAGGGCCGAAAGCACTAACCGCCGGTCAGGTCAGCCGCCTGGGGGTGCTTTGTCAGGCGGTCGGGCGACGTATGTGTCAGTCGTGTCCTTATCCTAGGCTGTTTGTCGTTAGCGTCGAACTAAAGGTCTGGCTCGCTTTTGGCGCCGCGGTTCGCGGGAATCAGACGGGCCGTTCCGGTCGGGGGTTGTCCGGCCCGGCCGCGCCCGTCAATAGGCTTGGCCTAGCTATCCAAGTGTCCCCTAACGCGCTCCCCCGGTGGGTCGGGCGGCTGCGGTTGTTCGCCTCGGCCGGCTACAGTTGTTCGCCTCGGCCGTTTCGGGGAGCGCTGTCAGGCGCGCCTATCTCCGTGATGCCCCGGGTTTTCGGGGCGGCGGCCCTAATTGTTAAATGGTGAGCTAAAGGGGTATGTTAGCGGATCCGGGCTGGAGTTGGGCTACTACGATCTTTAGGTCGTAACAATACCTACTGAATCCAAGGGAGCTTCTATGAAGATGTGTGCTCTGTCTTATTGCCTTCTATGTAGACTTATCAATGATGAGCTAGGGAAGTGGCATGGTCTGCAGACTCGGTAGATAGCTCCATGTCTCTAGTCTCTGACGCAGTCGTCACTGTGTCTGTGAGGTACTTCAAGGCGTAGCTATGTATACTCTTGATTTGCTTCTTGGATGATGAGCTTCTCGGAATGGTAGGATGATGTTTGCCTTAGGTGCATGCTTTATAGATTTCCAGGATGTGGCCTGTCCTTCGAGGTGGTCATCGTAATGATTTATTACCTACATCTGCAAATACATTTAACATTGAGGATGATCCTTTATAGTATTGACCCTTGCAAGTACCGTAGAAGATGTGTAGCTCCAGTCTAGTGGCATGCTGCAGGCGATGCACCGTATCTGGCTAAACAGATTTACTGCGAATGCTATTTTGAGAAGCGTGCAGTTGGCCAGATAAAGAACTATACTAAAAACACTCAAGTAAGGCACTTCAGGACCTAGGATATCATTCCCCTCTTCCAGCGAACGGAAAGGGTCTATATGTACATCCATACAACCAATAGTTGTATTTAGTGGATTACAATTGTCCATATTTCTTCATCAACTTCGGGTGTATGAAGTTAAATGTCAAATGATTTTCATCTTCTGGAGGTTATTTTCATCTGATGGATGATATTTTCATCTTTTGTATGATCATTTTTTGGATGATGTTGTCATCTGCTGGATGATAGTTTCATCCTCTGGATGATGTGATCATCTTCTGGATGATAAGTCTGTAAGCCAAGATTTTTGCCTAGGTCTTTCATATCATATTTGGTAGGTAGACTTAAACAGATATGTCAGTTTTCTCTTCAGTAGATCCGATGAGATTCGAGTCATTTACAAATATTATCTCAAATTATTTTCTTTGCTCTTTTAAAGATGAAAAAACAACCTTTAGTAGGAGTTCTTATTTTGATTAGGAACATTATTGGTTGTATTATATATATTTCATTGAATAGACGTCTCACAGTCTGTTCAGGCAAGGAAATTAGGAGGAAATCAATAAAAGTATGTTGTCACAACATCCATAGCAACATAGCCCATAATTTACTTTGCCAATCGCAGGAATTTCGCAAACATTACTAGTGAACCTGATGCATCAGTTTTATTTGTAAGTAAATCAAACTCTTCTTACTTGATTACTTCCTAGTTTCAGCGAAATGAACCTTTAAGCTATAGCATGTTGCTTCCTTTCTCGAGTTCGACGCATCTTTTCCTTCTCTACGAGCGTGATCATAATCGTGCTGATAAATTGTGCTGATAACGTGTTGAAAGTTGAGAGAATCATTGTCTGTGTGGAGGCCATAGCTCTTATATTAAATTGAGTTAAATGTTACAAATGGGTGGATACCAAGAACCTTTCATACCAAAGGTCTCATTCATGCCACAAATTTCTTTTCTACTCGCAAGCAAAAATATCTAATTCCTTCCAAATTCATTAACTTCTGTCCATTTGAAACTTCTTACTTTTAGTCTTTTTACCAATTTATTTGAATGGTAGTAAAACAATAGGAACGACCTGGATGACAAACATCAAAACAAGAGAGATACAAAATATTTAAACTTAAACAAAGCACAAGCTTAGACTCGAGACAAAGAAAGTAAGATATAGAAAACCGTCATATGAATATTATATAATGCTTATGAGTATCACAGGGGGTGGATACTTCTGGATCCTGAGTTAATGTGGTTGTCTCGTTAAAACCTTTGGCTATGGAAAACCCAGTGGAAAAAACCATAGCAAATGAAAAAGAGTACTACTCTACATTTAACTCACCTGATCTGTACAAGATTCAGGCTTGCAAATCTCCTAGACATCTATACATCAATTTCATCTACAACGGTCCGAGAAAAATACAAAATACAAGCATCGCTTATCTATACAAGTATCGCTTATGATAGCTACTGAATCCAAGGGAGCTTCTATGAAGATGTGTGCTCTGTCTTATTGCCTTCTATGTAGACTTATCAAGGATGAGCTAGGGAAGTGGCATGGTCTGCAGACTCGGTAGATAGCTCCATGTCTCTAGTCTCTGACGCAGTCGTCACTGTGTCTGCGAGGTACTTCAAGGCGTAGCTATGTATACTCTTGATTTGCTTCTTGGATGATGAGCTTCTCGGAATGGTAGGATGATGTTTTCCTTAGTCGCATGCTTTACAGATTTCCAGGATGTGGCCTGTCCTTCGAGGTGGTTATCATAATGATTTATTACCTACATCTGCAAATACATTTAACATTGAGGATGATCCTTTATAGTATTGACCCTTGCAAGTTCCGTAGAAGATGCGTAGCTCCAGTCTAGTAGCACGCTGTAGGCGCTGCACCGTATCTGGCTAAACAGATTTGCTACGAATGCTATTTTGAGAAGCGTGCAGTTGTCCAGATAAAGAACTATACCAAAAACACTCAAGTAAGACACTTCAGGACCTAGGATATCATTCCCCTCTTCCAGCGAACGGAAAGGGTCTATATGTACATCCATACAACCTATAGTTGTATTTAGTGGATTACAATTGTCCATGTTTCTTCATCAACTTCGGGTGTATGAAGTTAAATGTCAAATGATTTTCATCTTCTGGAGGTTATTTTCATGGCCTAAGCTTTTAGCTCAGATAATCAGGTTGCGGACCCACTTCCCCGACTACCAGATAAAGAAACTTCGTATGGACAATGCGGGGGAGTTTACATCACAAGTCTTTCTAGACTATTGCCAAGCACAGGGAATTGAAGTCGAACATCCTGTAGCGCATGTTCACACCCAAAACGGGTTAGCAGAATCTCTAATTAAGAGACTGCAATGGATTGCTCGTCCATTATTACTTCAATCCCAGCTACCAGTGACTGCATGGGTTCTGTAATTTTGCATGCTGCATCTTTAATAAAATTAAGACCTTCTGGAGGTCAGTCATCTTCTCCAATGCAACTAGCACTTGGAGCCCCACCAATTGTCTCACACTTAAGAATATTTGGTTGTGCAGTATACGTCCCCATAGCACCACCACAAAAGACAAAGATGGGTCCACAACGTCGCCTAGGCATTTATGTTGGGTTTGACACCCCCTCCATAATAAGATTCCTAGAACCCCTTACGGGAGACGTTTTCAAGGCACGTCTAGAAGACTATGAATTTGATGAAACATCATTTCCAAGACTAGGCTCACAGACAAAGAAGCCCGAAGCTTCAGACTGTATCACTTGGGATACAAAGACATTATGTCACTTTGATCTGCCCACAAGCCAGTGTGAGGAGGAGGTCCTGAAGATTCTCCATATCCAAAACACTATCCATCTCTTCCCGGACGAATTTACTGACAACCAGAAGATTGTCAGATCGCACGTCCCTGCTGCTAACACTCCAGTTAGGATTGACATACCGCAAAATGGATGCAATCCACCTGCAGCAGAAATGGTTGGACCTCTCAAAAAGAGAGGACGACCATCGGGATCCAAGGACCAAGTCTTTTGAAAGAGTAGGACCCTTGGAAATGGTAAACAAATACCACCACAGGATGCTACTATAAGCCCTGCTACCCCATCTCTCCCAAACTCTCAAACAGAGGAAAAACCGGGAGAAAATGAAGTTTCGATACACTATGTACGAACTGGGGAGTATTGGGACAGAAAGAGCACAACCATAGATGACACATTTGCGTGTAATATTGCCATCAACGTCGCGTACTGCGACGATGATATTGAACCACTCTCTCTGACAGAATGTCAAAGCAGAGATGATTGGCCAAAGTGGAAAGCGGTAATATGAGTGGAGTTGGATTCACTCACTAAACGCAAGGTCTTCGGACCTATAGTTCAGACACCAAAAGGTGTAAAACCTGTGGGTTATAAATGGGTAGTTGTTAGAAAACGAAATGAACAAAATGAGATCGTTCGCTACAAAACAAGGCTTGTAGCGCAGGGTTTTACCCAACGTCCAGGGGTGGATTTTGAAGCCACATACTCCCCGGTCATAGACGCGATCATCTTCTGATTCCTCATTGGCTTAACAGCCCAAGAGGGTTTAGATATGCAGCTTATGGACGTCGTGACTGCATACCTATATGGCAACTTAGACCAAGACATCTATATGAGATTTCCTGACGGTTATTCCTTGCCTGCAGCACTAAAAGAGAGACAACATGACATCTACTCAGTGAGACTGCAAAGATCATTATATGGTCTAAAACAATCTGGAAGGATGTGGTATAACAGACTGAGCGATTTCCTTGCAAAATAAGGATTTACAAATGACCCAGTATGTCCTTGCATCTTTATAAGAGCAAAGGCAACAGAATTTGTCATTATAGCCGTCTATATGGACGACCTGAACCTCATCGGATCTCCTGAAGAGATCACCGAGATTTCTAGAAGCCTGACAGAAACAGTCGAGATGAAAGACCTCGGAAAGTCAAAACTCTGTTTAGGCCTTCATATAGAGCATCTTAACGACGGGATCATGTTACATCAGTCAACTTACACATCGAACTTATTGAAAAAGTTTCAGATGGATAAGTGCCACCCCTTCAGCACCCCTATGGTCGTCAGATCATTGGATGTGCATAAAGACCCCTTCCGGCCGCTGGAAGAGGGGGAGGAAGTACTAGGCCCTGAAATGCCTTATCTAAGTGCTATCGGTGCACTCCTTTACCTGGCTAACTGCACTCGTCCTGACATAGTATTTGCAGTCAACTTACTAGCCAGATATAGTGCTGCACCTACACAGCGGCACTGGACCTGAGTTAAGCATCTTCTGCGCTACCTCCAAGGGTCCATAGTCTTAGGTCTATTCTACAGGAAAGGGGCATCAACTGGTTTAGTTGGTTATGCTGTTGCAGGATACCGGTCCGATCCTCATACAGAGAAGTCCGAGACCGGATATATGTTTACCTATGGCGGCACTGCCATATCCTGGAGATTTGTAAAGTGGACCATGACAACCATCTCATCCACTCATTCAGAACTCCTAGCGATCCATGAAGCAAGCAAGGAGAGTTTCTGGCTACGCTCTGTGATCCAGCACATTCTCACCTCCACCGGCCTGATGACCGGCGTACTTGCACCTACTCCTCTCTATGAAGACAATGCAGCATGTATAGCCCAGCTATAGGACGGCTACATTAAAGGCGACAAGACAAAGCATATCTCCCCCAAGTTCTTTTGGACGCACGACCTTCAGAAGCAAAAGCAGATTGAGGTACATAAGATCCAATCATGTAATAACTTGGCGGATTTTCTTACCAAATCCCTGCCTACTAGTATCTTTGAGAAACTTGTATATGCGATTGGGATGAGGAGAGTGAGAAAATGTAAACTGGGTCAGGATGAGAGGACTATTGTCACGCCCCGCTTCCCAGTATACTTGGGGGCGAGAACGCGAGCGGGTCCGCATGTGCTTAAAGCAAAGAAGAGGTACTTATTTTTTTTCTCCCTTCTTTGACTTAAGCACACTAAGCGTGATTTTAGCGAAGGCAAGTCCCTGCACGCGAATTTCTCAGAAACAGCACAAATAATTATTACATTACAATACCAGCGTCCAAAGTAAACACACAAACAATTAAGGCCTAGCATGGACGTACAATCTGCTGAAAACAAACACACCTGAAAATAATAATACAAATAATAAACTGAAATATAAATGTCCCGCTCTAGTCTTCTGCAGGGAGGATCTCAGTGTCTTCGTAGTTCTGGTCAGCGGGGTCAACCTCTAAAGTGGGATCCTCAAAAGTAGGGTCCTCACGGTACTCTGTCTCTGAATCTAACATATATTTCATAACACGTTGAAATATATGTCAGCGATAAGCTCGGTAAGATATTTAAAGTAATGAAATGCGGAACAATTATAAGATGACAAAAGAGCGTTAGTACACAATTATAAACAATAAGTGCAGAAAAGTAAGGTACAATCATGCATGGTTATTTTTTTTTGCAGTTAAAAGTAAAGTGAAACAGTTGTATGTTGAATTGTATGTTGAGTATTTGATTGTTTGTGCACGTGATAAGTCCATGCATGGGTAGGTGAAATGTTCTCGATACACCTTATCACCGGTGGTTTTACCGTGACGCTCCACTCATTGGCTGCCTCCACCGGAGGGGCCGTAATCGTGTTCGAGACACACTCACAAATCCTACTGCAATGGACCAACCCCACCCAAAGTGTACCGCCATATACTGGGACACGAGCCAGACTAGTCATATGTGACCCTACTGGAACACGAGCCAGACTAGTCACACATGACCTGACGGGAGTAGCCAACTCGGCTCTTTGTGTATGTTTATTTACTGATTGAGTTTCACCCCATCTGTAGTCGATGGTTTCACCCCGTCTGTATTCGACGGTTATCACATATGTGTAGTAACATACTCGTCTTTTCCAAATTTGTTTATCTTGTTAACATGCGAAAAGCAATATCAGTCCTGTTAAGTAAAAAGAGCAATAAGTAAAGTGAAACATAATGTCCGGCTACTAGAATTTGTCAAACAGCTTGAAACTAGGTTTGATGTTAAGTTTTAAAGACAATGTTTGCAATTCATTCTACACATGTTTCCGAGGGTCGTGACACACCCTCTGTTCCATTTGGGTTCAATTTAATAACAAGTAAGAGATGTTATTCTTTTAATAAATATTGATAAAACGTTCATTTCATAAACAGATGCAAAATGTATATTAAGAGCATGTTAAAATGAGTTTGGGTTCAATTTATACACTAATTTAAGCATTTGTTCCAAATTTAATTACAATAAATACTTGCCTTGACGTGGGTGTGGGTGTCCATGCGGTGGTGATGTGTGTCACGTTTTATCTGCGTCAAAGAATTGTGATATCAGTTCATAGTTATTATCTAGTTATAAGACCTAAAACTAACCCATTATAATATTTACTTAATGTTTATAAAGTAATAAAAATCTTAGTTTAGCAACTTAACAACTTATCATAATAATATAACTTAGTTAACTAACCTTTTTAGTTACTAACTTTTCTTTATAATAATCTTATTAAAACTTATAAACTAATAGACTTTATAAACTTATTATAATAACTTAATAGCAGATTATAATGGTATAGCTTATATTATGAAACTTAATAATAATGATATTAAAAACTTTAATATAACAAGACTAATAATAATAACAACAACTACTTATAACTTTAATATAACTTAATAACAGTTACAATAATAATAATAATAATAATAATAATAACTACTACTAATAACTTACATTAAACTTACCCCATTCTCATTCACTCTTTCTCTCCCTCTGTTCTCTCTCCCGTTCTTTTTCTGTTTTTTTTGTTTCGATGCAGATCATCGGAGATCGGGGCGAAGCGGCAGGCGATCGGCGCTTGGGGATCGGGCGGCGAAGGCTCCGGCGGCGGATCGGACGGCGGTAGGCTTCGGCGGCGATCCCAGGGTGCAGCGACGGGGCGGATCGCGGGCGGTCGACGGCGTGATCTGCGGCGGTCGACGCAGATCGGAGGCGGGGCGGTTCGATGGCGGCGGCGCAGCTACGATGGGAGCTCGGGGCGGTTCGATGGCGGCTCCGGGGTCGGGATGCGGCGGTCGAGGGGATCTGACGGCGGGCGGCGTGGATCTGATTGTGGCGACATCGATCAGAGTAGGGGTGATTGTCGGAGGGCCCAGGGGATCGGGGACATGGGCTGGGCGGCATTCGAGTTGGGGCGGCTCTCGGTAGTCGGCGACGGCGACTGCGCGATGAGGCGAGATTGGGAGAGTTTGATTCCAATTGTAGATTTGTTTTGGGCTTGTTTTGATCTCTGATTTGTTTGGGGATTTCTGGTTTGATTTTAGGTTGTAAGAATTTGGATGGCTGATTTGTGGAGGAGGAGATGTTGGGTTGTCGTTGCGGTGGTTGAAGGGGGATGATGGCGTGGGATGGTGTCGTTGATGTTGTGTTGCTTGTCTGATTGCATGTAGGTTGTTTTAAGAACAGAGAGGAGGAAGACAGGTTTAACGGAGTTGAGCTGTATGTGGGTGAGGAGATGAGGAGATGTTGGATCTCACCAACATTTCGGTGGGAGATGAAGGCAGTAGGGTTTGGGGTTTGATTAGTGTCGGTGGAAGTTGGGGGAAGGTAAATGGTAAAAGTAAAAAGGGATTAGGGTAAAGGAAATTTAGTAATAGTAATTTAGTAAAAAATAACTTAGTTAAAATAATAAATTAATTATAAATTAACTTTTAATTAAAAGTAATTAGTGATTTAAACATTTACTAGCAATTAATAATTAGAGATTAACTCTTAATTAAAAGTAATTAGTAATAAAGAAATAATTACGATCTAACAGGTTAAAAATTTCGCTATGATGAAACGGAAAACAATGACGCGCTCGCGTCGACGCACGGACGAAAACCACTTGGACGAAAATAATTGAATCAACAAAGTAAAACACTCGCACACAACAGCCAAACACGACTAGGAAAACAGGCCGTTACATCCTACCCTCCTTAGAATAATTCCGTCCTCGGAATTAAGAGGATCGATAATTGCCTAAGCAATTTAAACGATCTACCAGAAGGCTTGACGAACGACCGCATATAGTAAAATATAGTAAAACAAGTTAATAACATGGAATATAATGTGATATTACAGCATCAAGAAATCAATAGATGAACACATAAATTCGTACTGTAACGGCCTGTATTTTTCCAATACTTTCAAATTAAGTATTTAAAGAAAATTCAATTTTAATTGTATTTTATAATGGTTTGTTAGGAGTCTTAAACTGATTTCAAAAATTTCCTATAAAAATATTTTGAAGTACCAGACTAGTTATGGAGTATTTTAGTAAAATCGGATTTCGTCAAATACCTCTAAAAGATCTGATAAAAATTCATTTTCAGATATTGCAGTTTTGGGTCAATGAATTTATTTTCTATTCAAACGTCTTCAAAACGTTTTCAAACTTCTGCAGTAGCATCCTATGATCATTTAGGGCTTCCCACATTAATTTCGTAATTTTCTGATATCATTTCAATAGAGAACCCGCAAACCCGCTTTCTAAACGTTTTGGCCAAAAACTAGTATTTCCGTAGCTCAAATCCTGAAACGGTCTTCGTATTCACGATCCTCGTGACGATACGATCCCGTGGGTATGTTTTCGTAATTTTTCGGACACGTTTACTAGTAGGGGCATTTTCGTAATTTCGTTTTTGTGTTTTTACTAATTACTTTGGCTAATGGGGTTTTAACTATTTTTTTTACCTTAATTATCTTCTTAATTACCCTAGCTAATCACGTCACCTACCTAATCTACCCCCCTAACCTAACCGTATCTAACTCCCCCCACCCACTCTCTCACATCTAACCCTGAATCCCATCTACCCTAATTTTCATAAACCCTATATAACTCCCCTCCCCTCTCATTTCAAACACAGCCTATCTCTCTCTCTCTCTCTCCACGGTTTCGTTCAAAACCCAGTTCTCTCCGTCTCCTCTCCCGCTCTCTCTCCCTCCTCTCTCATACTCACCTCTGGCGGGCCTCGACCGCCGCCCGCCGTCCACCAACACCGTCGACCCACGCCCACCGTGCCTCCGCCCACTGCCGCCGTCATCCCCGCCGGCAAAGCCCCCCCGCAGTCGAAGCCCGCACGAAAACCATACTGCTGCCTCCCCCTCCGAGCTCCGACGGCCTCGACCCGCCGCCGCTGCTTCGTCTCCGTGCCCTCCACCGAAGCACCTCCGCCGCCGCCACGGCGCTTCGCCGTCGCCCCCACGTCTTCCTCCTCCGCCACCGAGCCCGCCACACGTGCACGGAGCCCCCGACCTCCCTCGTTTCCGCCGTACTCCGACGAAGTCGCCGCCGCCGTCGTAGTCCGCGACCCCGACGCCCCCGCTGCCGTCGCCGAGCCCCCTCCGCCGCTGTCGCCTCCCCTCTCTCCCCGCATGCAAGAACGAAGCAGCGTAAAGGTATAAAACTCGAATGGCAAACTTGTAAATATCGTAATTTCGTATTATTTCGTATTTTCATTAATTATTAAATATGGTATTATAGTTTTAAATCCATGACTTAAAATATAGGACCCAGAAAAATGTGAGACTAGCTCTAGAAAATCAGAAATGACATTCTGGACCCAATGGCGCTAGTTTCGTCTCAATCCGACGCTTAGTTTTTCCAGAATTAATTTTTAAGCCTATAAGTTAAAACCGTTATTTTCGTTCAAAAATCCGTATCTTCTTATCTTCACGTATACTAATACTTGAGAAAAATATATGTTATTATACTCTTTGAGACGGTCGTTTTGACACCCCATTTGCAACATTCCGATGTAGATTGCATCCGGAATAAATTCCTGAATAAATACGTCACTAATTGGAAAATAGTTTTTAAATTGTTTTTAAGCTTTTAAAAATCCTAAAAATTACTATAAGCTTCAGAAAAATATTTCCTCCTGCAGTAAAATTATTTTCACCATATATAGTCTATATAAAATTTTGGAACCGTTTTCGACACCGTTTCAGTCAGTTATAAAAATCAAAACGATTAGATTATTTGAATAGAAAATAGGGTGCGCTTTAACCAATTGTTTCTTGTGATTGTAGGTACCATTTCTCGTGCACCAGCTCTTCCAGCTCCAATCTCGTCTTGCCACGACGAGCTCTAAAATCGTAAGTCACGACATATTCTAAACTTAAGAAAACTAGTCTACTCTGCTTGTATGAACTAGTTGACACCACTATAGCCTCCAACGGCTATTTGACTTGAACCAAACAAGAGACTTAACCTGAAATGAAAGTAATCGACTAAAGATTACTTTGCCAACTTTCAACTTTGGTGGTTGTAACACACAACTACCAACTTGGGTAAATTGTGTGCTGAACCACACTACCACGTGCTCAAAGCACGGAAGTAACAGCTTTTGGTGTTGGACTTGTCTTTATCTTACTTGCTGGTTTTCAATGAGGAAGTCAACCAGTTAACCTGGTGTGACTAACATGCGGAACATCGTGTGGAATATCATGTGTGGAACATCCTGTGGAACAATCCTGTCTAGAACTTGTAATTGACACGTCACTGGGGTATTGGGGTAACTCATAGTTTGCGAGAGTACGGGAGTGACTAGAGTTTGGTCTACCTGTCCTGTCGCCTGTGTTTTGGCGCCCTGTCCTGCTGCCTGCGTTTTGGCAAACCATACTGCTGCCTGGGTACCGGCATTCGTCTGGGTAGCACCCAGGCAAGAGACGAACTGAACGGTCACATATTGTACTCTCCGACTTGAGTCACGTAGTTCTAGTGTAACTTGCACAATTACTTTCTTTACAGTACATGCACTTTACTTTCCTTGCCAGTAAAGTCACCGCACTTTACTTGCCGTACTTTTACTTTCTACACTTGTACAGACACTGCACCGTACTTTACTTTCACTTTGGTCTGCTTTGTCATACTTGTACAGTACCTCTCTTTCTTTATTTAGAATTGTTGTGACTTACCTACGGTTCCATCTCCGTGTCACCGCAGACGACATACATATGGAGGCAGATGCTCTAGAGTTAATAGCGCCAGACTTCGACCATGAGACCGCAGCTTCCAGAGCTATTTTCAGTTGTGTACTTTCTTTCTTTCTTTTATCATTGTTGGAACATTTGTACGGTTCGGATTGTAATAATTGGACACTATTTGGGTATTTTTGTACATCTCTGCATCGTGGCTATTTTGACTTCACTGGTTAACTGCAGAACCTGCGCAATTATCAAATAAGTAACGGGCCCCCGAGAGCGGGTCGTTACAAGTTTGGTGGCCCTACGCAGGTCCTCGCTAACTACCTCGTGAACATTATAGCAAGATCAGGATGTATAATATAAAATACTCAAATTGAACTCTCGAGTACGAGATGTCTCGAGTGTTCACCTGTATTGGATATACGGGTAAAGCGTCCTTATTACCATCTTCATTAGGTCTTCCTTGATCCTCATCACTTCCTTTGAACTCTTAACCCTTGCTTAGGAATTCGTGTTCCATTCTTGATTATACCTCTCTAGTACCCACTTCATCACCTTTCCTTCAAGTTGATGATGGCACGCATTTAAATGATCATCTTCCTTCAATGGACCATGATACCGGTCAATGTGCTTGGCTAAAGTCTGTTGGATCAACCTAGCTAGTCTGGGCATAAGTGATCCTGGCTTAGTCACTTCCCTGGCCGTGTCCGCTGGACCGCAAGGACGTAAATCATGATTATGTAACGCCATCGATCTTCATCACTAGCACCCCTTTCTTTAGCTAGTGATGGCCTCCTGATTATTTTACTTCTTCCTAAATCGCATTTAGTTCGCCGGAACTCTAGCTACGTTTATTCTAAGGAGGGTAGCCTTCGATTTTCGATCACCAGGAGTTCGAATTCGACAACGGAAGCGAATCGAAGGACGCTCAGAAGTATTGGAGGATGGTGCTAGAGATTTTGAGACGAGCCAAACCTGACGTGTAAGTGTAGGCTATTTGCGTCTTTTGAGCTAGTGTTTCTCTTCTAGCCCCTACTTCTATCTTGTACCCGTCTTTTTCTCTCCAAGGGTTTGACTTCCTTTCCCACCGACCACCTTCCTCCCCCCCTCTTTATTTCGTTTGTCCGTTTCCCCCCTCGAGACCCGTGCCCGCCGAACCCTACCCTACCTAACCCCGACTTCGGTGCCCCTTTCTCTCTTTTTAACCCACCTCCTTCCTCCGCAATCCACCCCGTGGCTTCCCTCAGACATCACCCCCCTCCTCCTCCCGGCCTCTCCCCCAAGCGAGCTCGATCGGACCCCCGCATCGCCACTCCGATCTCCGATCCGCCAGCCTCACCCGAAGATCCGCCAGCTTCCGCTTCGCTCCATCCCGTAGGCCCTAGCTCCCTGCCATGGATCAGTCAGCCAGTCGCAGAGCAGCCTCGCCCTCGCCGTCGCAGATCGCCAGCCGCCGATGGCCCACCAACGACCTTGGGGTCTGTTGGGCTTAGCAGCAACCCTCGCCGCCACCATCGCTACCGCTGCGTGGCTGAGATCTTGGGAAGCCGTGATCCTTGGGCTTCTCTTGAGCTCTCTGCCTTGGGTCTCACCTAGGATGAGATCCCGTCTAGGCTTCCTCTTGCGTCTACTCCTTTTGGTTTGCGGAAAAGTGTGTTTTTGGTTATTTACTTGTTGGGTGATGTTGGGTGTTGCGAATGTCAGGTATTGGTCTACGGAAGGAATGATGGCAATGGTTACTGGTATGATATTGGCCTTGGGTGTTGAAGTTGGATGTAGGCCTTGTGCTTGGCTCTGGATGAGAGCATGGATCCTGCCTTATTGTGTGATAGTATGGAGATTGACGGAAGAAATGCTGGCAGTGAGTACTGACTTAGAGTGTTGGCCTTGTACTTACCTTTGGGCGGTGATTTGGACGTTAGCATGTGGTTGGGCATTATGGAAATTGATGGTGTTGGTACCCGTGGATTAGTCGATACGTGCTATATTATGAACGACATCTTTGATTAAGACCCAGTAGCACGAATAAACCTTATGTTCTTCCCTTTTATTTGGTTTAAATAGCTTGCTACTGGCTTATCACCTTATGTCCCAAGTTCGATCAGATGTCATCATCATCCTCATTATCATTTCCGAGTAATGCCATTATTTTATGTTTTGCCTACTTGATGAATCTGAAGTAGCTATGGTGATAATAATATATTAGTCACATTCCTTATTTTCTTATCACATTTCATGTTATTTACAATCTGATTTATAAAGATTATTATCTCTTCTATCATTTATTTGCTTGAGCTTCTTTATAATATCAATTATTTGTTTCAAAAAAATATTTTTAAATTCCGAGGACGGAATTATTTTTAAGGAGGGTAGAATGTAACGGCCTGTATTTTTCCAATACTTTCAAATTAAGTATTTAAAGAAAATTCAATTTTAATTTTATTTTATAATGGTTTGTTAGGAGTCTTAAACTGATTTCAAAAATTTCTTATAAAAATATTTGGAAGTACCAGACTAGTTATGGAGTATTTTAGTAAAATCGGATTTCGTCAAATACCTCTAAAAGATCCGATAAAAATTCATTTTCAGATATTGCAGTTTTGACTCAATGAATTTATTTTCTATACAAACGTCTCCAAAACGTTTTCAAACTTCTGCAGTAGTATCCTATGATCATTTAGGGCTCCCCACATTAATTTCATAATTTTCTGATATCGTTTCAATAGAGAACCCGCAAACCCGCTTTCTAAACGTTTTGGCCAAAAACTAGTATTTCCGTAGCTCAAACACTGAAACGGTCTTCGTATTCACGATCCTCGTGACGATACGATCCCGTGGGTATGTTTTCGTAATTTTTCGGACACGTTTACTAGTAGGGGCATTTTCGTAATTTCGTTTTTGTGTTTTTACTAATTACTTTGGCTAATGGGGTTTTAACTATTTTTTTACCTTAATTATCTTCTTAATTACCCTAGCTAATCACGTCACCTACCTAATCTACCCCCCTAACCTAACCGTATCTAACTCCCCCCACCCACTCTCTCACATCTAACCCTGAATCCCATCTACCCTAATTTTCATAAACCCTATATAACTCCCCTCCCCTCTCATTTCAAACACAGCCTATCTCTCTCTCTCTCTCTCCACGGTTTCGTTCAAAACCCAGTTCTCTCCGTCTCCTCTCCCGCTCTCTCTCCCTCCTCTCTCATACTCACCTCTGGCGGGCCTCGACCGCCGCCCGCCGTCCACCAACACCGTCGACCCACGCCCACCGTGCCTCCGCCCACTGCCGCCGTCATCCCCGCCGGCAAAGCCCCCCCCGCAGTCGAAGCCCGCACGAAAACCATACTGCTGCCTCCCCCTCCGAGCTCCGACGGCCTCGACCCGCCGCCGCTGCTTCGTCTCCGTGCCCTCCACCGAAGCACCTCCGCCGCCGCCACGGCGCTTCGCCGTCGCCCCCACGTCTTCCTCCTCCGCCACCGAGCCCGCCACACGTGCACGGAGCCCCCGACCTCCCTCGTTTCCGCCGTACTCCGACGAAGTCGCCGCCGCCGTCGTAGTCCGCGACCCCGACGCCCCCGCTGCCGTCGCCGAGCCCCCTCCGCGCTGTCGCCTCCCCTCTCTCCCCGCATGCAAGAACGAAGCAGCGTAAAGGTATAAAACTCGAATGGCAAACTTGTAAATATCGTAATTTCGTATTATTTCGTATTTTCATTAATTATTAAATATGGTATTATAGTTTTAAATCCATGACTTAAAATATAGGACCCAGAAAAATGTGAGACTAGCTCTAGAAAATCAGAAATGACATTCTGGACCCAATGGCGCTAGTTTCGTCTCAATCCGACGCTTAGTTTTTCCAGAATTAATTTTTAAGCCTATAAGTTAAAACCGTTATTTTCGTTCAAAAATCCGTATCTTCTTATCTTCACGTATACTAATACTTGAGAAAAATATATGTTATTATACTCTTTGAGACGGTCGTTTTGACACCCCATTTGCAACATTCCGATGTAGATTGCATCCGGAATAAATTCCTGAATAAATACGTCACTAATTGGAAAATAGTTTTTAAATTGTTTTTGAGCTTTTAAAAATCCTAAAAATTACTATAAGCTTCAGAAAAATATTTCCTCCTGCAGTAAAATTATTTTCACCATATATAGTCTATATAAAATTTTGGAACCGTTTTCGACACCGTTTCAGTCAGTTATAAAAATCAAAACGATCAGATTATTTGAATAGAAAATAGGGTGCGCTTTAACCAATTGTTTCTTGTGATTGCAGGTACCATTTCTCGTGCACCAGCTCTTCCAGCTCCAATCTCGTTTTGCCACGACGAGCTCTAAAATCGTAAGTCACGACATATTCTAAACTTAAGAAAACTAGTCTACTCTGCTTGTATGAACTAGTTGACACCACTATAGCCTCCAACGGCTATTTGACTTGAACCAAACAAGAGACTTAACCTGAAATGAAAGTAATCGACTAAAGATTACTTTGCCAACTTTCAACTTTGGTGGTTGTAACACACAACTACCAACTTGGGTAAATTGTGTGCTGAACCACACTACCACGTGCTCAAAGCACGGAAGTAACAGCTTTTGGTGTTGGACTTGTCTTTATCCTACTTGCTGGTTTTCAATGAGGAAGTCAACCAGTTAACCTGGTGTGACTAACATGCGGAACATCGTGTGGAATATCATGTGTGGAACATCCTGTGGAACAATCCTGTCTAGAACTTGTAATTGACACGTCACTGGGGTATTGGGGTAACTCATAGTTTGCGAGAGTACGTGAGTGACTAGAGTTTGGTCTACCTGTCCTGTCGCCTGTGTTTTGGCGCCCTGTCCTGCTGCCTGCGTTTTGGCAAACCATACTGCTGCCTGGGTACCGGCATTCGTCTGGGTAGCACCCAGGCAAGAGACGAACTGAACGGTCACATATTGTACTCTCCGACTTGAGTCACGTAGTTCTAGTGTAACTTGCACAGTAACTTTCTTTACAGTACATGCACTTTACTTTCCTTGCCAGTACAGTCACCGCACTTTACTTGCCGTACTTTTACTTTCTACACTTGTACAGACACTGCACCGTACTTTACTTTCACTTTGGTCTGCTTTGTCATACTTGTACAGTACATCTCTTTCTTTATTTAGAATTGTTGTGACTTACCTACGGTTCCATCTCCGTGGCACCGCAGACGACGTACATATGGAGGCAGATGCTCTAGAGTTAATAGCGCCAGACTTCGACCATGAGACCGCAGCTTCCAGAGCTATTTTCAGTTGTGTACTTTCTTTCTTTCTTTTATCATTGTTGGAACATTTGTACGGTTCGGATTGTAATAATTGGACACTATTTGGGTATTTTTGTACATCTCTGCATCGTGGCTATTTTGACTTCACTGGTTAACTGCAGAACCTGCGCAATTATCAAATAAGTAACGGGCCCCCGAGAGCGGGTCGTTACACGTACTATTGATATCACTGCAGTTTTCGTAACTAGTCCCGAGGCTAGTATCATCACCTTAGTTACTTCAGATTTATCAAGTAGCCAAAATATGAGATAGTGGCACTAGATGAAAATAAGAGCTAGTATGATGATGACACATGTTCTAACTTGGAACCTGAGTTGATAAGTCAGTAGCAAGATAATCAATCACATAAAAGATCATAAAATTTAAAATTTTAACTCAAGCCAATGATGCCTACATGGTCTTAATCATGTAAATCATCGACATATCATACATAAATGTAAGGGCTAACGCTAATGCATTCGCGCGGCTACAACTTAACCAGCCGAACACAAGGACTTCATCTGCCATCCTACCAAATTACAAGTCAATATCGAGATCGACACGTATAGGCAAATGTAAGGCCAATTCTCGAGGGTCAAGATCATCGCTACCACTTCTT
>CM061140.1:115764280-115992574 GCA_030789695.1 Scilla litardierei
GTGGGCACCCACCACACTCCACAAATAGTGCTTCCCGCCCCTCACCTTTCACACATTGCACCGGTCCAGGTGAACTGGATGATTCCTAGGGTCGATCCACTCCTAGCCCTCCACATACTTAAGCCCCCAGGAGCACCCGTCGAGGCAGTCACCATGATTCGGTGCCACGCTCCGCTGAGTACGAGTTGCATGACATTGTAGCTCTTGTAGCCGGCCTTCCAGTACCACCCGCACACCCAACACCCTCGGGAGCCGTCTCCTTTACCACCTCTGCATCCACCGTTTCCACCACCGTCGAGTCTTCGGGGACTGTCTCCACCTCTTACCCCGAGACTCAGACCTCTGTCCCCATCGTTTCCGTGCCGGAGGTCACTGATATCCAGTCTACTCCCGATCTTATAGATCTCGACTTTCCAGAGCACGACCCAGCCCCCACTCTTCCACCTCTCAGTGACCTCATAGCTTCACTTCCGATCTCTTTAGGTCCCCACATTCCCCTCTCCGGCACCACTTCGTCACCATCAGTGGCCATCTTTACAGAGAGCGTCTCGACGTCTGTCCACACTTCTGTGTCGACGACTGATCTTTCTTCAGCTGCTTCTGAGATCCCTTCGAGCTCACCCTCTTCGACTTTCCACCCTAGGCACGGTGCATCAGCTGCATGTGACCGCTTTACGAGAGTGGTGACTCACCGTCACGTTCCCCGCCCTCCATCCGACTCTCTTTCCACAGACAGTCGTCTGACAGCGTTGGAGGAGTCGACTTCTTGCCTTCGACGAGATTTCGACCTCTTCATACACTCGACAACGACACACCACGCAAGAGTCGAGGCGGACTTGGCCTCCATCTTAGACCTTCTCCGGACACATGGACCACCTCCCATGATCCCAGCTCCTGCCCCACCACCCCGACCATCGACTGTGACTTCCACTGCACCACTCAGTGCTCCACTTTCTCAGGCTTCTGCAAAGCCTACTTCTTCCCCACCTGAGTCGGTTACATCAGCCGAGTTCACTACAGCTCTTGTTGTATATGTCCCACCCACATCTCCTGGTCCACAGCAGAGGGACCCATCACCACCCCCAGAGGGTGGTGCCTCTGCTTGATGTCGTCCCTACCTGTTTTTGCCTCCCTCATTTTATATTGAGCCCATCTGTCTGTTCGGGGCCCTGCACTTACATAGCTTGGGGGAGGACACCCACACATGCATTATATTTCATTCATCATTGCATCATGTCATATTTTTCCTTCTTTTTTCACACTTTTTATTTTATATTCCCCCACCCAACCCACCCTATTTAGCATCGTCTCCCGCTTACCGGCGTTTTCTTAGCAGTGAGGTCACTGCTAGGTTTAGCTTGGGGGATGAGCGCTACTGCTTTATTTTTCATTTTCTCTTTTACATTTTCCTTCCATATTTCAGTTTTATTTTACTTTTTCACCACTTTTCCACGCCCTTATCTTTTTCCTCATTCTGCATCACGTTTTTTGTTTTTGCCATGCATGCATCTCTTTTTCTTCATTTTCCTATTTTCTCCGCCTTTTTCTCTTTTTTATGCTAAGGATGTTCTGCATGATGATACCTCTTTTAGCCTTAGTAGTTATTTACGAAGCTTACTATCTGTGGACATGCTATTAGGGTAGTTTCAGCTTTACTATCTATATGCGTGCATATTCTTTTGTTAATCTATCTGATTTAATGCTTGAAATGAATTGAAAATCAAATGCATGAATTAGTATCTAGTATGCGCTATGTTGGGTAATGCACCTAGGTTCACACATCACTAGAACACTTGGAGCAACTGCTTTATATCTTATTCACTTCTATTTGCATGCTTGATATCATTGTGCCTATTACTGCATGCTTTTTCAGTATTCATCTAGAGGAATGAAAATATACATGCTATTTATGAGTTTAGTTAGAGTATTATTTTATCAAACCATTGTGCACCTCTTATGAGTGAACCGAGAGATCTATTATTTTCCTTGTCCACGTATCTATATAGTTCTTTACATATCAGTTGGTTACACCACCCACAGCTATCTTTACCGCATCTCACTTCCCAACCCCAAAAAGAAAAAGTATAGCTTCTAAATGAAAAAAAGAAAAGCAAAAAAAGGAAAGAAAAAAATGTGTATATATTCATATGTGAAAAATAAAAGAAAAAAAAGGAAAGAAAATGAATAAAATTGTTTCTATACTTTCATTAGAAGCTATCACCTATACTGGGAAGAAGAAGAAAAATTCCATATCATATTCCTCGATGCGACGCCTCAAGCTAAGCTTGGGGGGTGAACCAACCGATCACATGAGTGAGCGTGACATTAGAGTGGAGACGGTGCATAACAGGGAGATTTGATAATACTTAAACTTTATGAAACACTTTAGTTTTTGAAGGTTTTTCATGAATCAAAATGATTAACTGAATAGCAAGACTTTTTCCATTCTCTATTGCATGCTGCGTGATTTCTAATGCTCCATGTGTATCTGTAATTGAAACGTGCATTGCCAACTTCTTTATACTAGACTCTATGGACCGCATGAGATTGATATGAGTTGATGATGCTATTTCAGTAGATCCATGTCTTTTGTCTGTATTGTATGCTAGACATATGATCTGTAAAGCTTGAAATTGCCATTAGCATGTATTTTCATTATTCAGAGCATCATGATATACTACTCAGGTCTGAGATTTGACCGAGCATCCTTAGACCCTCCATCCACTTCCATTCCCTTCCCTTCTTATTTTTATTTCTTATTTCTTGTTGTTTTCCTCCCGGCGTACCTAGTATTCGTCTTCATCGAGGACGAGTAAGAGGTAAACTTGGGGAATTTTAATGTGTCCATATTTTACACCTTTTTCATAGCATCATGACATTGCATTCCATGCCATCTTCGCATCCAATTCCCATATTTCCCTACGATATCGCATTTCTGATGTTATATTCGAGTTTCGTAGTATTTTATGAGTTTTTAGGGATTTTGGAGCGATTTGGGACCCGACATGGGTATGGACACATCCGACACGCCCGTGAGCTCGTTGGTGAAGCTTTACAGGAGTTCGCCATGTTTTGAGAGTCTTGGGAGGAGTGGAGGAGAGAGCAGGAGGAGAGGGAAGCTTCAGCAGCTTCAGGGAATAAATTCCCAGGCTGCTCGGTCGAGCAGAGCAGTTGCTCGGACCGAGCAGATGCAAATGCAGAAGGCGAAGCCGATACGGGGATTGCTCGGACCGAGCACTTATAGTGCTCGGTCGAGCAGCCTTTCATTCAAAGCCCGACCAATCCAGCGCACGGCCCGAGCAACTTTTCAGCGACCGAGTCAGCTCTCTACTCGGACCGAGCTGAGCTGACTCGGCCCGTGCAGGCAGAGTGAAGATTTAGGAGAATTTCGATTTCCTGTCGTGCTCGGTTGAGCAGTACATCTGCTCGGACCGAGCGGACGACCGAGCAACACACTGCTCGACCGAGTCACCCACTCGGTCGACGATGCTGAGGCCATTTTTGGAAAGATCTTCGACAGCGGATTTTGCGCGATGTCTGGGGAGTGAAGTCTGGGAGCTGGCAAAGCGTTCGGGAAGCGAATTCATTCTAGTTTTTGAATAGTTTTTGAGGGGAGATTAGGGAAAAACTCTGGGAGATCTAGATTGATTTTTGTTAAAGATTGTTGGATCGATATCTATTGGAATGATTTTTGTTCTTCACGCGCTCTTGGAATCTCGGTTTTCTTTGGATCTATTAATCGCAAATTTTCTCTATCTCTCGCTGTAAGTTCTCAATTTTTATTCTATCAATTTATTATGATGTCTTCACCTCTAAAGATTTCGTTTTTATTCGTTAATATTGCTATGAGTGAGTAGTCCTTTCTAGGGTTGATGGGTTAGCCCTAAGATCCTAGGGGGAAGACGTAGATCTGAATCCCTAGGTTGAATTAGGAATTTAGGGGAGTATTTCGGTCGATCCTATCGAATCCCTAGATGACCCGTACTGAGATCATGCCCACGGTCTGTGAAATTGATGTGCTTAAGGGGTATCTTTAGGATTTGAATAGGAAATCGGTGGATCCAATCAAGGCTCGTGACCATGCTCGGCTCGTGCCTTAAGGGGATCCATCGACGAACTATATCGCTACGTTGATGGCCACCGCCATTGCGTCAACGAGAGCCACCGAAATACCTCGCAATTCTAACCCACGAGAGTGGTACGAATTGGGAGATTAATCCCCTAACCATAATGCAACGTAAGGATTCTATTCCAACGTCGATCTCCGATGATCTTAGCGGTGATCCCTAACACCCTAGTCCTTTTTATTATTAAAACAACAACAACACAACACCCAATTCTCTCAACCCGATAGCTATCTCACTTCGAGATATAGAAGTAAACTGAGAACCCAAATACACTATCACCGTCCTTGTGGGATTCGATATCTTTTATACTACAACTTGACACCGTCCGCTTGCGGATAGAGCCCGGAATTGACACCTAGGGGCCATACCACGTCTAGCGATCGTGACACCGCCAAGTGGAATCTAGGTGTAGGTTTCGGGTGCGTCATTGACCTTCACCTGATGGTATCCACTCCTGAGGTCCAACTTCGAGAAAACTCGTGATCCACCGAGTTGATCGAAGATATCATTGATGCGAGGTAACAGGTACTTGTTCTTCACAGTGACTTTGTTTAGCTCCTAGTAATCCACGCACATCCTTCTCGATCCATCCTTCTTCTTGACCAACAGAACATGGGCACCACAAGGAGACACGCTGGAATGGATGAATCCTTTCTGCAACAGATCGTCCAACTGCTTCCGTATCTCTTCAAGTTCTACAGGAGCCATATGGTAAGGCGCCTTCGAGATCAGTTGAGTATTGGGCATCAGATCGATGCTAAATTCTAGAGCTCAGTCAGGCAGCAATCCAAAAATATCCTCTGGAAATACATCATCGAAGTCTCGAACTACTGCAGGCTTCTCCTGTTCGACTTGCATAGATGCGACGATTGCTTCATTTGACCGGGCCCGAAATTTGATGGGTCCAAGCGAACGACTACCACTGATGAATTCGAACACCTGATGGTTGGGAATCTCAAATACTACTTTCTTCTTGTGACAGTCGCTAGTAGCATAGAAAGTTCCTAACCAATCCATGCCGAGAATCACATCAAAGTTAGGCGTGTCCAGGACCATGAAATCTGCATAGACCTCATGTCCGCAGATCACCAAAGGAAACAATTTGCATCCCAAGGAAACACTCACCATGCCACTTTCAGTGGTGATATTCCATCTTTTGGGAAGTGGGTAGGTGGGAATCGAGTGCTTGACTACGAATTTTCGGCATAAGATACATATTGAAGCTCCGGAATCAAATAGGATCAGAGCTGGGTGGGAAGCTACTAAGATGACACCTAAGATGATAATAATTAAAACTTAGCAATGGTCTAACTACCAAGCATGAATATAAAAGCAATATAAAAATACTAGATCTAGATATTACATGTAATCACTTCATCCTCAGCCTCAGCTTTTGCAGCTGTCATAGTGAACGCCTGGTGCTTCGGCTAATTGGCCTACTGATAGGCTCGGTTCTGTGGAACCAGAGGCAGTCCATGCTGAGTAGGTACAGGTACACTTCGTTAAACAGGTCCAGGCGTTCCTCGCTGAACAGGTCCAAGTACTCCAGCAGGTTCTCGACGATCCTTGCCGTTGGGGCAGTCTCTCGCAGCATGGGTAAATGCACTGCAGATCATGCATTGATTCAGCATCTTCCTACAATCCTTCTTCTGATGTCCGGTCTTGTCACAGAAGAAACATGCCAGCTGAGCTCGGTCACTAGGAGCAGCTGGTCTCTTGAACTGTGTGGTCTAGGGAGGCCAGAAATTGCCCTTGGGCACAATCCTAGGTGGCTCCATAGGACGCTTACTTCCTCCAACTTGAGAACCTACTGGGCCACGACTTCATTGATCTGTACATCATCCAAAATGTTCTGAAGGGTCGTCAGTTTTGCCGAGGTCATCGAGGCTTGAACTTTGGGATTCAGGCCTTGGCGAAACAGAAATGCACAATCCTCTGGATCCTCGACCATGTGGGGTGCAAAGCGGCTGAGCATAGACACTCGACCTCATACTCATCAACGGTCCTATCTCCTTGGACCAGATTGGCGAAGTACTGCAGCAGTTCTCGTTTGGCTGTCTTGGAAAAATACTTGGCATTGAACCTTTCTCGAAACCTGCCCCAAAAGATTGGCTTGACCAAACACCTTTCTTCTAGTTGCCACCAGCTCCTAGCATTATCAGTCAGTTGGAGCTTAGCGACATCAACCCATCCTGCTTGAGGGATACGAGCAGTATTCAGTTTGTCTTCCATTCCTTAGGGCCCATTCTTCAGCGTCTAGAGGCCCTTCCTTCCCAGAGAAGCTCTTAAATTACAACTTATGAAATTGCTTAACTCCAGGTTCAGCTCGAGGGGGGTGGTGGTGCAATCTGAGCAGGCTGCTGACCCTGCTGAATCAAATGTTGCTGGATCTCCAACATGCCTCTCATGACTCCAAGGAGTTCATTGATATCGGAAGTACCACGTCTGTAAGGTCCATTACCGTTCCTGGTGTTGTGTCCTCCTGCCATGCTGAAACAAGAAACTTGAGAGTAAATTTTGTGTGCGAGATAAATCTGGACGTTTTGGCTAATGATAGTGTTTATATTGTTCTGAAGTTTGCATAATGCATGACCTGCATGGGCCACCGCAAAAACCTGTCATGCCCCACTTCCCATTATACTTGGGAGCGAGGACGCGAGCGGGTCCGCATGGGCTGAAGCGGTGAAGCTCAAGCCCAATAAGCGTCTGTGATTAAACCAATTGCAGGAACTTGCATGCATTCAGAAGCAACAGAAATAACTTTAAATTTGAGCCAACTTCTAGAGATAAGTACACAAAAGTAATAAGGCCTAAAACATGGCCAACAACAGAGTTCTACAACGAAATGGGTACACACCGCACATAAAGCAGCAAATAAGAATCCTATGCAGCAGCAGATAATGTCCAGCAAACTAGTCCTCTGTGGGGAGAACTCCCGAGTCAGTGTACTCCTGGTCCTGAGGGTCAGTCTCCTCAAGCGGCTCATCCTCCAAGTACTCTGTCTCGTGACCTGACATACATTTCAAATAACAAGGAAATGTAAGTCATCAAGGGTTCTTGGCAAGCACAAGTGTAAGAGAGACCCTTGGCAAGGTTTTCAAAATATTTTGCATGGTAGTTAACGCATGTAAGAATGAAAGAACAATTAACATTCCTAAGCAATATGAACAGAGATGACATCAGCATGGTAGTTCTAAGATAAGTAAAAGCAATAACAATTTACATGTTAGAAAATTTAAGATGGCAGTTATTCAAGCTATTCTTGAGTGTTTCTAACTAGTGACTAAGACCCACGTCGTTAGGCAGATAGCAAGTGAATCGACCTTCTCGTGTCCTCGGATGTTACTCGTTTACTTCCGGCTAGTGCCCGTGAGCCCAACCCCACCCACATGTACTTTCTGGACCAGGAGCCAGAATCAGCCAAACCGGCCCACAAGGTGTTTCATTATCCAAATCGGACTGCAAGTTAGCCAAACCGGCCCGCAAGATTGTCAAGATGTTCAAGTAGTTCAAGATATCCAAGTATGTCCAGAATTGTTTGCAGTTTACAAAACGTTATCAGTTAATTTAATGAAATGTCCATACACATGCACACACAGATTTTTATCTGGCAATTCAATAAGAGTATATATGTGAGTTTTGGTGTCATTGTGTCACATGGCATTTTTCGTGTAGAAGATGTCACGGTTAAATCATCCAGAACTAGCTATGTGTAAAAGTGACTAAAAGAACAACATTTAAAAACGTGTATTAAAATGCGTACTTACCTGATTTCAGTGATTTTGGTGTCGATGAGTTCGAATGAGAGGCGTAGACGTTTTCTGCGCCATTAGATTTTCAATATTAGGTTAAAATTCTTAATCAATTAAAATATTAATAGATTTAACATATATTATTACTGAGTAATAATACTAACAGTATTTATATACATACTAATTTACTGTTAATAGAATATATATATATACACTAACATTTATTAAACTATTATTTAAAACTTATCTATGGGTTAAGTATAAATAACGAACTGAAAAAATTATATACAGTTCATAAATATTAAGTTACAGTTCCTATTAATTCATATTTGTACTGATTATATATATAAGTACTAACATCTAAAATTATTATACTGATATATATATATATATATATATATATATATAATAGCATTTACTAAAATTATACACATATATGCCATTAATACTAACTACAACTACGTACTGATTTTATATAACTAACATACTGACGTACGAATACTTCATGCAGCTTACATGTGTTTATTAAAATAACAACTAAATTATATTTAAAAAACTATGTACTGATTATTAAGGCTTACTTGCTTTCGAGGCTACGCGAGATGCAGGTGGCGGCAGTGAACTTGGGCGGCGGTAGAGGAGGCGAAGGCGGTGCGTCAAGTGTCGACGCGGGTTGCCGTCGAAGGTGGGTGTCGGAGTGCTGCTACAATGACGGGGAGGACGACCTCGGGGGTTTGATGCAAAGGTGCTGTCAGCGTTGGGTTGGTGACGTTGGGCGGTGCCTGGAGGTGACCGTCGGAGGTTGGGTTGCGAGAAACGGCGAGTGACGGTGGTGTTGTGATTGAAGGTCGGAGGCGGTGTGGGCTTAGGGTGCGTCGGAGTTGTGTGGAGTCAGGGTTGGTCAGAGGTGGTTGTTCGGGTTTCGAGGGGGTGTTCGGACGTCGGTGGGTCGAGGAGACGGGTACTGGGTTTGGTTGAAGGATGAGAAGAAGAAGTGAACGGGGTTGGAGGTCGAGGTGTCTGCGGGTGGTGCTGGGGTTCGTGGATCAGAGGGAGCTTCTCTTGGGGTTTTGAGGAAGAAGAAGGAGGTGAGGAGGGCGACTGTCGGAGGGTTTCGATGGGAGGCGGAGTCGTTGTAGGCTATCGTCGTCAGATGGCGCTTGGGGGCGTTGGAGGTAAGGTGCGAGCTTGGTTAGGGGAGAGGGTTGTCATGCCGTTCGGGGTGACCAACGGCCTTGCATTATCCATGAATCGCGTGAGTATCATATTCTGCGAGTTTTTGGGTAAATTCGTAGTGATATTCATAGATAATATATTAGGTCTATTTGAAGAACGAGGAGGAGTATGCAGAGCATCTGCACATGCTATCAGTGACTGCCCTCACCATCACAACAAGTCGTTGACTGTTGAACCTTCTGGATCTACTCAACGTGGACCACCCCGGCTCTACAACAAAAAGTTTTTGAGCAAGTGAGGCAGAACAAACCGAGGTGTCAGGCATTCATCATGACGACTTCAGAAGTTGAGACTGATGAACAAGGGATTTCAAGTAATGCCTGACCTTTCCTTTATAGTACTTATGGTATAGGTATAGTAGATCCATTGATATTGAACGTGATGATCGTAGTGTATATATAGATAGTGTATAAGGACCCATGTGTGTGGATCTTGGTGTCCCACTCATGTATGAATATGCATACCCTTAGTATATTAATAGATTATTGTTGCATATTGTATTGAATATACAATGCAGTGATATACGTGATATATATAGTCGTGTGAAGGGTAGTAAGTGTTATGTTTATACATATGTGAGAATAGCTATATCATTATTGGGATATCTGTGTGTATTAGAATTGGTGTTTGACTACCTACTATGGGTGTATGTATTTTGAATGTACTTGTCAATATTTGTAAGCGCATGTTAATAAGGTTATGTATATGGTAGGTGTAATGTACATGATAATCGGTGTGCTTATAGGTGGGTGTACATGTCTATTGTATGATCTATATATTAGTGTGTATGGACGTGTGCTCATGTATGGATAGGTATTTGCTTAGCTATAGGTATATATACATATTGTATGAATGTGTGATTTACGTATATTAGTAGAATTATGATGGTGTATTACTTGCTCTACGGGATGATGTATGTGCATGTGTATACCAGGAGGTATACATAATTGTATGATTGTAACTACATATGGATGTGTATAGGTAATAGAATACTAGCTCTATGTAAATTACTATGGTTGTGTATACTTGTGTGAACATATAGTATGTATGTCTAAGTTTTTGTGTAGATATAAGGTAGGTATGTAATAATGTAAGTACAGATATATATGTAATGTGTATGTGTGTATTTATAGGTATGCGACTATGTGATGTATGTGTAAGTGTATGAATGTGAGTGATACATTGTTTTTATAATATATGTATGCCTGAGGGAGAGTACTGTCAATGTCTAGGTCTGGTCATCCTTAGGTTGGCCATACACAAGGAAGTCAGAGGACGGACTTGATTTTAAGGTGGATATATTGTAGTGGCCCTAGTGCCGTGTAAGTAGGATATGTCCATTTTTGTGTATGGTGTAATATAAGGTGTGCATATAAGTATGTAGTGATGCATATTATGTGGTGTGTATAGTGTATTACGTAAGGTGTAGAGTATTTATACTATTTGGTATTATTTGGTTGAATATGAATGTGCTAGTATTGAGTGATGTGTTTATATGACATGTAAAACAATATGATTGAGGATTCTGATTGTGTAAATACGGTAGCACATTATGTATTAGTAATAATGTGAGTGTGCACGATGATAGCACACTTGAAGTTAGTAAGTTGATGTGTGTGTATAGTAAAGTGTTACTATTTGTCTTAATTATAATATTGGTATTAATTGTATTGTATGATTGTATTATATGAATGGTGTTATGTTTTAGTGGTGATATATTAGTATTATTATTGATATATAATTAGTGATGTATGGGTGAGTGTTAATATTATAATGAGTATGATTGTTAGCTAGTGTTAGTAGTATTACTACTGCTATTAGTATTAGTGTTAATAATAATTGAGCGTTTATGTGTAATGGCATGATTGTTATTTATGGGTAGTGTATGAGCGTAGTAAAGAGTGTGGTGCGTGTATATTGGAAGAGGAAGTGCGCGAGCACCACCCTCACTTGTTTCCCGCATCTTGGTTGATAAGAATTCCGAGGACAGAATTTTCTGTAAAGTGGGTATGATGTAGCGATCACTTCTTGATCGTACGTATTTGGCCCGGTATGATGTAGCGATCACTACATAAAGTGGGTATGGTGCATGGCAAGTAAAGTAGGGTGGTAACAAGTAAAGTAAAGTAGCAAGTATCAAGTGGTAGGGGTGACATGTAATGTCAAGTACAAGTAAAGTACAAGGGATCACTCAACGAGTGCCCTATTGCTCGCAGGCTGTGTTCAAGTATCAAGTACAAGGGATCACTCAACGAGTGCCCTATTGCCCGCGGGCTGTGTTGAGCTCGTCTTCTGAAACACGAGCCAGAAAGTGTATTTGGCATAGGATTGTGCCCACGCAAGGTGGGTGCCTAGCCGGAACAAATAGTACAAGTATGTAGCGAAGCTATGCAATCATGATGAGTATTCAAGCATGCAATGACATGAGCAGATATTCGCGTACCGTTAATTGTATTTAAACGTGACAGGTAAAATGCAATGACATGAACATATTCGCGTACCGTTAATTGTATTTAAACATGGCAGTTAAAATGCAATAGCAGTTAAGGATGCATGGATGACATGAACAGTTAATACGCGTACCGTTAAGGGAAAGTAAACGTGACATACAAGCATGATGAGAGTGACGGACCAAGCTTCGTTGTCAAGCTGGGTCAATGGCGTCTAGACGGCTATCCTTTCACTGTCTAGTCTCTTTTACGCTAAAGCAAGGTAATGGCCTAAGACATGGCCCAAATCAAGAGATGCAAGTTTCACTTGCCTGATACCGGGATTGACGAGCAATGAAGATCGTCACACAAGCTAACTACGGAATGGATCACTGTTATGGAAAAACAATCATTAGCACAATGATTCTAAATAGGTTTCTTATTAGAACCCTAATCATCTAACAATCCATTTTATTAGGGTTTCACAATGTCAATGTGGGTTATGCTAAAACTAAAGGAATCGAGTATTACCGTGAAGAAGCGAAGGAACGATGCCGAGCAACCACGGCGACGGAAGAACGATCCGGCTCAGATCTGGAAATGAGGGAAAAATCTGGAGAAATGGGTTTTGATGTGGATCTTGGGGGTTTGATGAAGGTTTGGGGAAGATGGAAGGTGGGTTGTGACAAGGGAGGGTTTGGATGATGAAGGATGAGCTTGGGATGAAGGATTAATGGTTTGAGGAAGATGGGGGCTCAATGGGGGAGAAATTAGGGTTTTAGGTCATGAGGGGGGAGAAGAAAACGTTTGGAGGGGTATTTATAGAGTTTGGTGGCGGCTAGGGCAAAACTAGGGTTTCCTGCACTGCTTAGTCGGTCAAAGAACAACTGTTGACCGACTAGTTTGAGAACTAGTCGGTCGGTTGACCAACGCAGACCGACTAAGTGTAAACAGTAGCTCCAGTCGAAAACCTGAACTAAGAGTTAGTCGGTCAAAGAACAACTACTGACCGACTAGTTTGACATCTAGTCGGTCGATGAACGTTCTTAGACCGACTAAGAGTACACAGTAACTCGACTGTACAGAGAACTAAGAATTAGTCGGTCTGAGTACAAAACTTAACCGACTAGTTTAACAACTAGTCGGTCGAAAGATGAACTTAGACCGACTAAGAATGAACAGTACTGATACCTAAAATTAGTAGACGAGTTAGTCGGTTAAAGAAGCATTGCTGACCGACTAGTTTGCAACCTAGTCGGTCAACCAACGTTCTTAGACCGACTAACGATAAACAGTAACTCCTGAATAACCTTTCAAGCCCGCTAGTCGGTTCAAGAAGGTTTTCCGACCGACTGGATCGTCATCTAGTCGGTCGGTGCCCCTTCTTATACCGGCTAACGTGCACCAAAAGTTCCGAAATGGAGCGCGGAGCTCTGGGATGGTTTCCTAAGTCTCCTAGGCTCGTTCTAACTCTAAGATATCGACGTTATGAAGCCCGTCACGAATGACATACTTCAAACACGCCGACCGACGGAAGAATCTAGAGAATCACGACGAAACGAACGAAAATGAAACTACAGAGACGGAAATGGAAATCACAATCAAGAAGAAGCAACCAAATATATATATATATAATAATAAAATCCATACATGAAAAACCAGTCGTTACATCCTCCCCAACTTAAGAAAAAATCCGTCCTCGGAATTCCCAACACTCACGTATCCGGGAACAAAAGTGGGAAACGCTCTCGCATCCCATCCTCATTCTCCCAAGTAGACTCTCCAGGCGAGCCGTGCCGCCACATCACTCTAACAAGATCGACGACCTTGTTCCGAAGCGACTTCTGACACCTGTCCAGAATCTGCACTTGATGCTGGTCATACGTCAAATCTGGGCGAACGGTAAACTCCGAGAAATCCACAGCATGAGATGGATCGCTAATGTATCGACGAAGCTGCGACACATGGAAAACATCATGAACTCCTTCCAAAGATGGTGGCAAGGCCAAGCGATAAGCTACCTCGCCAACTCTCTCCAGAATGTCAAACGGTCCAATGTATCGCGGGCTCAACTTCCCTCGCTTCCCAAAACGAATCACTCCACGATTCGGGGAAATCCTCAGAAACACATGATCGCCCGGCTGAAACTCCAAAGGACGACGTTTAGCATCCGCCCAATGCTTAAAACGGTCCTGAGCTATCCTCAACATCTCCCGAATATTCCTGACAACCTCCACAGCCTCCACAATCATCTCAGGTCCCAACAGTTCCCTATCACCAACGTCATCCCAACTCAATGGCGATCGACATTTCCTCCCATAAAGAGCGGCGAATGGCGACATACCAATAGACGCATGGTAGCTGTTGTTGTAAGAGAACTCCACCAAGTGTAGATGGTCCTCCCACGAACCCTTGAAATCCAACATGCACGCTCTCAGCATGTCTTCCAAAATCTGAATCGTCCTCTCGGACTGGCCATCCGTCTGCGGATGGTACGCCGTGCTGAAACTCAGACGCGTACCCAAGCTCTTCTGCAAACTCTGCCAGAACTGAGATGTGAACCTCGTGTCCATGTCCGACACGATGCTCACGGGGACTCCCTGAAGTCGCACAACCTCCTGCACGATTCACGTTACATCACTATCCAAACTAGGAAAGTAAGGTAAAACGGAGAGTAAAAGAATTTACCTCCATATATCTCCTTGCTAGTGCCTCAGTGGACTGTCCCACTCGGAATGGAATAAAGTGCGCGGATTTGGTCAATCGATCTACGATCACCCAAATCGCGTCATTCTGCTTCGGACTCAGAGGTAGTCCAGTCACGAAATCCATAGTGATGTGTTGCCACTTCCACTCCGGAATCGGAAGTGGTTGCAGCAACCCGGCCGTACGCTGATGCTCCGCCTTCACTTGCTGGCAAATCAAACACTTGGCTACACTCCGAGCCACACTCCTCTTCATACCATGCCACCAAAAGTTCAGACAGAGATCCTGGTACATCTTGGTGCCACCAGGATGCACGGAATACGGCGAACTGTGTGCCTCCACCATCAACTCCTCTCTAATATCCCCAGCTGGCACACACAGCCTGGCTCCAAACCTCAGCGAGCCATCCTCATGAATCAAAAAGTCAGTCCGCAGACCGGCTTCCACCTGCTCCCGAATCTTTACCAGCTTCGGATCCTCAGCCTGGCCAGCCTTGATCCGATCCACGATCGTCGACTGTATCTGCATACACATCAACGAAGAAGCCTCCCCAGGAAGAACAATCTCCACACCAGACTCGCAAAAATTCTGCTGCAATCTCCACTGCGAGGTCAAAATCATCACCGCGGGGAGCCTACTCAGCGCATCCGGAACCACATTCACCTTGCCAGGGTGATACTGCAAATCAATCTCATAATCTGCCATAAGCTCCAACCATCGACGATGTCGCATGTTGAGCTCCTTCTGAGTGAAAATATACTTCAAGCTTTTGTGATCGGTGAAGATTTTCACTTTCTCACTCAGCAAGAAGTGCCTCCAAATCTTAAGAGCGAACACAACGGCAGCCAACTCCAAATCATGCGTCGGGTAATTCTTCTCATGAACCTTGAGATGACGAGACGCATACGCCACAACATGCCCGTGCTGATGCAACACGCAACCGAGACCCTTGCCAGAAGCATCGCAAAAGATCTCAAATCCACCGCTGCGATCAGGCACAACAAGAATAGGGGCAGTCGTGAACCTCTCCTTCAGAATGCCAAAAGCATTCTCACAACCACCCGACCAAACAAAAGCAACATCCTTCCGCGTCAACCTGGTCATCGGCTCAGCAATACGGGAAAAGTCCTTAATGAAACGCCGATATTAACCAGCAAGTCCAAGGAAACTCCGAATCTCAGACGCTGACGACGGAACAGGCCACACTACAACACCGTACGCTTGCGGTTACAAATATCTAAACCCTCACGCGGGTCCCCCGGCCATTTGCGGCTAGCATACCGGGGGCACGTCAATGCACTTGTGAAGGGAAAATGACGAATGAATGAATCGGAACGCATTTAACCAGGCATTTGTCTATTATTCGGTTAGATATGGGAAGATGCTGAAGCTCAAATTACTTGTCATACGCTACTATAAATCAGCTCAAATTACTTGTGAGGGATCTGATTGTTTGTAGTTGTGCGGTACGTAGATCTTATTATCGGACAAGACATTAAAAGGGGGCAAGTTGTTATGGCAAGAGGAGTGAGGTTGCGCGTGCGTTCGGCAAAAGGGCGGCGGATATAAGGCTTGATTTGTCATCGACTTGCATCCAGTACAATATACTCTACGGATCAAATGCAACGAAACCCACTAAGCTTGTTCACACGCCATGCCCCGGCATGGGGGCATGGGCCGATTACTAATTTACAGCTCGAAGCCCACTAAGATCGTCATAAACTCAGGATATAAATTAAATTGAAGGCAGATGGAACACAGTTTTTGCTTCACAAGCAGAAGAAATAATTAGGGGGTGTAGAAATGAAACACATGTTTTATAAAAAAAAAGAATCAGAGAGGGATTATGAAAATATTGAAGGTACTTGTAAACAAGCAAATGGGAGGAGAAGTAAGTTTATGAAATTGAATTTGGCGGGGGCCGCGCGAGCGCGTACCCCCTCGGCAACAAATTATGACGTCCACTCTCCCACTTGGGGAGATGGTAGCCCAGCGCAACCACAAAGTGCAATGAGGCCCACTGAGCTAGGCCTGAGCCTTCTTGAGCACCCAAGGACCCCGTCCAGGTAAGTATGGATCCAAGTACGCGCACCACCCCAGTTTATACCAGCCGACCCCTTCTCAATCTCCAACGCAGCCGATGTGGGACAAACGCCAATGGGGTGTTAGTCGATTAACGCCAATGGGGTGAGTGCGTGTAATGTAATTGAACGCGGATCTGTGTTGTCCAGCTCCGAAACTGGTACAATATGCTCAAATTCATGCGGGCGAAGCCGAATGAAGAGCTTGGAGACAGAAACAAAGCTGAATCAACCCCTGACAAATGTCATCATCCCTGCTTTCGACATCAAGAAGATGCAGCCAGTCACATTTGTGGTTCGGTTCTAGCCAGAATATGACAGAGTATTAACTGCATGCATCCATATTATTTTTCTTGTCTTTTGATTTTGGTCATTTTAGGCCAACGACGTCTGCATCGGGACTTCTCCGGCGCCGGTTTACCTCCGAGCGGTTTGAACACCAATATAATCTTCTTGATGGCGTGTCGTTGCAGCAAATAACCCTGTCACTGCTAACACTTAAACTTCCGATATGAACTAGTTTTTTTAACCTGTATTATTATTGGAACACATTCAATCATGAACAATTTGTATAAGTACTTCATCTGACGCTGTGATATTTCCGGAAGTAATTTCTAACTGTTTTCATATCTGCGTTGACACTAGCCGCGATGAACCTCGTTATACACAGGAGATCCAGCCGTAGGAGCCGGCCTACTTGTCAATCTGTCATTGCACTCGACCATAAGAAATTCCTCGTCATCTCTATCGGAACATGCGCGCTGAACAACATCGAGACCTTCCATGCACTGGCTAACCTAAGGCGCCAAACCAAATGGGCCCTTATCCACTGGCTAACCTAAGGCGCCTATTCTCCATCGATCTATTCGCCCCGGAATGCAAGCGCAAAACTGGCCCATACTCATCTGGCAACTCTTTTCCATGCTCTCTATTGCAAACACAACTATCTTCGTCTCGGGATGCCGTTCAGCTCGTGAGAAGCAGCTCAGCCCCAACGCGGGGCTTCGCTCCGGTGTTTAAATACACGTTGCCGAAAACGACGCTTCGCGCGGTAGCAAAGTGACATGCACATAGTTTATTATTCATGTGTTTATAATTGCAATAAATTGATAGATCTATCTTTAGGGGCTGGTCGGACCCAACCCTAGGATAGTAGAGATTCTGGCTAGCGTTTATTTCTTTACGGCTTAGCTTAAAACCATTTTAATTTTTTTTCCGAGCTGCGTTGTTTTGCTTTCGTTGTCCGTCCGACTTAGACTGGATGTCGATGTTCTAGCCCTAAGGACCCAAAAATCCCTACAACGTCTTATATCCTTAACAGAGTTCCAACTATAACATGCTAATTGCGTAACCATTATCTTGAGATGTAACAACATCCAAGACCATTTGCTAAGATCCTAAAGAAATATTGTATCATCCCACAATACGCCATGCTAGGCTCGTCCACTATGAACAATGTTGCTGAACGACGAAACTCAATGCCTACGGATATGGTGAGGAGTATGATTAGTCATTCTATCTTACAAAAATCACTCTAGGGAGATGATGTTTCCATATTTTCCATGTTTTTACTGCATGTTTTCATCTCATTTTGATCGTCCAAAGTTCACTTTTCTATACTTTATCACGTATGTAATGACACATTTGATTCTCATAGTGTTTTGTGGATATTAAGGTACTTTGGCACGATTTGGCACTGGGTGATGGACACGAGCATCGATGCCGGAGCATCAATGGCATCATGCTAGAGGATTTTGAGCTGTTAGAAAAGAGCAAGAAGAGAAGACAATGAAAAAGAAAGAAGGAGAGCCGATCTGGGCTCAAATCCCAAACCGCTCAGCCGAGCAGCCATCACACACGGCCGAGCTGGTGTCGCAGAATATAAGGGAAAGACGAAGGAAGAAGGAGCTTACTGGCAGGAGGCTGCTCGGCCGAGCAACCATCCTACTCACAAGCTGAAGATTGCCCATGATTTCTCTGTCAATTTAGCTCGATCAAGCACCTGGACGCTCGGCCGAGCGAAGGGGCGCTCGACCGAGTTCCCCCACATTCCATAGCCATGTTTTAGAACTCCAAAGAGGGGCTCAACCGAGCGCTAGGGCGTGCTCGACCGAGTGGCACTTGCACTCGGCCGAGCAGAGTAGAAAGCGTAGAAAACTTGACAGCCCTTCACTCTTTGAATATATGATATCTTTCGAGATTTTACACTATTGTTCTCATATTTTTACCCAGCAGTAGACTTCATACCGGTTCCAACACCGCCTATAACATGCTAAACAGATGTCGGTTGAGTCCTAAGAAATTTTTGCAAGTTGACAAATCTGTGTTGGAAATTGTGCTCAGGCAGAACTGTTCAATGCGCTCGGCCGAGCTAAGGAGACAGAGAATTCCAAACTATCTGGGGCCCACCACTTAAGTTGCAGCCCTTATTAGGTTTGAGCATGAATTTGGGGGGTTTCCTTGGGGTTTTCTAGGGTTTTGGGGTGTACTATATTAGAAACATTGTAGCCGTCATAGGGGGATCCCTGAACTTGTTCTAAAACTATTTTTTGGAGGATAACCTCTCTGGGATCTGGACTGTAACGCGAGGATTGCTCAGATCTTTATTCTGTTTAGCTTTTAATATTAATTTGTTTTTGTTCTTTGTAGATTAATTGCATGTTATTGATTGATTATCTTTTGATGAGCTTACTGGCAGGAGGCCACTCAATCGAGCGACCCGTTCGCTCGACCGAGCGACCCTCATACTGACAAGCTGAAGATTGCCCAAGATTTATTTATCAATTTAGCTCGACCGAGCTCCTGGCTACTCGGTCGAGTGAAGGGGCGCTCGACCGAGTTCCCCCACATTCCAGAGCCATGTTTTAGAATCCCAAAGAGGCGCTCGACCGAGCGCTAGGGCGTGATTGACCGAGCGGCAATTGCACTCGGCCGAGCGGAGTAGAAAGCGCATAAAACTGGATAGCACTTCACTCTTTAAAGATATACTATCATCCGAGATTTTACACTATTTTTCTCATAATCTTTCCACGTTGTAAAGACCATAACGATTCCAATGCCGCTAAGAACGTGCGAAACAGATGTTGGATGAGTCCTAGGGAATTTCTGTAAGCTGACGATGTGAATTTAACCCTGTATGAATCAATACACTAGAGGGGGGTGAATAGTGTATATAATAAAAACTGTTGCAATTAAAGAGTTACTTTTAATTGCTAAAGATGTGCAGAAAATAAAGTACAAGAATAATGTAAACCAAACGCAAACAGAGAGATGTATCTTGGTTCAGATCCTCTTGATCCTAGTCCAGTCCTCTACTCCCAGTAGAGATTTTCCACTATCAACACTTGCAAAACCACAAGCAATAACTTTACAAAAATGGCGACACTCCCCGTGTCCCAAACTTTGTACAATCTCTACCCAAGAGATCCAAAATAACGTTGTAACGAAATAATGAAATAACAAACACCTATAGCCTTGTAATGAATATGAAATATGAATTCAAAGGGCAGTGTTTAGAGGAGAGACTTCAATGTTTCAGATATGAAATGGTGAAATACAATTGAAGTTCTTCCGTTCTTAAATGAAGAGAGAAATCTATCGATTACTTCTTGCAAATAAGAACTTGAACAAGTTTCCCAAATGTGTTGAAATCCAAGTTCTTCCGTTCTTAAACGAAGAGAGAAATCTATCGATTTCTTCTTGCAAATAAGAAAAGAACAAGTAATGGCAAAATGCTTAAGAACTTAATTTCTACTAATCCAATACGTGAGAGAGAGAAAGAGAAAAGTTGTGAATGAAACGTGCAGGTGTGCCCTTGTGTTTATAGGCTTTGAAAACGGTTTCAAAGGCAACGGCTAGAAACCAACTTAATAGGATAAAAATGAATTTAGCAAGCTAAATGACTATTTAGGCTGCTAATTCGGAAATGATTAGTTTTTGTGAGTAACGATAAGAAACTAACTTAATGGAACAAAAAAGAAATTAGTAGGCTAAAAAATAAATTAGCAGGCTAAAAAATCTATCAAGTTGCTATTTCTGAAATGATGGATTTTTTGTGATTGTTGGAGTACAACCCGTAATGATTGAATAAAAAGATCTTTCAATCAATGATTATCAAAATTAATAGTCAATGAATTGGTCGACTAAATTTTGGAGAGGAATTATTTGTCATATGAGTAATATGGATTGAAGAATGAAAAGATCAATGACCTATGAAGCTAAGATAACTCATTATAAGGCTTTAACAATCTATGAAATATACAACAATTCTTCTTTATACATAAAGCCGTAGATATTTTATCTTGAGCAGTTAGCAGAAGATCCTTATCGCATATATTCAATCTTTGAGTTGTTGTCTGTCCATTGTTGTGCATAAATGTTAGTATACCTGCATAGATAGAGTTAGTATAAATAGAATATGTTTGTCACATCAAAATCATATGAAGATAGGAATATGGAATTATAGAATTCCAACATTCTCCCCCTTTTTGATGATGACAAACATTAAGATATATGAATGTTACCATTGTGTCTTTGTCTTCACCATGGAGTGTTGCTGATGATCTCATGGTCGTTTGACTTGGCAAAATTGAAGACGAGACACATGTGCTCATTTAGCGAATGAGTTCACCGAACGACCCAACGAGAGTTATCAAATGATTAACATTGAATAATCTGTCAATGACTCTCAGTGATGATAAGCAAGTTGGTCCTTTGACTTGAGGTCATTATACGAGAACCTATACGTGAACGATGTAACTTTGATCAATGATCTAGTCGTGGGGCAAGCCCCGTTGAAAGGCCCTTGGTTGGGTGATACTTGAAGCGTGTGAGGAGAGTAATGACCAAGAGAGGATTTGTCTCTCCAGTTTATGGGGAGTTAGTGTCGCACGTGTTAGTTCGGTCTTTAATAAAAACTCTGGCCAGAGTATGTTGGAAGAAGTCCAACATTATTTGACTAAAGATCAATGGAGACTAATTGGTTTCGAGCTATTGGGGTTGACAGTTGACCTTACCCTAGGCTTGACTAAGTGGCATAGTTTTGACGAAGGGACTAAAACTGCAGCATTCATCACGCACACAGTTAGGGTGGTCCCGACAATACTCATATCAAGTTAACCACATAATGATGATACTGAAACATGGATGGTACCTGCTGCTCGTGGTCACTACCGTCTGGGGTTTCGAGCCCCACCAATAGTAGGATCAGGCTGTAGGGTCTCACACAGAGTGAGACCTTAGTCAAGTAATAGGTAGAATTAGAGAGAAAATACATCGAATGTATGAGAATTAATTGTGTCGCAAATAGTTTGCGATATAAGCTTTAGAATATTAAAGATGTGGGATTATTGCATATGATGCAAAAGGATTTAAATAATTCGTAAAAATGTTTACGAGCATATTTTATATAATGAACACATAGAAAATGGTTACAGGGGTGTCGGGAATGTCCCGATTGAAACCCCAGTTCAAACGGATCCAAAAAAACAGGCTCCGAATGAGCAAAATAAGGCCAAAACAAATAGAAAAGCCCATATAGGGCATTGCAGATCGGGCGCGCCCATTGCGGGTCGGGCATGCTCATTACGCGGGATAGACTCGCCCCTGCTCGGGCAGGCACGTACGGTGCACGTGCCTACCCAACCGGGCACCCACGCCCGCCAGGCGGAGCCCGCCCGCCCCTTTGCTGCACACTGGCACGTGCACATCACGTGCCCACTGGGCGTATGTATCACCCAAGGCGGTTGAGCTGGTGGGGCCCACGCGGTGGGGCCCACCTCTAGGGTATCGAACCCTGGGTTTGGAGGTTATATTTTTCTGAAACGAGTGATTTTTGGACATCTTCGAGTCCTTGTTTGACGGGTCAAACAACTAGGAATTGAGCATCGTTTGTTTCTATGCATTCACCGTTCAGTGCTCTTCGATTTGATATATAATATCACTTTCGAAGCTCAACGGTGAGGGAGAAAAAATTTGCTAAAGTTTGGCCTTCGTGCAAGGCAAATTTAATCCATTTTTCTCATCCAAACCATTTAGTCCCTCATCAGATATGTAGAAAAGAGGATGGGTCAGCCGCCTATATAAATAGGGGGTCAACCCCCTTCTTGAAACTTGCACCAAGCTCCTGATCCGAGTAACTCCAATTAATATTCCATTTATCTTCCTCATTCTTCCTTGCTCCTGATCAGGCTCTGGTAAAGCTATGAAGGAGTTCGGATCGGATCAGAACTCTTGACGGAGGATCCACTCAAGGAGAAACTTTTTGGAGCGCATGGTTGGCTCAGCGATAAGTGGATTGTTTGCCTTGGGACACGGTTCAGCTCGTGAGAATCAGTTCAGCCCCAACGTAGTGCATCACTTCGGGGATTAAAGACAAGTTGTTGAAAACGATGCTTCGTGCGGTAGTGAAGTGACGGGTATGTAGTTTAATATTCATGCATTTATAATTGCAGTAGATTGATAGATCTATCTTTAGGGGTTGATCGGACCCAACCTCATGATAGTAGAGATTCTGCATAGGGTTTATTTCTTTAGGGCTTAACTTAAAAACCATTTTAAGTTGTTTTACGCTGCATTGTTTTGCTTTCGTCGTCCATCCGACTTAGACCGGATGTCGATTTTATAGCCATAAGGACCTAGAAACCCCTACAACAGCTTATATCCTTAACAGAGTTCCAACTAAGGCAACTACCAACACCCCATAAAAATTCCATGCAGCACCAAGGATATAGGGAATGATATGTCACTAGAATGTTGAAATGCTGATAAGTGCACACATATTTGCACATAAATTGTCCATTAGAAAGTATGTCATAAGCAACACTTAACACCACACCAAGTGTGAGTTTACAAACCTCTTGAGATGATGTTGATGTTTACAATCTCATATTACCAATATAGTTGGAGATTTGAGTGTAATGTGGCTATGAGAAAATTATTTATTTAATCTATTAAAAATAAAATTAAAACCACAAAAGATCAAAGAGAAAAGTTTGAATCACTCTCTGAAAATATCAAGTTAAAACCTTGAGAGAGATGAATTCAATTAGTGGCCTAGAAGATGCTTAAATGCTTTGAATGGCAGAAAGAATAATTTGGCTTAAATTTTTTTGGAGAAAATGGATTTGAATCTTCCTAAAACACAAAAATATTGATCATTAATGTTAGAAATAAATTCAGTCATCTCCAGTAATTTATAGGGATTCAAACCGTTGAAAACAGTTGACTAAAATTTCCATCTAATGACTAAATCGTCACTTTTCCGCAATATGTGGAACTGTGTTTTTCGCCCATTAGGCCAGAGTAGTCTACTACAATTCACCTGGTAGTCGACTCCTAGAACAACGATAGTCGACTACTAGATCAAATGTAGTCGGCTATCTTGGGATGCAGCGAAAACAAATACATATCCCAAACAAAGTAGTCGACTCCTATAGAAGAGATAGTCGGATACATTTCTAATATATGGGATTTTTGTTCAAAAGTGTTTAAAACACTGTTTAAATCATTTCAAAATAGTTTCAAAATATCTTTGTGAGTTTAAATATTGGTTTAAAACATTTTCTCGTGTGTGAAGCTCCAAATCTAAGGCCTACATAAAATCTACGGACTTGAATAAAATTACATCAATTTTACCCATTGAATGGCTCCTTGATGCTCTTTAATTCTTACATCGTCATACCTTAGTCTCTTTTGCTCATTTGGCCTTGGATGATCTCCCAACTACTAAAAAAAGGACTTCTGCCAACGTTTTTTTTTAACATTTCCCGGCGTTTTTGAAGCGCTGGCAAATGTTTTCTCGGCGTTTTACGAAACGCCGCAAAAATGTTGGGAAAAGTGGGCGTTGCTAAATGTTTTCTCGGCGTTTTGGTGAAACGTTGGGAAATGCCCATTTTTGCCGGCGTTTTCGTGAAACGTTAGGAAATGCCAAGATATTTCCCGGCATTTTCGTGAAACGTTGGGAAAAGCCCAAGACATTCCCCGACGTTTGTTTGAAACGTTGGGAAATGCCAAGACATTCCCCGGCGTTTTCTTAAGACGTTTCTTGAAACGTTGGGAAATGCCAAGACATTCCCCGGCGTTTTCTTGAAACGTTGGTAAATGCTCAAGATATTCCCCAGCGTGGTCTTGAAACGTTGGTAAATGCCAAGACATTTTACGGCGTTTGCTTGAAACTTTGGAAAATGCCAAAACATTTCCCGGCGTTTGCTTGAAACGTTGAGAAATGCCCAATACATTCCCTGGCATTTTATTTAATCGTTGGGAAATGACTATGATACAAATTAAATACAAATGTATTCTATACATTTTAATAAAATGTCAGTATTATGTTTTTTAAACGTAGAAACCAAAGAGTTTGGTGCTCACACATGCAACAACTTAGTTTCTTTATGTAATTCCATATGAATAGATGAAATAACAATAGAACAAAATAAATGTAATTTCCCATTCTCCTCACCAACAATTAAGATTGAAAATGATCATCAAACCTTGCAAGTTTGAAAAAAGGAACCCAAAAATATACTCGATAAGCTAAATATTGTTTTGTGGCAGTACAGTTAAAAAGTTTAAATGCTTCTAAAAACATCAACAATTACAGGACAATAATGGAGAGTAGACCACATTTGCTAAACAATCATACAATTACAATGCAACGCCGAAGTTTTCGAAAAGAAAGCAAAGATCGCAATATCTATCTTCACTCCAAGTATTTGGCTCAAAGTCTTTACTTCTAAAAACTTCATCTAATTCAGAATGTTTGTTATATGGCTATAGCTGGTGGAAGATTGGCATTTTAATCATCTTCAGAATCTGCACGCGGCACACAGATAAAACTGACTGTTAGCTCAAAACAAAGTCAATAATGAAAAGAAATTATACTGTTAAAGTTCATCCATTGAGCACACCTAAATATTTAGTGGTGAACGAAGATATCATTGTCAAATGGTCTCAGTGCTGAAGTAGTTTCAATGAGAACAAGAGAGCAAATTTTAATGTAGAAGTTATATTCCATATTTTTGTCGGCAGATTTTTATGAAAGATTCCATGTATTGCAGAATGTAGACAATCTTTAATGTTATCAGTAATAAACAAAATTCCTAAAACTTATGAAAATTGTCAATTGTCAATTGTCAATTGTTTCTAGAATATATATGCTTGTGTTTCTATCAAAACTTATCAAAATCTTTATGGATTAACTATCCTCAATTTAATCTAAAATCTACCAGGCAGCATGTGAAAAGTTAAGAATCTAGGATCCAAATCTTACTTGTATTACCCTTGTTTCATAGTCTTCTATTCTTTTCTTGAGAATGCAGGCTGCAAATGCGGGCTCAGGTGGATCCAAATCAGAGCAGAGAAGCGAAGCTTACAATCAAGCACAGAAGTAGGCAGCCGGTTGCACCTGGAAACAACGCGAACCATAGGTTCAGGTTATGGAACTTTGCCCCGTCAATGAACAGAATGGGCAAACTCGCGGCTGCAATACAAGTATACAACATAGATTATGCACCAAGATTCAGCCTCCTCTTGCTTAAATTTTGTCATAACAAAGCAGTTTCAAAAGCTATAGCGAATCTAGTCCAAGTCATGAGTATGCAGAATAGAGATGTATCGATGGTAATAATGTTTTGGACCTTTTGAGAAATAAGATCCGACTGCAAGTCTCATTCTTATTAACTTGATTTCATACACAAATGGAGAGGGAAGAGTGTGTGCGTACCAGGAGGATGAGAGGCACCCGTGACAATCATGAAGGCAATGGATGCGGCGAGAGCTGCCCAACCAGCCAGGCCCAAACACCAACAACTCCAACACTCCAAACAACGCACAACCACAAACATGTTGTATTTTTGCAACACCGTCCATCTTCAGGCCGTTAGCAACATCATCATTAGGAACAGTTAGCCCTAAACAAACAGATCGCCATAAACATGATATTATTTACGATTAATGAGACTACTAGTTGCCGAGTTTGCTCGTTTCGTGATGAGTTTTCTTATAAATTGTTGCTTTTACGTGCTTAACTAGAAGTGAGACCTACTGGGATATAACTCTGAGACCAATGAGTTTATGAGAAATGTCGCACCCTGAAAATAGAAGAAAAGTTGCACATAGACACCCTGAAACTAGGTAATTCAGGGGTTTCAATGTGCAATTAAACCTAATCTAAACTCTCTACTAAAACATCCAAGTAATCACGCGGGGGGGGGGGGGGGGGGGGGGGGGGGGGATTTCAAAACAACAAGCACTAGATGCATTTGTTAGGTCGCTAAAAAGAGTGGTTTGAAAAAAGGTACCTTGGCAGCAGGGGAATTAGGAGCGTTGAACAAGACGGCGCCTAGAGGAGCAATCTTGAAGGAGAGCCCCCGAGGAGCCGCCGTCTGATCCGAGGAGCCCCCGAGGAGCCGCCGTCTGATCCGAGGAGCCCCCGAGGAGAGCACACGGCGCCTAGAAGAGCTTGTATGAACTCAAGAATTAATCATAACTAATAAGCAATGGATCATGAAAAACTGTTATTGCTAAGGGTGTAAGTGTAACAGGAATCAATTTTTAGATCCCTAGAGCACCAAATATATAGATGTTTTGCTCGTTGATCTAGTTGTCACATAGTTGTCACAAATAGAAATTCATCCCTAGATGGCAAACACCCATATTTCTCTTTATATACAACACGCAAGCTCAACAGCCTTGCCATTTTTTGAACCGAACATTTCTATTATATTTGAACTGGATTTTTTTGACACTTGAAGGCTACAACGCAACAAAGTAACCTAGGGCATCATATTTCCTAAGTCAACTTTTTGCCTGTTGAGCTAGACAGACCTCAATGGCCAAAGTACAAAGCATCAGTAGGGCGACTATCAGAGCTCAAAAGTTTTTGGATTCTTATTTTTGAGATGAACTAAGCTTGCATTTCCATGCTATCAAATAGTATGTTGTTTTCTTGAGTCACTTAGCAATCATTTGGTTTTTATTTTTTGTTATGTAGTGACAGTTTTTTCTTATACTACAATACATACTTTGTGCCTACAAATTTGAATTAATCTGATGTTTGATTATATGACATTGGTCAAATGATCCTGCTTTGATTCTCTCCCTTTTCCCTGATATGTTTAATAAAATAATATGCAAATATATACAAAATAGAAATAATTTTGTTTGGCTTAACTGGTGGCTTTGGAACTGATATATACAAACTAGAAAGAATATGTTGAATCATCATCCTTTCACAGTTTCCTCACTAATATTGTTTTCTGGATTTCTAGTGCTTTGGAAATGATAATGGTGGCTTATTATATATCAGTTCCAAAGCCACCAGTATCAGTTCCAAAGCCACCAGTTTGCTTGTATATATCAGTTTCTTTTATTCAGATTCATACACATAATCTGGCTGCACAAATATATACAAGCTAGGACTAAATGAGGAGCGTGAAGCTGGAACAATAATTGTGCTTAGCTTTTGCTTAGCTTTCAATTATAGTTGTTCTGCTGGACTTTAGGGACTTGCTTTTAATTCTTTATCCTCCACTGGCCCAGACTCTCAAAAACATTTGCAATGCCAAGTAATAGTATTATGAGTAATTTGAAAAGCATCAGTCATATTATACATGGAATTTTTGGAGTCTAAGTTGGGCAGAAATTTGATCAGTGTGAATATTCAATATTTTTTGTATTTGTCATGAATGTTGAAGAGATGTCTTTATGTATTTTCATTAACTTTTCAGCAAAGTGTTTTATTATTAGATGAAACGAGGCCTACAGTGATGGACAAACGGTATCTATGATGGAATACTTTGAGATTAATGTAAAAAGCTATGGTACAAACCTCACAGATTTTGCACGGTCAAGATACCTAATTTTCTCCAAATTAACAAGCCCCTTTAAATAAATATACATCGCCCATAATAATAATAATAATAATGACGACGACGACGATGATGATGATAAATTTAAAAAGTTCATAATCAGTTCAAGTTAGTAATTTAAAGAAAAAGAAGATAGCTAATTTTATATTAAGAAAATTACAAATTACATAATTTGCAATAAGTTTAATGTCGCACTGTACCGTACAAGTCATAAAAGCCAAGCATTTCCAAGCGAGTATACCAATGGTTTTTTGGGGTATCCCGGTGCACCCGGTGGCAAAAGATTGCGAACAAAAGCAATGTCGTCTGATCTAAAAAAGAATGGAGACAAATCACGCAGGTAACTGGAGTCTCACGTTGTTCTTCCAGCTGTGCACAATGGTTGCAAAAGGTAAGCCAATGTCGTTACTGAGTCCATCAAGTAAATGCCTTGATTTTGGTGGGTTTGCAATACATACCTATTTATGTAGTAATAAAAGAAATCAACATAGAGCATAGTCTGTACTAGTCCAGCCACGCTACAGCAATGAAAAAACAAATTGCTAGGATCCAAGTACGGGAAACAATATTTTTTTTGAAAATTAAAAATAAAGAGGGAGAACTGATCCATGTACTTATCCAATGAACATAGTGTGGTTCAGTGAAGTAGCGGTAAATCCAGTTGAGGATGTATAGTGACCTGTATGCACTGCATAAAGATCAGAAATTTCAGACACCTGATAAAAAAATTTACTATGTTGCTCATTATGCACTGCAAAAACCACAAGAAGATCAGAAACCAAACCTTCCAATTAGAATAACTAGATTTTATATGATTGAATTTGCAATAGGTAGGCACTTGTTTCCAGTGTCTAAAGAAAGGACCGAACATTGCTTTAAAAGGTTAAATACATCATTTGAAGAGAAGATTAGTGAAAAGAGGATGTAACAGAAAATTAAGAAACAAAAGGTTTTCTTCGGAGGAAAGTGCACAATGAAGCATATAAACAATAGTATCTTGCACTAAATAAAACTTTATTTTTTCACTGCTTAATTAAAAATAAATTACATCTGCCCATCATAGTCTAAGTTGGGTTTCGCCATATCAGTGTGCTACTAGCCTGTATTGTTGCATCACATTCAAATCACACACATCTTAAATGACTAGCATGTAATTTATTTCGTAAAATAGAAATTATATTCGTTGGCTTAACAAGTGATATTGGTAACTGAAAAAAGTATCAATTACTTAGAATAAAGTTGAATACATGTGCACAAAGCTAGCAGCACCATGTATAATTTCATCACACTTGGCCATTCATGATTGTTGATCATGAAGAATAGCATTGTCAAAGGAGAATCATGTATAATTGCATTCCCGGTATGCAGCTCAATTTTTGAAGAGTATGAAGAGCAACATAATTCATATTAGCACAGGTTTGGTCAAGCCTTATTTCAGGTTATGTGATATTAATGCCCTGATTAGTAACAAAAAACTCGCGCGAGGTTTATTGACAGATTTCGTATCAATGAACAAGCACATTGAATGTTCCATCATAATGTGCAAAGATCCTCAAGATACCACACACCTGGTTGTTACCAAAATGATCATAATAAGTAGAAACAACTGTTCATGAGATTACAAATTACATAATACCAATTTTCCCCATAACATGCAACACACTTAAATCAATAACAAACTTGATAAACCTTATTCCATCCTGAATCAAACGCCCAAACTGAAAACACAAATGCAGACACACTTGAATGCTAAAGAAATTACAACAGTTGAGGAGTAATCCTAAGCACTCTTAAAGCCATCTGGAGCTTTCTTCCCACAATAGTTAAGAAGCAAGCTGAGATCATCGAGGACGTTGGGGTGAATGCCCAAGATATTGGCCTTGATAGCTTTGTAAAGGCACACTGCAGCCTCAAGATCGGCCAAGTGACATATATGTAACTGCAAACCAGATATGAGTTTTACGATCATCGTTGGAAGGCAAATTGGGACCATTTTCACAGATTGAGTTCCCCCATCTTTGGGCACGACATGATATTAACTATCGAATGTTAAGAGTATGTGCATGTGTATATTTGATCCATCAAAGCAAGCACATCCCTTGGCTGCTAGAGACTTAGATATGAATGACTCATGGTAAGAGAGATTTTGGACGATTAAATACAGATATCATGCCAGTGATGATGAACACACATGCAAAGGGGTCTCATTATGTCAAAATTGGTCACAAACACACATTGTCTATGCTGTAACCATTCTTTATTATAGTCTTGATTGAACAAAAATTGTTTGTGGAAAATTTTATATGGAGTTCTTTAATTTTTTTGATGACAACAACGTACTGCCCTGTTACATTTTTTTATCCAGCCAACTCCAAGCATGAGTTGCCAAAGCTAAATTACAATGTCAACAAGATAGAAAAATTTCCCATCAACACAAACAAACCAGATGATACAACACCATTCCAGTTCATCCAAGGTAAATGTAATTTTCATTTAGGTTTCTTAATGAAAACTTGAATCTTGAAAGTTCTTCCATAACATGTTTCCAACAATAGTACTCTTATTCTTTTCAACCACAACAACAAGCCTATACCTTAACAACAAAATTGCAGGAGTAAGTAAAGCAACCACTTGCAGAGTAAGGAACTTGCAGCGTATGGAAAGTGGTTAGAAACGAACTTAGGGTTAGAAATTTACGGAGTCAGTCGGGGTCGGGGTCTGGGTCTGGGTCGATATCTCGTCGGCGACAGCGGCCTTCAGGTCGGTGACTGTGACCTTCAAGTCGACGACGGTGGCCTTCAGATCGGCGCTCGATCAACTGACCAAATTCTCCAACGACGACGCTCTATTCAACGTGATGAAGGCGGCGATGTGTTCACGCTGTAGATAAAATATGCGCACAGCCTTACTTTGTGAAGATAATGGTGTTTCTTCAGCGTCGCGGGGGAAAATTTCGTGGGATTGCAAAATTTTGGGGTGAAATTTTCGCATCCGCGGCCAGGGGAAATTTTCGCAGCCGCTGTAATGGTTTTCAATAACCCCTAGCGCAGGCATCTTAAGTTTATTAAATATTAATTATTCACATGTTTGCCATTACAATATTTACAAGCATGTCCTAAGAGTTATTGAAAATTATTTATTTACAAATTTACAATTAAAAATTTACAATCCGGCCACACACTGCCACTAAAACGTTTTCCTTTTTAGTAGTTCTACCAATGGTTACATTATTACCCTTGGACAAGTCCCGTATTTGCCAACGTTTCGTGAAAAACGTTGGGAAAAGTCCCGCATTTGCCAACGTTTCGTGAAAAACATTAGAAAAAGTCCCGCATTTGTCAACGTTTCGTGAAAAATGTTGGACAAAGTCCCGAATTTGCCAACGTTTCGTAAAAAACGTTGGGAAAAGTCCCGCATTTGCCAGCGTTTTAGTAAAGCGTCGGGAAAAGTCCCACATTTGTTGGCGTTTTTAAAAAAACGCCGGGAAAGGTCCAGCATTTACCGGCGTTGTACGAAAAACGTCGGAAAAAGTCCAACATTTACCAACGTTCTTATAAACACCGGGAAAAGTTCAGCATTTACCAGCGTTCTTTAAAATGCCGGCAAATGTCGAAACACCAATAGACATTTACCAACATTTCTTTAAAACGACGGCATAAAAACGCTGGCAAAAGTCAAATTTTTAGTACACTTCTCCTTATCATGACATGTCGACATTTCATCACTTCTTTGACTTAGATATTTATTTCTTTGGCTTTGAACTTCGTATTTGATGTTGCATTAAAATTCCTATACCATTGGTAATTATGATTAGTACCTGTCATTTTCTTGATCATCATAAAAATCAATTCGGGGTGTTTCAATATCCAACACAGGTTTCGATGGTCGGTGCATGGGAATCACATCGGCTAAAGTTTGCAAAGAATGATCATATGGGGGTTTTTTGTTTGAAATTATCTCATCTGTAAATTATAATCCAACGTCTGGAAAAGCCATCTAATTATAAGATTATGAGGTTCCCATCTCACTATATCACTTCTACATTATATAAAGAAATTTTCAGGAGTTTCCAAGCGAAATTATTTAATTTTTTTGAAATTATTTCAAAAAAATTCTCATTCACTTTATGTATTTATACACACCTCAAAGAATAATAGGTCGAAATAATGGGATTTGACCCTTGATCAAGCCATTTCAAAAAGTTTTATCGTTCTGAAACCTGAAACCATTAAATTTTGTAACAGATGAATCAATGCCCAAGTCCTCTGGCGTTCACCTATTATTTTCCCGGAGTATATAATTGTATGGATTAAACGAAAAAATATTTTAAAAAAATCAAAAAATTAAAAACTTTTTCCGCAGGGTCATCCATGCAAAATTTTTGCACTAGATAACCACTTTGTAAAAAAATTTCCCATTGGATTTGTTGTACACATTCTATAACCCCAAAATACAGAATTTCGAGTGAACCCTACGATATTTCTCCTTCGATTAAGCAATTAAAAAAGTTCTATTGTTTAGAAACCATTAAATTATGTATGTATATTATGATGCCTTGATCAAGGGTCAAATAGAATCAGATACTTCTCAAATTTTGTAAATTGAGGTTTTAGAATATATAGATAACGTCAACCTAAAAAAACTTAAAAAATTTCTTTTCAACTTTTTTGTGGCTGGCCTTGAAAAATTGTCTGTGTGTGTATTGGTAAATGGGTATCAACCACCCAACGTGGAAATTTCCACTTCCACCTTAGGTAGCATCAAACCAATACTCCATCCCAAAAAAATTTTCTTCACTCCAAATAACTCATTTTGATCGCATGTGTTAAATCGCCAAACCCCAAATTTTCATCTGAAACCAAAAAATTTTGCTTGTTCATTTAACGGTCACAAGTTTAACTGTTTCACTGCAACAAATCTTTTTACAACAATTATATGAACGATCAAAACTCTTAGGTGTCACCTGAAAATTTGTTGTTTTACGATGGTTAGATTAATGATCTTTATGTTCTACACATCATGAATGATCAAAATACCAAAATTGAAGTGAATTTCAATTATATTTGACCATTGTGTTGGATCTCCTGGCACACCAAATACACTAGAGGGGGGTGAATAGTGTAAATTACGATGATATTGCAAAATTAAAAGTTAATAAAAAATTGAAATGAAAGTGCGAAAATAAAAGATCACAATCCAAAATAATGCAAACGTAAACACAGAGATTTTTATCCTGGTTCGGATCCTTGTGATCCTACGTCCAGTCCTCTACCCCGTATAGATTTGAATCCACTAAAACACTTGCTCCCCGCAAGTAATCAACATACAAAGATGCCAACAATCCCCGTGTTGCAAACTTGTACAATCTCTTCAACAAAAGATTCACCAAATAAAGTAAAAGAAAGAGTATGAAACAATATCACCTATAGCCTTGATAATATCGGAATTATAGCGCAAGGTTGGTGATGGAATCTCCAAGGTTTAAGATGTGAATTTTGGTAGAAAACTCTTGGAAATTGGACTTCCTAAAGGGACAGAATTTCTGCAGAGGTTCCCTATGGAAATCTAAAAATCTCACACTTTCTAGAGAGAGAGAGAGAAACCTTAAGAAAAGAGAAAGTGAGAGAATTTTCGTGAATTTTAGGCAGGGGTTTGGAGGTCTATTTATAGTCCAAAAAGGTAGTTCTTGAACTTTGGACAACTGCCTAAACTTTCAAAAAAAATTTGGGAAAGTTTTTCTATTAGTCGACTAATATGGGGTGCCTGGTCGACTAATTAGAACTACTGACTAGGATTCTGACTGTTGAGTTGTCCTTTCAAAAAATAATGTCCTAAAATGAAAAGAAACTTCTTTAAATGGTATAAACTGTCAGAAACTAGCCGTTTATGGCAGTTCCAACTTCCAGAAATAAAATATATTATCTAAATAATAAATCATTTAAATAACTGTTTTGAAAATAGACTGGTAGACTAACAGAGTTTGTTGGTTGACTAAAAATATGAAATTTTAGAAATTTCTGGGAAAATGATCCTAGAGACATAAAAATGGGTCTGACGAATTTTTAGGACAGGGATATTTTATTATTACAATTAGTCAACTAGCATTAGGGGTTAGTCGACTAATAGGATTTCTGACGTGATTTTTTGAAGATGAATCCTAAACGACTAAGAGAGATTATCATCAAGGATTTTACATTCTAAGTAAATGCAAGAGAGAAAAAAATAAAGATTACTTCTCATTTACAAGATACAAAATATCATCGATAAGCTTCGTCTTGTAGTGGATGCTTCTTGCAATATGTAGACTTGATGATTGTCTTAGTTGATTTGTGCTATAACATCTGCGTAGATAAAGTTAGTACGTATAAAATAATATGTTTGTATCATCAAAACCATATGAGGAGGTGTGAGTTTCCAACATTCTCCCCATTTTTGATGATTTTACAAACATTGAATATTATAGTGATATGTTGACTAACATTATAAATAAAACAAATATGAACCAGAAGTATGGTTGTTTGTTTACTGAAATACTCCCTTAAAGATATGATCTATGTGCAAGAGAGTACGTAAACATTCAAAGATATAATATTATAATATGTATAACTTATATAATGATTTTTAGTACAACGTTATTGTAATAATGTGACTGAATAATACTGAAATCTACTGCAGATATCTAAAACTTAGTGCAGTATTTCTCCCCCTGTCAAATTATCAAAAATGGGGGTTGACAATTATAATTAGTCGACTAATCATTAGCATTAGTCGACCAGAAATGATAAAACAGAGTGTTTAATAAAAAACTGATTGCATTGACTAAAGCGGGCTGACGTGTAAGTACATAGAGAATGAACAAATTGAAAAAGGTGGTTGACCATAAATTACTATTGTACTTTGTGTGTAAGAGGGTGGAAGGGAAAGGTCTTGTCTCCATTGTACTTAGAACTTGTAAAGTACTTGTGAGATGGAAACTCTCAAAATTTTGAATTTGGAAGTCTTGCCTTGATGACATTCGGTTTTAACCGAATAAAAACAATTTACAAAAAACTATTTAATATTTAAACAAAACTGAGATATAAAATTAATTCTGGAGGATTAGTTGACCAGTATCAGGATTTAGGCGACTAATTTAAATATGATTTAAATCAAAAAAATCCAGAAAAATCATAAAATAATAATAACTTCATATTTAACTATACTATATGGTTAAAATGCTGATTCACTAATAATACCCAGTTCTCTTCTTAATTTAAGAAAAGTCTCTTCCTTAAGGGGCTTAATAAGGATATCGGCTATTTGATTCTTAGTATCTATATACTTAAGAATAATATCACCTTTTTGGACATGGTCATCCAAGAAGTGATGTCGAATATCGATGTGCTTGGTGCGTGCATGATGTACAGGATTTTTGGATAGATTTATAGCACTAGTGTTGTCACACATGATAGGACACGTGTAACATTTAATGCCATAATCTAAAATTGTTTGTTTCATCCATAAAATCTGTGCACATGCTAAACCAGCGGCAATGTATTCTGCTTCTGTTGTACATAAAGAAACAGAGTTTTGTTTCTTACTAAACCATGCTACTAATGCATATCCTAAAAAGTGACAAGTACCACTTGTACTCTTACGATCAGATTTGCAACCTACAAAATCTGCGTCGCTATATGAAACTAAATCAAATGAACTTGATTTTGGATAATATAAACCAAAATCAGACGTATGTTTGATATACCTAATTATCCTTTTGACAGCAGTCAAATGTGATAATTTAGGATCAGATTGATATCTAGCGCATATACAAACAAAAAACATAATATCTGGTCTACTTGCGGTATGATAAAGTAATGAGCCAATCATACCTCGATATAAAGTTTGATCAACACTCTTGCCTTTTGGATCCTTATCAAGATTTGATGAAGTTCCCAATGGAGTACGCTTTTCTGCAGAATTATCTAATCCAAACCTTTTGATGAGTTCCTTTGTATACTTACTTTGATGTATAAAAATACCTTCCTTCATTTCTTTGATTTGAAGTCCAAGGAAGTAGGTTAATTCACCTATGTGACTCATCTCAAATTCATTCTTGATACGACTATTTTGGAGAAGCCCAAAGGATAGAAACCCAAGATCCAGCTGTGGACGAGAGGCCTGCTAGCAAGGTTGGGCCCCGCCAGACGAGGCCCACGAACAAGGCCCTATGTCAGGCCAGACCGGCCCAAGGGATGCACGGTCAGCTCGCGCTCCCCCGAGACGGCCGCTCCCCTGAATATGCGGTTCCTTAAAGACCATTAAGTGGCCCGTTAATCAACGTTCCCCATGACGCACGCAGGCGCCTTAAAGAAGGCGGGTCGTGGGGGCGTGAGTGGGGGCGGACAAAGGACGTGGATCGGGGGCACTCGTGGCATGGGCCCTATAAGAGAGTAGTAGGAGCAACTGCCAAAGGGATCAAACCCCAGGTATTCTAATCTGAGGTATACCATCAACGACCTTGGTCTTCCGCCATTTCCTGTCCCTCCCCCTGCTCGCACCGTGGGTCAGCGTATTGATCTCCTCTCGAGTCGTACCTACCCTGCCGAGTACTTTTCAGACCCTGATCTGACTTAGGCATCGGAGGGGATACGGTCGGAACCAAGGTCCGGCCCCCTGATGAGTTTCTTGTCTATCCAGGAAGAAGCTGACTGAGGCGCAGAGGCTACCCCTCAGCGCCAGACGACCGCCCCAGCAGCAAGCGGGCGTGGCTATCAACTGAAGACCAGGCCATAAACGAAGCAACAAGGCTACCCCTCGAGGCTCGTCCGACGACGCTGAACCCATCACAACAGAGCCGAGGCTTCCCCTCCGCTCTCCTTCAACTGAGAACCGACGCACCGCTCGGATCTGGCGCTCGACCTCGACTCCATCTCCAGCCCGCGCTGAGCGCACATGTGCTTGGCGTACCCAAGGGATCTCAACTGACCCCTTGACAACGTTGACCGTTCAAATCCTGGTCAACGATCCTGTGGTGAGAAAACACACGTAAACATTTGACGTCGTCTGTGTGAACCGAACTAAGCCCACATTGAACCACCGGGATGGAACCGATCTGCAATGGCGCGAGGATCATGCCCCCCATTCAAGAGGAAGGAGATTACATTCCACCAGAGATCCAGCACAGTCACACCACCGAGGGGACATGCGAATCCCGCTCGGTCACCCAGGAACAGCTCCGCATCTTCGCCCAGGAGACCAACACCAACATCTAGACGTTGGTCTCATCAATTCAACAACTCATCGGCAATGCACCCATCCAGGGAGATGTGGTGGATGAAGCCCACCGTTTGGGAGGGGATCACCAACCCGTGCGGTCCGCCGTGGTCACCGATCACGGGAACGGGGTGCTCAACCTGGAGCGGCGATTTACCATGCCGGGCTTCAACCCAGCATGATCCCCCACTCCCACCTCGGTTCACGAGGGAAACAGGAGGGGCTCCGATCGAGCCGATGATGAATCGGTGACTGCCTCATCCAGGCGACCAGGCTCGACCAGACGCCGACACGACGATCGCCGGGTGTTGGCGGATCGGACTCAGCGGAGCGGAAGCTCCCGGCGACTGAGGCGGGACCAGCAAGAGAACCGGGGCGAGAGAGGAGATGCACACTGATCGAGCCCTGCCCCCAGCTTAGCGGGGACACGAGCAACAACCAGGCGCAAACTTGCCCCTCCGTCACGACCGGGCGAGCACGAGATAAGCGAAGGAGGGCGGTCGGGGGGCGTTAATGGCGACCGATGCCCCCTAACCCAGAGGATAACCGACGCACGGGTGCCTTCAAGTTTCAAGGTGCTGACGTTGGATAAGTATGACGGCACTGGCGATCCCGCGGACCACGTGATGGATTACAAGGGGGTCATGGTGTTCCAGGGGCTGACGACACCCTGCTCTGCAGGGGTTTCTATTCCACCCTCCAGAAAGCGGCAAGGACCTGGTACCACAGCCTGCCCAACCGATCCATTGATAGCTTCGAGGAGCTCGCCCAGTTGTTCTGTAGGCAGTTCATGGCCGGGTTACAGGTAAAGCCAGACTCGAAACTCTTATTCAATGTGGTGCAGGGTCCCGGGGAATCCCTGAGGCACTTCATGTGCCGCTTCAACACAGAACGACTGGACGTGGAGAGCTGTCCCGAGCTGGTAGTGAAGACGGCCCTGAAGAAAGGGTTACGGCACAGGGGCTTGAAGAAATCATTGCACAACGACCCCCCGAAGGACCTTGCCGGGGTCATGGCGCGGGCCGAGCACTTCATGCTGACAGAAGAAGCCTTGGCCGTTGACGAAGGAAGGGCCAAGTGAGGATCCAAGCGCGACAAAACTGATCGTCGTGGCTCGAAGGAGCATCGACAGGAGAAAAAGGCCCGAGGAAAGCAGCGGAGAGAAGAGCCGCGACACACCCAGCTGAACGATGCCCCGGACGTTGTCCTCGTACACGCCCAGAAGGAGGGGCGCATGAGCCGGCCACCTCCGAGGATGAAGAGAGGTAGGAGAGACGAAGAGAAGTACTGCAAATATCACAAGGACAACGGCCACGACACCGACGACGGCATCTGAAGAAAGACATAGAGAAGCTGGTGAGTCGGGGCACTTGAAGAACTTCACTGAAGATCTTGCTCCGCGGGAGGGGACATCCAGGCAGTCGGACAAGGGGAAGAAAGTAAACGTAGTCCAGGCACCCCTGCGCATCATCGAGTGAGCGGGTGGGGCATACGGCCGCGACCTCGCCGGGGGAGGGCTCTCCTACCTTGGCCCCCTCCGTTTTTTGTATTTCCTCCAAATGTACCGGACCATGGAAAGAAAGAAGGACCTTGTTGGTACAAACGCAACCTCTTTTTTTCACATTTGATTGAATAGCCGTTTCAAAATGCGATAGAGAACTCGATCTCCTCTCCCAGAGGACTGCTGTCGCTCGACAGACCGGAGGCCGCCCACTGAACCGATCGGCCGTAAGGCTGGGGGCAGCTCCCCGAGCAGGATGATCTGGAAACTCGTCCGTGAGCCTGGGGGCAACTCCCCTAGTAGACGGACCCTGCAATCGGCCCTAAGTCAGAGAGCAACCCTCCACAGGCCCGCCGAAACCGATCGGCCGTAAGGCTGGGGGCAGCTCCCCCAGTAGGCCGATCTGGAAACTCGTCCGTGAGCCGGGGGAAACTCCCCCAGCAGACGGACCCTGCAATCGGCCCTAAGTCGGAGAGCAACCCTCCGTAGGCCCATCGAAACCGATCGGCCGTAAGGCTGGGGGCAGCTCCCCCAGCAGGCCGATCCGGAAACTCGTCCGTGAGCCTGGGGGCAACTCCCCCAGCAGACGGACCCTGCAATCGGCCCTAAGTCGGAGAGCAACCCTCCGCAGGCCCACTGAAACCGATCGACCGTAAGGCTGGGGGCAGCTCCTCCAGCAGGCCGATCCTTAAAACCCTCCGTAAGGCTGGGGGCAACTCCCCCAGCAAATAGGGACATCGATTGGCCATAAGCCGAGGGATAGCTTCCCTCGCCGACCAAACGATCCGCCCGCTCATAAGGCTGGGGGCAACTCCCCCAGCAGACGGGGACATCGATCGGCCATAAGCCAAGGGATAGCTTCCCTCGCCGACCGATCGATCCACCTGCTCATAAGGCTGTGGGTGACCCCCCAACAGGCAGGGGCATTAGTCGGTTATAAGCCGAGGGGTAGCCCCCTCACTAACTGAACGATCCACCCGCTTGTAAGGCTGGGGGCAGCTCCCCCAGCAGACGGAAACATCGGCTGGTTAAGCCGAGGAGCAGCCCCCCCTCGCCGACCCGCCAATCCGGCTGGCTGCGAGATCGGGAGCAACCTAAGCCACGCGTAAGACGACTATCTATCGCGAGTGAAGGAAGAACTATGGCGAAACAGACAAGGGCACCAATAAGATGCCAACGGGGTTTAGTGTCCTAAAAACCCCTCGCCCTCCCCACGAACAATAAGGGAATGCCGACAAAAGGTGGAACTCGTAGCCAGTTCAAAGCACATTAAAAGACCAAAAAGGCTGAGGGTCCCAGCATGGCAGAAAACCCCCAGCGACAAAGAGGCTATATAAATAAAATTGTTCAAAATTACAAACCAAAGGAAAGGGGTGGAGAAACAAGATACGAAGGCCTAAGGCCCCGGGGCCCTGGAGGAGGCATCTCTGGCACCTCGCCCTGCTCGAAGCGTGGGGGATCGACGGATGGGAGGGGCTGTCGGGCGCGCTCCGCAAAACGCCGGAAGGAGTCCCGAACGACATCAATGATCCGAGGGGCAAGAAGGTCCTCATAAGAGTTGAAGGCCTCGCTAAGGACCTCCGTGATCCTTTCTCCCAGGACTCCACCGATGCCCCTCTCCACCTCGTCAACAAACCGGGTCATCTGGCACAAGTCCGCCAGCTCATTTTGGAGATCGTTCCTCTCCTGGTGGAATGCCTCTTCCGCCTCCTGGGCCGACCTCAGAGCGTCGTCCAGCTCCCCCTGGAGGTCCATCACTTAACCAGCAAGCTCGTCCACCCGACGTCGGAGATGCCGAGCTTCCATGTGTGCCTCTTGGACGGCCACCTCAGCCTCCCCAGCCCATGTGCGCTCCCGGGCAGCGGACTCCTCCAGATCCCTCGCCCGGGCCGCCCAACGTTGCGCCTCAACGGCCATCGTGGTGGCCTGTACAAAGAAAGGAGTTATATGGAGAAAGGACAAGAGGCACTTCTGAGAACAACAAAGTAGTCGAACATGTTGAAGCTGCCAGACTAAGGAGTCCGGCAGCCTATCGGTGGGAGCTCTCTCTAGGAGAGATCGGTCCCTCAGGAGGACCGAGCCGTGCGCCAACTGGTTGGCCACGACCCGGTCGACGAACACCGAATCCCCGGGGGTAACCGCGGGGCCCACCAAGGCACTCACCAACAAACCACCGGCCCCCACTAGGGAAGGCTCGACCGAGACGGTGGGAGTGGTCACCAGGGTCAGCGGGAGAGTCTCGCCAGAGGCCGACGACACCTCGGGGACTGCATGAGTGCGGGTCTCCCCACCCTCCTTCCACCTCTTCCTCTCACTAGGGCTGGCAGAGCCAGGAGGGAAACGCTTACGCCCCACACCGCGACCTCCCGCAGGCATGCAGGGAGACTGCTCGGCTCCCGTGTCTCCCCCCCTCGGTGGGGGTGGGACGAGGAAGTCCGGCCCCCGGGGCCTCGCCTCCAGGGAGGTTCTCCGCAACCAAGGGGGGAGTAGTCGCCACTACCATGGGCTCCACTCTACCCATGGCCGGCTCAGCCTGATGCACCTCTTCGTCAATGGTGCGACGGGGCGCCTGACCCGGTGGGTTCCCTCGGTTTCGACTCGAACCCCTCCGGATGAGCTCGTTGACATTTCGGGTGAATTCGCGCCCGGCCATATCTGCAGAAGAAGAGAAAATCAGGGTAAGCAAAAGGGAGGACAGAAAGAAAGGAAGAGCCTACCGGGAGACCACAGAACGGTCTTGAGAAACAGGTCATCCAGCAGAGGCCAGATCGACCTCTCCTCCAGGGAAAGAGACGACAGTAGCCGAACAGCCTCCTGGTCAGCCTCGGAGAGGGTCAATGTCAAATCATATTTCCATAGCCCTCCCCAACCTGTCAAGATCTCGGCATCCTCCGGGAAGATGACAAAGACATAGCTCGAACTCCAGTGCCCCACCCAGCGGGGTAAACCGAGCAGGCACTCCCTACCCGCACGGACCCAGAGATGCTGCCACGACCCTTGGTCGACCATATGAACTCGATAATAATGAAAAAGAAGAGGAAGAGATGGCTCTAAGACATGGGCAAGGCAGAGCATGATGAACCCGGTCAGCACCGCGACGGAATACGGGGTCAACTGATACAAGGACACCATCAGGAGCTCCATGACCTGGATGATGAAGGGATAAAGGGGGAAACGGAGGCCCAGGTGAAACATCTCGACGTAGACGCCGACCTCATTACTCTGCGGAAAGCAAATCCGCTCGTTGGTAAAGGGAATCCGGACGTCGTACGGATGACACAAGTACCTCTCTCGGATTTCCGTAGCCGCTGGGAAAGTAACCATGGCTGGCGACTCAAGGACTGCCGGGGGAACGTCGTACCTCTCGACGGCCTGAGCCACATCGTCACCAACGGGGTCCGCGAAAAGTTTTCTTTTTCCATTATCCTGAACAGGACGGGCCCCCGAAGGGACTCCGGGTCCCGAAGGTCGGGCATTGCCAGGCCTGGGCACCAGAGGGTCCCTCGGTCCAGACGCCGAATCACCTATTCTAAGTGTAGCCATGGGACAAGGGAAGAAAAATGGGATTACCTCGAGAAGGAACTGAAGAAAAAGAGACGGCGGGAAGAAGAAGCTTGCAAAGCCAAAATCGGAAGGAATGGCGCGAAAGGAACGAAGCTTAGGAAGGCCGGCGTCTTTATAGGTTAGGCAATCAAGGAATTCAAACCGTCCAAGAGGGAGCACGTGGCAGCATCAGAGGATCGGCGGAGCTTCGAAACCCGCACCAGGAGAAGATCAAACGGGCCGCATCATGATGACCCCCATTTAATGGACTGGCCTCGACTGACACGCTCGTCAAATCCCCAACAGTCACATCGCCCGAACCGAACCGGCTAAACCCGAACGGCTCGAACGATGGGGGTAATTGATACGACTATTTTGGAGAAGCCCAAAGGATAGAAACCCAAGATCCAACTGTGGACGAGAGGCCTGCTAGCAAGGTTGGGCCCCGCCAGACGAGGCCCACGAACAAGGCCTTATGTCAGGCCAGACCGGCCCAAGGGACGCACGGTCATCTCACGCTCCCCCGAGATGGCCGCTCCCCTGAATCCGCGGTTCCTTAAAGACCATTAAGTGGCCCGTTAATCAACGTTCCCTACGACACATGCATGCGCCTTAAAGAAGGCGGGTCGTGGGGGTGTGAGTGGGGGCGGACGAAGGACGTGGATCAGGGGAAATCGTGGCATGGGCCCTATAAGAGAGTAGTAGGAGCAACCGCCAAAGGGATCGAACCCCAGGTATTCTAATCTGAGGTATACCATCAACGACCTTGGTCTTCCGCCATTTCCTGTCCCTCCCCCTGCTCGCATCGTGGGTCAGCGTATCGATCTCCTTTCGAGTCGTACCTATCCCGCCGAGTACTTTTCAGACCCTGATCTGACTTAGGCATCGGAGGGGATACGGTCGGAACCAAGGTCCGGCCCTCCTGACGAGTTTCTCGTCTATCCAGGAAGAAGCTGACCGAGGCACCGAGGCTACCCCTCAGCGCCAGACGACCGCCCCAGTAGCAAGCGGGCATGGCTATCAACCGAAGACCAGGCCACAAACGAAGCGCCGAGGCTACCCCTCGACACTCGTCCAACAAGGCCAAGCCCATCACAACAGAGCCGAGGCTTCCCCTCTGCTCTGCTTCAACTGAGAACCGACACACCGCTCTGATCTGGCGCTCGACCTCGACTCCATCTCCAGCCCGCGCTGAAGGCATGTGTGCTTGGCGTACCCAAGGGATCTTAACCGACCCCTTAACAACGTTGACCGTTCAAATCTTGGTCAACGATCCCGTGGTGAGAAAACACCCGTAAACAATTCTGCATTTCCTTAAAAAATTCTTGGCAAAGAGAATCATTTCTACTAAAAATTATGTCATCAACATATATTTGTATAATGATAACATCAGAATCTATATGTTTGGTAAATAAAGTAGAATCTATCTTTCCTATAGAATAACCAGATTTTAATAGAAAATTCTTTAATCTTTCATACCAAGCACGAGGTGCCTGTTTTAATCCATAGCTTTCTTTAACTTGAAAACATGATTATTCAAACTTTCATGTTGAAATCCTGGTGGTTGTTCTACATAGACTTCTTCCTTTATAATACCATTTTAAAATACACTTTTAACATCCATTTGATATAACTTAAAATCCTTATAACATGCATATGCTAGAAGCATTCTAATTGATTCTAATCTAGCAACAGATGCATATGTTTCATCACAATCTATACCTTCTTCCCTATTTTAACATTGTGCAACTAATCTAGCCTTATTCCTAACCACTTGTCCAGATTCATCCAATTTGTTCTAGAAAACCCATTTAATACCAATTACAGGATGATCTGAAGGTCTAGATACTAATTCCCATACATCATTCCTTTTGCATTGATTAATTTCTTCCTGCATTGCTATAATCCATGAACTATCTTTACATGCTTCAATAACATTCTTTGGTTTGATGGAAGATATAAATGCACAATTAGTCATTTGTTCTATTTGAGATCTAGTTCTTACTCTATTAGAAATATCTCCAATAATTAACTCATGGGGATGATTAGGAACTTCAACAAATGCTTTAGGAAGACTTGTATTTTCAGGTATAATCTCAGGAATGGGATAATTAGTATCGTCATCATATAACTTAGTGTTTTCTAAAGAACTAATGATAGGAATAGAATCATCTTCATCTAAATGAGTAGTAGGAGAAAAGTTCGCATCAAAACTAACATGAAGAGATTCTTCAATACATAAGGTTCTTCTATTATAAATCATATATGCTTTACTACGTGTAGAATATCCTACAAAAATACCTTCATCGGATTTAGAATCAAACCTATCTAATGAATCCGTAGTATTAAGAATAAAGCATTTACAACCAAAAACCTTAAAATAAGAAACACGAGGAATATGATCATAAAAAAGTCAAAACAAGTTTTATTCAATTGTGGTCTTATCAAAATTCTATTTAAAACATAACATGCAGTAGCGACAACTTCTGCCCAAAAATATTTTGGTAGATTACTATTGTATAACATGGTTCTAGCACATTCTTGTAATGTTCTATTTTTCCTTTCAACTATACCATTTTGTGGTGCGACTCGAGGAAAAGAGAAATTATGTGTTATACCATGTTTATTACAAAATTTTGTAAATAATTCATTTTCAAATTCTCCTCCATGATCACTACGAATAGTAATAATGGATGAAGACTTTAATTTTTGAATTCTTTTACAATATTGTAAATTATTCATATGCATCATTCTTATTCTTTAAAAATACTACCCATGTATATCTTGAAAAATCATCAACAATTACAAATTCATACTTATTGCCATTCAAAGAGGCTACTCTAGAAGGACCACATAAATCCAAATGTAAAAGTTCAAGATGTCTCTTTGTAGAAATAACATCTTTTAATTTGAAAGTGGATTTATGCTTCTTACCTTGTTGACATGCATGACAAAATTTTGAATGAGTAAAAGATATATTAGGCATACTAGAAACTAACTTATGTTTTGAAATACGTGCTAAATGCTTAAAGTTAGTATGTCCAAAACGTTTATGCCATAATAATGTATTATCTGTTGATGCTAGTAAACAATGATTATTTGATGATATTTTCATGCATAGTATATACATATATATTATTCTTACGATTACCTTGAAATAAAATATTAGTCATATCAAGATCATATATAATGCATGCATTCTTTTCGAAAACTATTTTAAAATCTTTGTCGCATAATTGAGAAATGGATAAGAGAATGTGTTTCAAACCGCCAACGAGGAGCACATTCTCGATGATTGGCTTAGTTGGATCACCAACTGTTCCGATGCCAATCACTTTACCTTTGTTGTTAGCACCAAAGGTAACGGTGCCACCATCTTTGAATTGAACGGTTGATAGAAGATTGATGTTCCCGGTCATGTGTTTTGAACATCCACTATCTAGTATCCATCTTTCTTTTATGGGTACCTGAAAGATAAATAATAAATATTGGTACCCTTTTTATTTGGGTCCGTAGATTAGTCCTTAGGAAACCAAACCCAAGTGGAATTTGGTTTCTTCAAATAGTTAGAAGAAAGAATAACATGTTGCATTAAGTTAGATATATATAAATCCTTATCATATAAGCAAATATCTTTGGAAACCCAAATATTATGCATAATTGTTTTCTAAGAGGATGTAAGTAAATTGGTTTTCTTTGGAATATGAATAGTATCCCTTTTCATACTATTAGAAACATCAATTCTCTTTGCATTAATAACTACATGTTTTTTCTTTTCTAAAATGTCATTACCAAAAATATTGGATTTGGGAGTATTCTTATATCCCAAACCTTGTCTATGATTAGCAGGATGTTGTAATCTAAGTAAATCATCTAGATTATTCTTTCCTTTATTAAACTTAGTGATGTTAGAAGACATATCATCATATTTCAACTTTATAGAAGAAATATCCTTATCTAAAATAGAAATGTGTGTAATCATATTATGATTCTCAATATTTTGAGAAGATAATGAATCTTTCTCAATTTTAATACTATCTAATGAAGAAGATGAAGAGTTCAGTTCTTGATGAGAAAGAACTAATGCCTTATGTCGAGAATTCAATTTCTTGAATCTCATATATAAATCATTAAAGGCTTCCAGTAATTCTTCATTATTTAAAACACTTACCTCATTATCATCTTGTGCCATAAAGCACATATGGGCATTTTCTTCATTTGATTGGTCGTTGACTTCTTCTTCTTCATCTGAAGATGAAGAGTCACATGTTGCTGCTAGTGCCTGCTTTCTCTTTTCGAACTTCTTTTCCTTTCTGAAGTTATTGAATGTCCTTTCTTTAGGCTTAAGAAATGGATAATCCTTTTTCATATGTCCTGGTCTGTTACATTGAAAACACAAAGAGGCATAATTAGTTTTGGGCTTAAAACTTTTAAACTTACCTCTTCGTAGAAACTTCTTGAAGTTTCTAGTTATTAGTGCTATGTCTTCATCGTCCATGTCTGAATCATCGGTGTCTGATAAAGCGGCAAAGGCAAGAGTCTTCTTCTTTGAATTTGCGTGTTCATTGTTGTTTTAGAGTGTTTTCTCACTACAAAGCGTTGACCGTGGAGAACCCGGTCAACGTGGTCAAGGGGCCCGCTTTGGGTCCCTCGGGGGCTCCGAATCGGTGCAGAAGGGGCAAGGGGAAGCCTCGGCCCTGGTTGAGACGCTCGGCCTCGGACAGACGAGCGCGTCCTCGGAAATAGGACGACGAGGGGAAGCCTCGGTCGTCCGGCTAAATGCGTGTTCGGCGAAGGGCGGGGGGAAGCCTCGGCCCGGGTCGAGACGCTCGGCCTCGGCGGTTCGCGCTTGGCTTTGGCGAGCGGACGACGAGGGGAAGCCTCAATCGTCCGGCAGGTTGCGTGGTCGGCGAGGGGCGAGGGGGAGCCTCGGCCCGTTGATCAGCTGTCCACCTGCGTAGACGAGAACGCTCGTCAGGGGGCCGGACCTTGGTTCCGGCCAAATCCCCTCCGATGCCTAAGTCAGACAGAGATCTGAGAAAGGAGGCCCGGCGGAGACGGTCCGACTCGTGAGGAGATCGTAACGGCGTCTCTCGGCGCGAGCGGGGGAGGAAGGAGATGAATTGGGGGAACGAGGTCGTTGATGGAGTACCTTAGGTTTTGTTACCTCAGATGCGGTCCCTTTCTTCGTCGTCCTCCTAGCCCTTTTGTAGAGCTCCCGGCGTGATTGCCTCTGGCCCACGTCCCACGCCTGCCCTCAATCGTGCCCCATCAATCCGCCCCCTCGCCGCCGCTCTCTTCGCCCTTCCAGCACCTCCCCATTACCGCCCTTTAGTGGTCGCGCATTCGGGGGAACTGTTTTCGCAGGAGTGGGCGAGTGACTTAGCGGGTTATCGGGGCCGGGTCGGATCGACATTCGAGAAGATCCCTTACAGGGCCTTTGCTGAATGGGCTTGATGAAGCAGATGGGCTCTCGACCAGTAGTCGGGCTCCTGGGCTCGTGTCTTTTGGGGTCTCGGTCAAATAGGCGTAACAATTGCCCCCATCGGTCGAGTTGATTAGCTTCGGCCTATTCGGCTCGGCCGATGTGACTCCTGCCGATTTTGACAAGCTCGCCAGTCGATGCCGACTCATTTATTAGTCGTCATCATGAGTGGGCCCGTTCGATGTTTTTAAGGCGCGGGCTCCGAAGCGCCATTGGTCCTCCGATGCCGCCACGTGTGGCTGCAAATTTACCCCCATCGTTCGCGGGGCCGTCTTCAATCGAGAAGCTGAGGGGTTCAGGTGCCGCCATCGGTGGGATCGATCGGCCTCGGCTAGCTTGGTATAACCGTTACGCCTCCTGGGGTTCCGAGTGGCGCTTCAACCGAGGCGTGGTCATAAATGTAGGTTATGATGAGGCGGATCGATTGGACTTCCCCTGGCACCGATTTCGAAACGCCGCCAGTCCTTCGAAGCCTGCCGGGCGTTCTTGTCAGCCGCTTCGAATTCGCCCCTGCGCCCGGTATATAAGATCCTCAGCCGCGTTGATCTCCCCTCCTCCCTTGCTCCTCCCGGTATTCAAAGCTTTCCGCAACTCGGAGTTTCCCGTCGCCTTCGCTTTCTTGCCTTCTCCGAACTAGTCGAAAAAGGTAATTCCTCTCTCGCTTTCATCTCATGGCTGCTCTTAGGATAGGCGGTTCTGGTCAAAGGGCGAGGGATCCTCCGGAGTCCAGGCGGGGTGAGCCCCGGCTAGGGGAATCAGGTTCCCCCGCCGGGAGTCGTTCTCTTCAAGATAAGGGGAAGGGGAAACTTTTTCCAGACTACGCCCGTGATGATGTGGCGTCGGCTGCCGTGCGGCTTAATGTGCCCCCGGTTGTCCTCCGTACGCCGTCGAGGACTCCTCCTTCGGTGGCCGCGGAGATCCGGGAAAGATATCTCTGCTTCCCATACGAGGTTCGAGTTCCATTTGTCGACGAGCGGATTTGCCTTCCGAGGAGTAATGAGGTCGGCGCCTACGTCGAGATGTTCCGCCTGGGTCTTCGCTTCCCGCTCCATCCCTTCTTTATCCAGGTCATGGAACATCTCACGGTGTCCCTGTGTCAGTTCACCCCGTGTTCGATCGCGGTACTGGCGGGCTTCGTAACGCTCTGCTGTACCCGTGGTCTGGAGCCGTCTCTCCCCCTTCTCTTCCACTTTTACCAGGTCCAGACGGTCGGTCCGGGGTCATGGCTGCTACTCCGAGCCCGTTCGAGGAGGGAATGCCTGATCGGGTTGCCCCGCTGGTCAGGGGATTGGAACTCGGATTTCGTCTTCGTGGTCTTCTTGGGTGAGGCCCAGATTTTGACAAGTTGGGGAGCGTCTGTCCAACCTCACCCGCCACCAGCCCTTTCGGATGTTGATCAGGCAGCCGCCGCGACGCTGTCGGCTCTTCCTTTGGAATCGAAGTCCATCTGGCCTTTGTTGGATGACCTACTCCTTAAGGCCATCTTGTGGTCCCCGGGTAGGTCGCTTTTTCCTCCTCGGACTGCCCTGTGACTCATCCTGATTTCGGTTTCCTTTGCAGGGATGGCAGGCCGCGAGTTCGTCCGTGACGTCGATGAGCTGATCTGTCGTGGAGCTGCTCGGAGCCGAGGCAGTACCTCCGGAAGGGCGCCTCGACGGACCGTTGAGGAAGAGGTGCACCGAGCCGAGCCCTCCGTGGGCAAGGTAGTTGAGGAGGATGTGCGCCGAGCCGAGCCCTCCGTGGGCAAGGTAGTGGCCGTGCCTCCTGCCTCTTCTTCTGGCGATCCCCTCCCCGGGGGCGTAGTAAAGGTCGGACCTGCCCCACCAGCCCGAGAGGCAGGGGTAATGACGGGTCCGGTGTAGTCCCCCTCGCCCTCGGAGCGTCCCCTCCCGTCCCCGAGAGTGGAGATGGGGCAAGGCAGAAGCGCTCTCCTCCGGCGCTCGTGGTGCCTCACGGAGGGAAGAAGAGGAAGGAGGATGCGGAGCCCTCCAGCCCGGCCAGTCCTGTGCCTCCTGCAGGCACCACCGGAGATCTTCAGGTGACTCTGACAACCACCCCCATCGCAGCGTCCCCGCTTCCGTCCCCGGGAATCGGAGCGCTATTGGCGAGCCATATGGCTTCCCTCGATGTTGCCCCCGGGAGTTCGGTGTTCGCCGACCGAGCCCTAGCCCAGCAGGTGGCCGAGAGCTCCGTCTTCCCTCGGGACCGCAGCACCCTCGAGAAGATTCCCGCCGACAAGGTGTCGGATTCTTTGGTTTGGGCCCTTCAACAGGTTCGGCCCTCTCGCAGTCCTTTCTCTCCCTTCACTCCCTTTTTAGCTCATGTCCCGTTTTTCAGGGGTCGACGCTCGCCGTGGAGCTGCAGCGGCGAGCCATCCTCCTGAGGAAGCTGGAGGAGTCCACCATGAAGGCTCAGGAGCGGGCCGGGGCGGCCGAGGTGGCCATGATGGAGGCCCAGATGGAGTCTCGACGCCTCAACCTCTGTGTGGCTGCGTTGGAGGGACAAGTGGGTGACCTCCAAGGAAAGCTGGAGGATGCTCATCAGTCGGCTAAGGAGGCGGCGGAGTCGTTCCGCCTGGAGAGGGAGGAGCTTCAGAGGGAACTGTCGGATCGGCGCCAAGTGATGCGGCTTGCAGTGGAGGTGGAGAAGGGCGTCGTCGAGACCCTGGGGATGAGGATCCTCGAGGTCCTCAGGGTGGCCTTCGGTAAGTACGAAGACCTCATCGCCCCTCGGATCGTCGAAGTCGTCCAGTCTTCCTTCCGGGAATGTGCGGAGCGTGTCCGGCAGGCCCCTCCGTCGGTCGATCCCCCTCGCTCCGAGCAGGGCGAAGTGCCCGAGGATGTGTCCTCCCGAGCTCGGGCTCCCTAAGCAGTCCCTCCCGGCCTTATCCTCAAATTTTTTAGCATCCGCTTCGCTTTGGGCCAGTCTACTTGAAATGGATCCCAGGCCCCCGCTGTCTCTTTCAGCTTCGTCGATGGTTCCGTGGCCAATAATTGCTGGTTGCATGGCTGCTAGCTTGGGCTACCTACTTTGGGTCTTTTGTCAACCAATTTTGCTCTGTCGGTGTCGATCTGGCTTCTGTAGGGTGTTTTCTTCGCCTCGATCCCCTGTAAATAAGACACATTTTTGTACTCTGGTTAACTATTATAAAAGAAATTGACTTACTCGGACTTCTCGTGTACTTTGCGTTGTCGCCTTGTTCTTGGCCTAGGACTGGTCGGCGTTGGCGTTGGCTGGGGGGGATTCTCCCCAGACTTATGGGTGTGAGAGTCGGTCGACGAAGGCAAAAGCTCCTCGGCTTAGGACCGGTCGGCGTCCGTGTCTCGGGGGAGTCGCCCCCAGACTTATGAGCACAAGAGTCGGTCGGCGAGGGTAAAGCTCCTCGGCTTAGGACCGGTCGGCGTCCGTGCTTGCTGGGGGAACTGTCCCAGGCTTATGGGCGCGGAAGTCGGTCTGTGAGGGCCAAGCTCCTCGGCTTAGAACCGGTCGGCGTTCGCGCTGGCTGGGGGGATCGCCCCCAGACTTATGAGCGCAAGAGTCGGTCGGCGAGGGCAAAGCTCCTCGGCTTAGGACCGGTCGGCATCCGTGCCTGCTGGGGGAATTTCCCCCAGTCTTATGAGCGCAGGAGTCAATCGGCGAGGACAAAGCTCCCCTTCCTCCTCCAGTGAGGCGGCGGTCCCCAGTCTCTTGCGCTATTGGTGACGTGTCAACCCCGTCGGGGATTTAAGAAAAGACCAAAAAGGGAATGCATTTGTACTCTCAAGAGTCCTGTCGGACCGGTACATTTGGAGGAAAGGAAAAGGAAATGAAACTAGAAAGAGGGACGTAAACCTAGATAGCTCCCTCTTACTAGGCTGCAACCGGGGGGAGAGACATCGCCCGCTCACTCTATGATACGGAGGGGACCTTGGACGGTGTTGATCTTCTTCCCCTTGTCTGGCTGCGTGGAGGTCCCTTCTCCGTGGGCCGGCTCGTCGGCCTGGTTCCTGGCGTGCCCCCGGCTCATCAGCTTCTCAATGTCCTTCTTCAAATGCCAGCAGTCTTCGGTGTCATGACCATCGTCCTTATGGTACTTGCAGTACTTCTCCCTGTTCTTCCCACCTCTTCTAGCCTTCGGTGGGGGGCGATCAGCTCGCTCTTCCTTCTGTACTTGGGCGAGGACGGCGTCTGGGGTGGTATCCCTCGCACTTTCTCCCCGCTGCCTGTTCCTCTGCCTCTTCTCGGTCCGGTATCCTTCGGGGCTGACTCGTCCGCCGTCGCCGCGCTTGGTCCCTCGAGTGGCATTTCCTGCATCCTCGGCCAAGGCCTCCTCGGTCAGCATGAAGCGTTCTGCCCTCGCCATGATCCCGGGGAGGTCCCTTGGGGGATCGTTGTGTAGGGACTTCTTGAGGCCTCGGTGGCGAAGCCCTTTCTTAAGGGCCGTCTGGACCACCAGGTCGGGATGGTTGTTCACGTTCAGCCTTTCCGCATTGAAGCGGCGCATGAACTGTCGGAGCAGCTCGGCCGGGCCTTGCACCACGTTGAACAGATGTTCAGCACCAGGTTTGATCAGCCTCCTTGCCATGAACTGTTTGCAGAACAACTGGGTGAGTTGCTCGAAGCTGTCGATGGAGCGGCCGGGCAGGCTGTGGTACCAGGTCCTTGCCGCTCCCCTGAGAGTAGAATAGAAGCCCCGGCAAAGCAGGTCATCGTCAGCTCCCTGGAAGGCCATGTCCCCCTCGTAGTCCATCACGTGGTGTCCCGGGTCCCCTATTCCGTCGTACTTCCCCAGCACTGGGATCCTGAATCGAGAAGGGACCCGTGCGTCAGTTATTCTCCGTGATAAGGGGCACCGGTCTCCGTGGATGCCCCCGGGGATGCGGTATTCGCCGGCCTCTGGCTCGATCGAGGGTGGAGGAAGCACAGGCGTCGGCGGGGCTGGCTCTGCGACCCTCGCCACGCTTGGGGTCGGGCTGACCCGACGTTCCCGACTCCTCCTGCGGGAGCTCCTGCTCCGCCGCGATCGGTCTCTTGAGTGGTGTCGTTCGCTTCTCCTGTGACGGGACGACCGCGACCGACGAGATGATGCCGTCATCGATTTGCCCTCCGTCCCTTCGGTTTCTCTTCGGCACCTTTCACGATAAGGGGAGGAGGCACGTGACCTCGCCTGACGAGAGCCGTGCAGCGTGAATCGACGCTCCGTGTTCGGTTTCAGGGTCCCGTGGTCGTCGACCACGGCGGACCGCAAGTGCGGGGGACCCCCGCCCATCGATGGCTATCGTCCAACGTGCCTCCGTTGGACGGCGCAGGGCCGACGAGCTACTGCACCGTCGCGACCAATGTCTGGAGGCTCGCGTTGGTCTCCTAAGCCAGGGCGCGGAGCTGTCCCTGCGTGGCCAGTTCTGAGCCGCCGGTCTCTTCGGTTGAGAGGGCGGGGTGGTCGCCGACGGGCATGTCCTCGGGGTTGCCGTTTGATGCGCCATTCCCTTCCTCCGGGATGGGGGGCATGCGCTTCCTTCCATTGCTGGCTCGTGCCATTGTTGGTGTGGTTTGTTACTTCGTGGGATGGTTTTCGTTCCCACAGACGGTGCCAGATGTTTCAGAGTGTTTTCTCACTACAAAGCGTTGACCGTGGAGAACCCGGTCAACGTGGTCAAGGGGCCCGCTTTGGGTCCCTCGGGGGCTCCGAATCGGTGCAGAAGGGGCGAGGGGAAGCCTCGGCCCTGGTTGAGACACTCGGCCTCGGACAGACGAGCACGTCCTCGGAAATAGGACGACGAGGGGAAGCCTCAGTCGTCCGGCTAAATGCGTGTTCGGCGAAGGGCGGGGGGAAGCCTCGGCCCGGGTCGAGACGCTCGGCCTCGGCGGTTCGCGCTTGGCTTTGGCGAGCGGACGACGAGGGGAAGCCTCAATCGTCCGGCAGGTTGCGTGGTCGGCGAGGGGCGAGGGGGAGCCTCGGCCCGTTGATCAGCTGTCCACCTGCGTAGACGAGAACGCTCGTCAGGGGGCCGGACCTTGGTTCCGGCCAAATCCCCTCCGATGCCTACGTCAGACAGAGATCTGAGAAAGGAGGCCCGGCGGAGACGGTCCGACTCGTGAGGAGATCGTAACGGCGTCTCTCGGTGCGAGCGGGGGAGGAAGGAGATGAATTGGGGGAATGAGGTCGTTGATGGAGTACCTTAGGTTTTGTTACCTCAGATGCGGTCCCTTTCTTCGTCGTCCTCCTAGCCCTTTTGTAGAGCTCCCGGCGTGATTGCCTCTGGCCCACGTCCCACGCCTGCCCTTGATCGTGCCCCATCAATCCGCCCCCTCGCCGCCGCTCTCTTCGCCCTTCCAGCACCTCCCCATTACCGCCCTTTAGTGGTCGCGCATTCGGGGGAACTGTTTTCGCAGGAGTGGGCGAGTGACTTAGCGGGTTATCGGGGCCGGGTCGGATCGACATTCGAGAAGATCCCTTACAGGGCCTTTGCTGAATGGGCTTGAGGAAGCAGATGGGCTCTCGACCAGTAGTCGGGCTCCTGGGCTCGTGTCTTTTGGGGTCTCGGTCAAATAGGCGTAACAATTGTGATCTTGAAAACTTCGTAGGCCATCAGGTTGCCAACCAAGCTTTCAACAGTGAGAGTTGAAAGGTCATTGGCTTCTTCTATGGCTGTAGTCTTCTTCTCCCATTCTGACGTTAAGGCTCGAAGAATCTTCTGTACTAATTTCGTTTGAGAATAGGTTTTACCAAGGGCTATTAAGGAGTTGACAATGTCGGTGAAACGAGAGATCATTTCTCCAATTGGTTCATTCTCCTTCATTTTGAATAACTCAAACCTGTGAATAAGAACAAAGATTTTAGTTTCCATAACTTTATTAGTTCCTTCATGAGTTACCTGGAGTGTATGCCAGATGTCATATGCAGTTTTGGCCTGGGAGACACGGTTGAACTCATTCTTGTCCATAGCGCAGAATAGTGCATTCATTGCTTTAGAGTTGCGGGTTGCAGCAGATTTGTCATTAGTGGTCCATTGGGCATATGGAGTTGTAGGCTTCTCATACTGAGTTTCCAACATGTTCCAAAGTTCATAGTCGATGCTTTGAAGATAGATGTCATCTGTGTCTTCCAATAGGAGTAGTTTGAACCATTGAATAGTGGAGGCCTTTTAGTAGAGTGCCATTCTGGAAATTGTGATGAAGACATTGATGTGATCGTCGGATAGGTGTAGGCCATCTTAACCATGAAGCTCTGATACCAAATGTTGGATCTCCTGGCACACCAAATACACTAGAGGGGGTGAATAGTGCAAATCACAACGATATTGCAAAATTAAAAGTTAATAAAAAATTGCATGAAAGTGCGGAAATAAAATATCACAATACAGAATAATGCAAACGCAAACACAAAGATTTTTATCATGGTTCGGATCCTTGTGATCCTACGTCCAGTCCTCTACCCCGTAGAGATTTGAATCCACTAAAACACTTGCTCCCCGCAAGTAATCAACATACAAAGATGCCAACAATCCCCGTGTTGCAAACTTGCACAATCTCTTCAACAAAAGATTCACCAAATAAAGTAAAAGAAAGAGTATGAAACAATATCACCTATAGCCTTGATAATATCGGAATTATAGCGCAAGGTTGGTGATGGAATCTCCAAGGTTCAAGATGTGAATTTTGGTAGAACACTCTTGGAAATTGGACTTCCTAAAGAGACAGAATTTCTGCAGAGGTTCCCTATGGAAATCTGAAAATCTCACACTTTCTAGAGAGAGAAAGAAACCTTAAGAAAAGAGAAAGTGAGAGAATTTTCGTGAATTTTAGGCAGGGGTCTGGGGGTCTATTTATAGCCCAAAAGGTAGTTTTTGAACTTTGGACAACTGCCTAAATTTTCAAAAAATTCTGGGAAAGTTTTGCTATTAGTCGACTAATATGGGTGTCTGGTCGACTAATTAGAAATGATGACTAGGATTCTGGCTGTTGAGGTGTCCTTTCAGAAAATAACTTTCTAAAACAGAAAGAAACTTCTTTAAACGGATATAAACTGTCAGAAACTAGCCGTTTATGGCAGTTCCAACTTCTAGAAATAAAATATATTATTTAAATAATAAATCATTTAAATAACTGTTTTGAAAATAGACTGATAAACTAACAGAGTTTGTTGGTCGACTAAAAATATGAAATTTTAGAAATTTCTTGGAAAATGATCCTAGAGACTTAAAATGGGTCTTACAAAATTTTAGGATAGGGATATTTTATTATTACAATTAGTCGACTAGCATTAGGGGTTGGTCGACTAATAGGATTTCTGACGTGATTTTTTGAAGATGAATCCTAAACGACTAAGAGAGATTATCATCAAGACTTTTACATTCTAAGTAAATGTAAGAGAAAAAAAATAAAGATTACATCTCATTTACAAGATACAAAATATCATCGATAAGCTCTGTCGTGTAGTGGATGCTTCTTGCAATATGTAGACTTGATGATTGTCTTAGTTGATTTGTGTTAGAACATCTACATAGATATACATATAAAATAATATGTTTGTATCATCAAAACCATATGAGGAGTTGTGAGTTTCCAACACATTGATCTGATTGTTATAAAATCAATGATTTCTGAATAATAGAACTTTTTGTAATGATTAGATCGATGGTCAAAGCCCTCTAGGGTTTACCTATATTAGGCATTTTGGAATATGAACAGATTGAAAAATAATTCGAAAAAACATGGAAACTTGACTTTTTTGTATTGTCAGCAAAAGACATCTAGTTTACTTATATGTGTAGACAATTCTAGTTTCCTCATATGTGTGTGTGCGCGCAAGCGCACGTGTTTGTAAGCAAATGATGTGCACATGCAATGGTGAATAGATGCACGTGTGAAGGGAAAATGACTAATGAATCCAAACGTAGAGCTTTTTGTAACGAGTGGATCGAGGGTGTAACGACTGCTTTTTGTATGATTGAATTATCAGTGTGTTTTGCTTGTGATGGTGGGTTCTCTCCTTGTGTGGTTTCCATTTCCATAGTTCTCACTTTCATTCATCTCGTTGAGATTTCCTAGCTTTCGTTTTCATTCCTTTTGATGTGATCTTCTAGCTTCTTCCTTAGAATCATTGAACTCGGAGTAAGTCACTCGTGACGAGCTTCATATCGATCATATCTTAGCGATAGGTTGATCCTAGAAACCTTAGAATTCATCCCGGACCTTCGCGCTCCATTTCAAGACTTTTCGTGCACGTTAATTGGTTCAAGAAGATCAACCGACCGACTAGATTCCAATCTAGTCGGTCAGGAAATCAACTGGAACCGACTAGTTCATTCAATCAATTATTCTGGAGTTACTGTTTACTCTTAATCGGTCTAAGAACAACCATCGACCGACTAGATGCTAAACTAGTCGGTCAGGAATCCTTCTCAGACTGACTAACTCTCATTTCCATGATCTCTCTCAGAATTCAGCCTTTAGTCGGTATATAAACACTCACCGACCGACTAGTTCTCAAACTAGTCGGTTGACAAGCCTTCACAGACCGACTAACTCATAGTCCAGTTTTCCTGAGCGAGCTACTGTTTACTCTTAGTCGGTCTGCGTTGATCAACTGACCGACTAGTTCCCAAGCTAGTCGGTCACCAATCCTTCTTTGACCGACTAATCAGCCCAGGAAACCCTAGTTTTGCCCTAGCCGCCACACTTTTCTATAAATACGCCCCAAACGTTTTCTTCTTCTTCCTCATCACCCCAAACCCTAATTTCTCCCCCATTGAGCCCCCTTCTTCCCCAAACCATTGATCCTTCATCCCAAGCTCATCCATCATCATCCAAACCTCATTTCACATATCCTACCTCTCCTCAACCTCAAACCCTCATCAAATCCCCAAAAGCCTCATCCAAACCCATTTCTCCAGATTTTCCCCATTTCCAGATCTGAGCCGGATCGTTCTTCTGTCGCCGTAGTTCTCAGCGTCGTTCCTCCGTTTCTTCAAGGGTAGTATTGTTCCTTTAATAATCTCATAACCCACACTTGATATTTGTGAAACCCTAATAAAATGGATCATTAGAAATCGTAGGGTTCGATTGTGAATATGGATTAGTTACCATTCTAATGTTGTTTTTCCATGACAGTGATCCATTCCCGTAGATAACAAATTTGTGTGATGTGCCTTTGTTGATTGTTCTCCTCGGTGCCAGGCAAGTGAAACTTGCATCTCTTGATTTGGGCCATGTCTTAGGCCATTTCCCTTGCTTTAGCGTAAAAGAGACTAGACGGTGAAAGGATAGCCGTCTAGACGCCATTGACCTAGCTTGACAACGAAGCTTGGTCCGTCACCCTCATCATGCTTGTATGTCACGTTTAATTACAAATAACGGTACGCGTATTATCTGTGCATGTCATCCATGCATCTTTAAACTGACATGTTTAATTACAATTAACGGTACGCGAATATTGTTCATGTCATTGCATTTTGCCTGTCACGTTTAAATACAATTAACGGTATGCGAATATCTGTTCATGTCATTGCATACATTGATTGTTTATCGTGAATGTGTAGCTCACGCTACAAAACTGATAGTTCCTGGCTCGTGACCGGAAGCGAGCATAGTAAGTTGCTAACCCCAACGCTCGATATGGAGGCTAGGTGCACCCCTATGCCAAACAAAATACATTTCCTGGCTCGTGACCAGAAGATTACACAGCCTGCGGGCAATAGAGCACTCGCTGAGTGATCCCTTGTACTTGACTTGATTACACAGCCTGCGGGCAATAGGGCACTCGCTGAGTGATCCCTTGTACTTGACTTGATTACACAGCCTGCGGGCAATAGGGCACTCGCTGAGTGATCCCTTGTACTTGTACTTGACTTGACATGTTTACTTGTATGTGACAAACAATGATAACAGTGATAATCGTGATTCGTGAATAGTGATTGGTAGCTTTTGCTACATCGTGAGTGATTGGCTTCCCTACCTTTAAAACCGTCGCATCATACTTAAATGCCATGTCATTGCATCTTATTATAACTGCTAGGTTACTAGTTCACTTTCAGTTTCATTGCACAAGTCTTTCCAGACTTGCTGACATGTGCCCCTCTCTCTTTTGGGTGTCACATGTTAGACCCAGAGCCAGAGCTTTGTTGCAGGGGATATGGTGTTGCTGATGCTGATGTTTGATGTGGTGGTGAGTGGACACCAGGGGCCTGTCTTGAAGACCGCTCGTGTCCATTTCTTTGTTTAGGTTTGCTGTTAGTTGTTGGTGCGTGCCACCTTTGTATGTATGTTATACATTGTTGGCCATGTTGGGCCTTAGCTTTTCCCTTTTGAGCCTGGTGGCTTTTCTGTGATATTGTAATTTATTTTATGGATATTCTGAGATTTAATAAATTGCTTATTGTCTCACTTCATTATTAATATCGTTGTTTCGTATTGCATTGCAAGGACCTGCCATTTGTAGTTCTATTTGACGCTTATCGGACTTGCAGCTCTTCAGCTTCAAGTCTGAGCGGACCTACTCACGTCTCGCCTCCACATTTTTGGAAAGCGGGGCGTGACAGAGGGTTGTAATGCCCTACCAGCTACTGCACAAGTACTAGAGGGGGGGGTGAATAGTACTTTAAAATAATAAGGCGTATAATTCCAAATTAAATTGCACACAACTACCAAATCAATTTGCGGAAGCTTAAATTGAATGACAACAATGAAATTAACAATGCAAACAAACGATGTTAATGGGTTCGGATCCACCCAAGTCTCCCCGACTTGTTCCCGGTGATCCTACGTCCCAACCACCCGGATCCCCTCCGGATACTTGAGTTAGAAACCCTAACTCAAGATTTCCACTATGAATATCTTGTGAAAAACCTTCACAAGATCAAATCATACAAGCAATGGCAAAGTGAATCCCACAACCCGGGATCACAAACTTCTCTCACAACCGAGAGAGCCAATAAGCAATATAAAGAGTTTAAATGAAATAAATACTCTTACCACAAAATCCTATACCTTGAGTTTTTCTTACCCAATAGGTGGAATGAAGGATTTGAGGAAGATGAAGTTACCAAACCCTAGCACCAAGGAAATGAGCAGCAATGGGTGCCTAGGGATGATTTGGAAACTTGAATCAAGCAATAGCTTGAAGAGCTCACCAAGAACAAGCTTCTCTCTAGATCTAGAAATGAGAGAGAATGGGTTTCTTGTGAGGAAGAGAGCTTTAGATTTGAGGGAGAATAGCTATCTCTTTTGAACTCAATGAATCTCTTAATGGCAGCTCTATTAAAGATAGAAATGACCTAGGTTCGTATTTATAGGAACCCAAAAACATAAGTTAGGTCAATCTCCAACGGAAAGAAATCTGAGAGAATTAGTCGGTCAAAGAACACTCACTGACCGACTAGTTCATCAACTAGTCGGTCAGTCACAAAGCATGGACCGACTAAGAGCAGATCAGAGAAGAGATAGAATTTCAGACCTAGAAAACTAGTCGGTCCAAGAACACTGTCTGACCGACTAGTTTCACAACTAGTCGGTCATCCAATGAACGTAGACCGACTAAGAGGCAAAACAACATAGTCTGAAGGCAAGTTGACTTAGTCGGTCCAAGAACAAAAGTTGACCGACTAGATTGTCAACTAGTCGGTCATCAAACGTTCTTAGACCGACTAACGGTAAACAGTAGCTTAGGAGAAATTTGGCATGTACAGTAAATCACAACTAGTCGGTCAAAGAAGCATCACTGACCGACTAGTTCACAAACTAGTCGGTCGGTGAGTCAACGTAGACCGACTAACTGTAAACAGTAAAGAACAAAGATTTAACTGACTGAAACTAGTCGGTCCAAGAACAGTGGCCGACCGACTAGATCACCATCTAGTCGGTCAGTACTTGTTCTTGTACCAACTAACATGCACAACAAAGTCCGAATCGAAGCGCGACGCTTCGAGGAAGTTAGAGTGAACTTGTGCAAGAATCCTAGAGCTACGAAATGAGCGAAATGAAGATAGAAACGTAAGATATACTCAAGGCTTAACATTCTATCAATCGAAACTAAAAGACTATAAATAAAACCTTAATAAACGGTCTTTGAGAGCTTCGATTGAATCTTCATTACTTCCAAAGCGTTGTAAGAGCTTCAACGAAGCTTTAGGCTTGAATACGAGCTTTTGGAAGTGTTGAGATGTCGCTTTGAATATTCTCGTGAAATTGGCGACGATCTCCAATACTGCGCTCACAAATTGTTAGTTCATGAATTATTTATGTTTGCTCATCATCCAAAACCAAATCCGGGGAGTCCAATATTCAACATTCTCCCCCTTTTTGGTGATGACAAACCAACATAAATAATAATCAAAGATAATAATTCAAATGTAAAATACTTACTCCCCCTGCATTGATGACACGTTAATTCCAAAATGAATATAAATGAATTGCATCAAGCAGACGAGTAAGATAAATAAAGTGAATTGATTTTTGAAATATCGGATTTTGAAAATCCTTATTTGTATCTTAACTCCCCCTGAATCTAACATATCAAACTAGATTCTTGGAAATTGAGTTAAATTTTTCATTTGCGCCTATTTATTATCATTATCTCTCCCCCTTTGGCATTATCCCAAAAATGGGGGGCATACAACGACAAAAATTAGGAAATGTAAAATCCAACATCGGGAGTCGTAGACAAAGACAATGGACCAACTTGACACCAAGGGAAAAATGTGGAAATCAAAACAAGGTGTGTCAAATTTTCCATTATCAATAAAAATCAACGATAATCAAAATCATCAAAAATACCAAATGTTTATTCATTTCTTGAATAAAGAAACATACTCTTCAATATTCAATATTCTTGGTTAATTTTGTGCATGGAAAACAATTCTATAAAATTACAGAATTTAAATCCATTTAACCAACTTTTTATGCGTCGATTCGATATCACATTTCAAATATATTCAACGAATATTAAATTTGCACGACGAATAAAAGATAAAGTGAACGATGATGAACATATATATATATAGACAACATGAGTACATCCAAAAGATATCACATCGAATATATGAGATACATCATATCAAGCGCTACATATTATCAAAAAGAAATACATCATCATCATCATCAAAATCAATACTACTACAAAAAATACATCATCATCAACATATCATAAAATCCAACACCGACAACCAGAAAGCACAAAAGAAATACAACAAAGCATCTCTCAACCCCATCCTAACCCAAGACACTCTCACTAGAATATATCATCCAAAGTGTATATGGAGAGTCCTCGGAACAACGATCACGAGGAGGAGGCCGGATCTGCAGCGTCCGTGGGTCCAGTCGACGGAGTGGACTCAGGATCTGCAGGGAGTAGAGGTGTCTCAACAGATGGAATCGTCGGGGCAGGAGTCGAGATCTCAGCAACAGGCTCAACAGCAGCATGAGTCTCGACAGAAGCAGCAGCAACAGATACATGAGCAGGCTCGGAAACTGGGTCAGCAGCAGGCTCAGAAGGCTGAAGAGCTGCAGCAGATGGCTCTGGAACACCGGAAGAGGTGGCAACTCCAGGAGCAGAAGAGGAAGTACCAGCAGCAGCAGAAGTGCCCTTGGGGGCACGAGTCGAAGCACGACAGATCTCCTCAACGTCCTCCTCATCCATCTCATCCAACTCCTCTCCCTCAGACACGGAAGGAGGAAGCTCAACACCCATCTGACGGGCCATACGGCAGACCACCTCCTCGGCACGAGCCAAGCGGGACTCGTGACGAAGAAGTATCCGGACGACGTCATCAAGGGTGGCAACGGGAGTAGCAGAGGCACCGGCAGAGGCAGGGACAGACGCTGAAGGTGTCGTCCTCTGAACGTGACGAAGCGCCGCAAGAGATTTCTTGACGGCCGTCGCATTCAGGGGAGGACCAAGGGGACGCTCATCGTCACGAGGCAATGTGACACGAAAATGACGAAACACGAGGGTCAACATGCAAGGAAATGGGATATGAGCCGATTTATTGGACTTTCGAATACACTCGAAAGAGTCAATCTTATCGAGTATAATTCGAGCCCAATTAATCGAGCTCCCCATGAAGATCGCATAGATAAGCTTCAAAAATGGCTGGGATGGTAAAGATGAGGAGCCGTACTTGGGAAGCAAGCACGACTTCAGAATCAGATTAAGGACCCATGCATTTGGCTTGAAAGATTTAGATGGCACGCCAATCATGGCAGGAGGAATCTGATGGAAAATCTCTGAAAGGATGGTCTGATCAAGAGAAGAAATATCATCTACCGAGATATCAGAAGGAAGAAGGCCAGACGAAGAGATACCCAAAATCTCTCCTAAGATTTCCGCAGTGAGGACTATAGGAGTCCCCAAAACGGTCGTCTCAACAGAGTGGGTCTGATCGTACTGACCCCGGATCCTATTAGCATAGAAAAGCTTCACTAATCTAGGGTAGGGGTGAGGATTCGCCTTCGGGTCATATCGAAGGTAATCGAGAAGACCCGACGACGACAGAAGATCAGCTAACCCTATGAAGTCGCTAAACTGGACGAAATGCTCCAGAAGCAGCGGGCAATGTTCGATACGGTTATATGCCGCGAGACACAAAGGGTCATCGCGACATAAGGAAATATCGACACCGCCCACCGGCATCGGACCCTTTCCCTTAGGTTTTCGAGTAGACGTACGAGGGTGGGTGCTAGACTCGGGATGAATAGGAGGAGTGGGTTCCCTATGAGTCTCGGTCTCGGGGTTATACTCCGTATCGGAATCGGTAGGAGTATGGAACGAAGATTGAGAAGCAAGAATTTTGGCCTTTGGCTTAGGCTTGGGTTTGGGTTTCGGTTGACCTCTAGGTTTAGCGGTCGTCGTCCTCTTCTTCTTGAGAGGAGGCGAAGACGACGAAGGATGGGTGGTCTTGGCTCTACGCTTCGGAGGGGTTGGATGCTCGGGATCCGAAGAGATTGGATCAACGGTCATCGGAGAGGGGCTAGAGGGAGTGATCGGAATGCGTGTTCTTGCCATAGTCGAAGCAAGACACGGGACAAAGAGATCAAACGAAGAAGCCCTAGCCGAAACAAAAGATAAACCCTAAGAACCCTAGAAACCGAGCAAGCCCTAGCTCTAGGAAATGAAATCTAACCCTAGGAGGAGAGGAGATCACCTAGAACGAGGGGCCGACGGAGGAGATCGACGGAAATGGCCGGAAAAATGGCCAGAGAACGATCGGAAGTCGAAGGGTTTCGAGGGAGGTCGGGGTTTTGAGCGGAGAGAGAAGAAATATCGATCGATTAGAATGAAAATCGATCGACTAAACTGAGTTTAAGTCGGTCGATTTCCCAAATGACCAAACAGCCCCTGGCACAACTAGTCGGTCACAGTTCAAGCACTGACCGACTAGATCACGATCTAGTCGGTCGGTCAATGAGCTTGAACCGACTAGGTGCAAACAGTGGCTGAATCCAAGAATTACTGACAAGATTTAGTCGGTCTGCGTTCAAGTACTGACCGACTAGATCACGATCTAGTCGGTCGGTCACTGAACATGAACTGACTAAAGAGTCAAAAACTTGAAAATCAAGTTCTCTCCATAATACGCTTGGACGATAAATCTCAAAACTCTCAATAAACATCTAAACTACCCCATTAATTATCGAAAAACAGAAATTTGACGATTACGCACAAATCGAACGAAAAATTAAGATATCACATAAAATTCCCGAAAAATCCAATAATTCTAGTATGAATGAGATATTGTCAAGAATAATAGCATGCAAAATTATTGAATGAAACATGAATCCTATATCTCGGATTCACCCATAATCCCCAATTCTCGACGCAACCGCACAAAGGAGTCCTCCTTTAGGGGTTTCGTGAAAATATCGGCGATTTGCTTTTGGGTTTCAACGTACACTAGAATGATGTCCTTTTTAACAACATGGTCATCTAAAAAGTGGTGTCGGACATCTATGTGTTTCGAACGGGAATGATGTACCGGGTTCTTGGAAAGACATATTGCACTTTGGTTGTCAACCATGATAGGGCAAGTATCACAATTTATACCAAAGTCTTTAAGTGTGTGTCTCATCCAAAGAACTTGAGCACACGCGGCACCGGCGGCAATATATTCCGCCTCGGTGGTTGAAAGTGATACGGAATTTTGCTTCTTGGAAAACCAAGAGACAAGAGAATTTCCTATAAAATGGCAAGTGCCACTAGTACTTTTCCTGTCGGATTTGCATCCCGCATAATCTGCATCACTATATGAGATTAACTCATATGTGCTAGATTTCGGATAAAGTAATCCAAAATCTAAAGTGTAACTTAGATAGCGAAAAATACGCTTTACCGCTACTAAGTGAGACTCCTTAGGTTGAGACTGATAACGAGCACATATACATACGGCAAACATAATATCGGGCCTACTTGCGGTAAGATAAAGCAAACTACCTATCATACCTCGATATAAACGAATGTCTACATCCTTACCGCCCGTATCCTTGTCAAGATGCGTAGTCGTGCTCATTGGAGTCTTTTTCCCGGAGGCATTCTCCATTCCAAATCGCTTTAGCAACTCCACCGTGTACTTCGTTTGGTGGATGAAGATTGCATCGTTCATTTGGCGAATTTGGAGACCTAAGAAATATTTGAGTTCGCCCATGTGGCTCATCTCAAATTGTTCCTTCATAACATTAGAAAACTCTTCGCAAAGAGCGAAGTTAGTAGCACCGAAAATGATATCATCAACATAAATTTGAACTAATAAAATATCATTATTCGCATGCTTAATAAAAAGTGTTGAATCGGCTTCGCCCATTTTAAAATTCAAATCCAAAAGAAAATTCTTTAGGCGATCATACCAAGCTCGAGGAGCTTGTCTCAAACCATAAAGAGCTTTCTTTAGTTTAAAAACGTGATTTGGAAATTTTTCATTTACGAAGCCCGGAGGTTGAGAAACGTAAACTTCCTCAACGACATCTCCGTTTAAAAATGCACTTTTAACATCCATTTGAAATAATTTAAAATTCTTATGGCATGCAAAAGACAAAAGTAATCTAATTGATTCTAATCTAGCTACCGGAGCGAAGGATTCTTCGAAATCAATACCTTCCTCTTGTCGATAGCCTTGAGCTACTAACCGAGCTTTGTTCCGGACGACGACTTGGTTTTCGTCGGTTTTGTTCTTGAAGATCCACTTTGTCCCTATGACGGTGTGGTTCTTCGATGGCAATGGAACAAGCTCCCACACTTCATTCCTCTCGAATTGAATGAGCTCCTCCTCCATGGCTAAGATCCAAGCGCTATCTTCGCATGCTTCATTAATATTCTTTGGCTCTATCGATGAGGCAAAGGCACAATTTGCGAAGCGGTGAACTTGGGATCTTGTCTTGACACTATCATAGATATTGCCAATGACTTGCTCATGGGGATGGTCACGAACCGAATGAAGCCGTTTGGGAATACCTTGATCACTTGGAACATTCTCAACAACTTCATTAGTTGGGTTAGTCTCAATAGAATCAATAGAATCATTAGACTTAGAATTATCAAACGAATCACATAAAACATCCATAGAATCATTATCATTTGAAATTCTAGTTGGAACAAATCCTTCATTAAATGAGACATGAAGCGATTCCTCGATCGTTGAGGTTCGTTTGTTGAATATCCGGTAGGCTTTGCTACGCGTAGAATATCCAACAAAAATCCCCTCATCGGATCTCGGATCGAATTTGTCCAAACTACCATATGTGTTCTTAATAAAACATTTCGAACCAAAAACACGGAAATGTTTAACTTGAGGCAACCTACCAAACAACAATTCATAACAAGTTTGTTTAGTGCCGGGCCTCAAAAGTATTCTATTAAACACATAGCAAGCGGTGTGTACCGCTTCCGCCCAAAATTGATGGCCAAGTTGGCTATCATCAAGCATAGTGCGAGCACACTCCACTAGCGTCCTGTTCTTTCTCTCAACTACACCATTTTGAGGAGGTGCACGAGGGAAAGAGAAAGTGTGAGTAATACCAACTTCATCACAAAATGTCTCAAAAGACTCATTCTCAAATTCACCTCCATGATCACTACGAATAGTGACAATGGTGGTTCCTAAGAGATTTTGTACTTTCTTAACAAAAATTGTGAAGTTTTCAAAAGCTTCATTTTTATTGCACAATGAAAATACCCAAGTAAATCTTGAATAGTCATCTACGATGACAAGTCCATACCTTGCATTTCCTAAGGAAGCAACTCTAGTTGGCCCAAATAAGTCTAGATGTAATAGCTCTAGTGGCCGTTTAGTAGAGATGCTTTTCTTAGGTTTAAATGAAGATTTAGGAAGCTTGCCGCGTTGACAACAATCACAAAAACTTTTCTTTTCAAAAACAAGCTTCGGAAAACCTTTAATAGAATTCAATTTTGAAAGCTTATATAGTGTTCCAAAGTTCACATGTCCAAAGCGTCGATGCCATAAGTGTTGTTCACTTGTGTTGGCAACGAGACATTGTTCATATGACTTAGGAAGATCCAAAATATAGATGTCTTTACGACGAGTTCCGGAAAATAATAATTTTTCATTATCCTTTCTTAAAATATGACACAATCCTTTCGCAAAGCTAACTTTGTAACCTTTGTCACAAAGTTGACTTATTGAAATAAGATTATGATTTAAACCACTAACAAGATACACATCACTAATTAATGGTTTAGAAGGGTTACCGACATTACCAACACCTATGATGGTTCCGCTCTCGTTACCCCCAAATACGACGCGGTTTCCATTCGCAATGGGAACCACTCCGGAGAGCAAACGAGCGTCACCCGTCATGTGTTTGGAGCACCCGCTATCGAGTATCCAATTCCCTTTGGAGCTAAATTTAAATTTGTTGCTCCTTCCCTTTTTCTTTTCCTTGAGTACCTAAAGATAGACAATTTCATATCATGGTACCCAAGGTCATTGGGTCCAAGGGATTAGACCTTTGGAAGCCAAGTCCAAGTGGACTTAGACTTCCCCACATAATTCTTACTATGCACAACATCCGAAAAATAAGCATTCATATATATTTGTTTTTCGTCCATGCTTGTGTCCTTTGGGCTCCAAATAGTGAAAATTTTGGGAGCCATCATCCTATTGGGTGCATGCATGCTACGTTGATTTCTACGTGATGCATGTTGTGGATAGGCATACGGGACATGATGGAATGGTGCATGACGAGAATTATTCATATGATGAGGTGGGTGTACATATGCATGTGTGGGAACACGTGCGTGAGGGTGTCTCACTTGGTGTGCACGTGCCCGGGAATGTGTTGCATAAAAATCATCATAAGTGTGAGACGGTGGAGTAGGACGTGTGTTCCTACGTGGTATGGTATTGGTGTACATGTAAGCATGCCCCTTCTTTGGAGGTCCACCCAAAGTGGGTTTCTTTCCGAAAGAGGGTGTGGACGAGGTGGAAGCACCATTGGAAGATGAACTTCCAATAGAGTGTTTGCTCCCACTCGTTGAGGCTTCGGAAGTTGGCCTAACAAAAGTAGTGACCGACTTGGATGAATTTCCCATCATATACCCCAAGCCAATGTGGTGTTTGGCCGGAAGTAAGTCTTTTAGGATATTATCCAAATGGCCCTTACCTTTGTTGAATTCGTTGATTCGGCCCAATGTGTTCTCATATTTCTCTTTGAGAGAACGCAAAGAAGTATCCAAAGTGGATATTTGCGAAGTGAGCACATAAACACGAGATTTAAGATTCTCGTTCTCAATACTCAAAGTCGAGTTTTGAGAAGTTAAATCCGCTATCTCATGTTCTTCCGTATCCTCAATTCTAGCATGTTCAAGTTTAGATTTGAGATTCACAATCTCATTTCTTAACTCTTCAACAACGGTGTCGTTGTTGGTGATGATAGTCTTAGGCGATGTTTGAATGCTAGCTAGGTCATCTTTTACCTTAGTATATCTATTTACTAACTTAGTATATTTTGACCAAAGTTGAGTGTTAGCATCCCTAAGATCATCCATCGTTACCTCATCGCTTTCTTCATCACTATCATCGGAAGAGGAGGATCCTTGATCGTGCTCCTCTCTTGCCATGAAGCACATATGTGCTTGCTCCACTTTCTCATCATCCGACTCTCCGCTTGAGGAATCCTCGGAGTCGGTGAATGTTGCTCCGACAAGTCCTTTCTTGTACCCCTTTTTGTATTTCTTGGACTTATCGAATTTTGGCGCCTTCCACTTCTCCTTTTGTTTGTTGAGAGGACACTCCGCTTTCATGTGTCCTGGCTTATTGCACTTGAAACACAAAGGAGAGGAAGAGGCGTTAGAAGAACCAAATTTACCTTTGGTCTTGAAGTTACCTTTCCGAAAGAAACGGTTGAACTTCTTGGCCATGAGTGCCATGGACTCCAAGTCCAACTCGTTTTTCGAGTCTTCATCATCGGAAGATGTGGATGAAGCCACCTTGAATGCAATCGCCTTTTTCTTAGGCGCATCTAGGTTCAAATATGACTTCATCTTTTCTTGTAGCTTCACCTTGCTATCTTTGCGTACCTCGTATGACATCAAGGTACCCATTAGTTGAACTACGGTATATTTGTCCATGTCATTACCTTCCTCGATGGCGAAGGTACGTTTTTCCCAAGAAGAGGGAAGTCCTTCAATAAGCTTTAAGCACTTCTCCTTTTGAGTGTAGATCTTGCCGAGGGCCTCTAACTCGTTTATTATGTCAACGAAACGAGCGTAATATTCTTTCATCTTCTCGCCCTGTTGCATGTGAAACATTTCGTAATCTTTGGTTACGACAACGAGTTTAGAGTCTCTTACCCTACTCGTCCCTTCATGTAGTATGAGGAGAGAGTTCCAAATTTGATATGCACTCTTACATGTGCATATCTTATTGAAATCCTCAGGCTCCAATGCGCATTGCAAGGCGTTCATTGCCTTGGCATTGCTTACCTCCGCGGCGACTTCCGCGGTAGTCCATTTCTCAAAATCTTCTTCTTCGGGTTCAATATACTCCTTCATTGTAGTTCTCCATAAAGATGCACTTCGGAGGAAGGTTTCCATCCGACACTTCCAGTACCCGTAGTTGGTACCGTTGAAGAATGGAGGCCTCGTAGAGGAATGTCCTTCCATCACGGAAGATGCTCCTTCACGGTTCCTGAAGGTGTCATAGTTGGAAGGTGGACGCACGGTCTTGTTGTCGTTGGCAGACATAGCTGAGTATCTGGCTTTGATACCAAATGTAATGCCCTACCAGCTACTGCACAAGTACTAGAGGGGGGGTGAATAGTACTTTAAAATAATAAGGCGTATAATTCCAAATTAAATTGCACACAACTACCAAATCAATTTGCGGAAGCTTAAATTGAATGACAACAATGAAATTAACAATGCAAACAAACGATGTTAATGGGTTCGGATCCACCCAAGTCTCCCCGACTTGTTCCCGGTGATCCTACGTCCCAACCACCCGGATCCCCTCCGGATACTTGAGTTAGAAACCCTAACTCAAGATTTCCACTATGAATATCTTGTGAAAAACCTTCACAAGATCAAATCATACAAGCAATGGCAAAGTGAATCCCACAACCCGGGATCATAAACTTCTCTCACAACCGAGAGAGCCAATAAGCAATATAAAGAGTTTAAATGAAATAAATACTCTTACCACAAAATCCTATACCTTGAGTTTTTCTTACCCAATAGGTGGAATGAAGGATTTGAGGAAGATGAAGTTACCAAACCCTAGCACCAAGGAAATGAGCAGCAATGGGTGCCTAGGGATGATTTGGAAACTTGAATCAAGAAATAGCTTGAAGAGCTCACCAAGAACAAGCTTCTCTCTAGATCTAGAAATGAGAGAGAATGGGTTTCTTGTGAGGAAGAGAGCTTTAGATTTGAGGGAGAATAGCTATCTCTTTTGAACTCAATGAATCTCTTAATGGCAGCTCTATTAAAGATAGAAATGACCTAGGTTCGTATTTATAGGAACCCAAAAACATAAGTTAGGTCAATCTCCAACGGAAAGAAATCTGAGAGAATTAGTCGGTCAAAGAACACTCACTGACCGACTAGTTCATCAACTAGTCGGTCAGTCACAAAGCATGGACCGACTAAGAGCAGATCAGAGAAGAGATAGAATTTCAAACCTAAAAAACTAGTCGGTCCAAGAACACTGTCTGACCGACTAGTTTCACAACTAGTCAGTCATCCAATGAAGGTAGACCGACTAAGAGGCAAAACAACATAGTCTGAAGGCAAGTTGACTTAGTCGGTCCAAGAACAAAAGTTGACCGACTAGATTGTCAACTAGTCGGTCATCAAACGTTCTTAGACCGACTAACGGTAAACAGTAGCTTAGGAGAAATTTGGCATGTACAGTAAATCACAACTAGTCGGTCAAAGAAGCATCACTGACCGACTAGTTCACAAACTAGTCGGTCGGTGAGTCAACGTAGACCGACTAACTGTAAACAGTAAAGAACAAAGATTTAACTGACTGAAACTAGTCGGTCCAAGAACAGTGGCCGACCGACTAGATCACCATCTAGTCGGTCAGTACTTGTTCTTGTACCAACTAACATGCACAACAAAGTCCGAATCGAAGCGCGACGCTTCGAGGAAGTTAGAGTGAACTTGTGCAAGAATCTTAGAGCTACGAAATGAGCGAAATGAAGATAGAAACGTAAGATATACTCAAGGCTTAACATTCTATCAATCGAAACTAAAAGACTATAAATAAAACCTTAATAAACGGTCTTTGAGAGCTTCGATTGAATCTTCATTACTTCCAAAGCGTTGTAAGAGCTTCAACGAAGCTTTAGGCTTGAATACGAGCTTTTGGAAGTGTTGAGATGTCGCTTTGAATATTCTCGTGAAATTGGCGACGATCTCCAATACTGCGCTCACAAATTGTTAGTTCATGAATTATTTATGTTTGCTCATCATCCAAAACCAAATCCGGGGAGTCCAATATTCAACAAGGGTCGCTAGGGTTAACCCATATTTGAGATTTTTGGGGTTACATAATATGTACAAAATGAAAAAAAAAATCAAAAAAACTTGGAAATGTTGTGAGTGAGGGAGGCCTTTGGCCTCCCCACCACTTATCCCTCCATTACTCCCCATTATTGGAGTAATGGGGACCTTTGGTTTCTATGAGACTCTTCACATACCTTATGATCTTTAAATATAAAACCATGGCTATTTGCCATGGTTACACTTCTCTCAAGATTTCTTAACATGTTATCAGCTCGTTTGCTCTAAATTATTTGAGCTTTTTCTCCCGTATCCCCTCAAATTTAACCATCTACACGCTAAGAAATCTATTGGTTGCGGCGATCCGGCTTGCGGCAAACCAACCGTTGCGGGGAAGTTTTTGAGCAATCGGGAACGGGACTATCTACGGATTTTTCTTATCACGATCGTCCCTAGATCTTTGATCTAGAGGTAATTTTTCTGATCTCATAGATACTTACAAAATATTGTAAGCTAAGATTTTACATAGCTTTACTATAGGCAATTCTATAGGCATGTATAAATCTATGACAATTTGATAATCATTAATAAAAAATATAAAATAAAAAAAACTTTCGGTTTCCTCCATACGCCCCCTCCCCCCAAAGAGGGGCCTCTGACCCCGCACCCCCCGATGGCGGGGGGGTTCCATTCGCCACCCCCCCGAAGGGGGGGGCCTCTGACCCCGCACCCCCCCCCCCCCCCCGACGACGGGAGGGGGTTTTCGTTCACTGCCCCCTGAAGGGGGGTCCATTCGCTGCTCCCCCTGGAAGGGGGGGCCTCTGACTGCGCACCCCCCGACCGTCGGGGGGATCCGACCACTGCCCCTCCCAGCATGGGTCCTTCAGTCGTTCTCCCCCCCCGACGGCGGGGGGGTTCACAGCACCCCCCCCCCCCGTAGGGGGGGCTTCGGTCGTCCTCCCCACCGATGGCGGGGGAGGGGGGTTCACAACGCTGCAGCCCCCCGCAGGGGGTGCCTTTGGTCGTCCTCCACCCTGACGGCAGGGGGGTTCACAACATCGCTGGGGGGGACCTTCCGTCATACTCACCCACAGCGGAGGGTTCTGTGCGCCTCGGCCTCTGATCTGCAACACCGAAGTGGAGTTGTTTTGCATAGATAAAGGGGGAGGAGGGGACACAATCTGTTAGATGAGGGTTTGGGGGTTTTTGGCATTCATCAACCCTAAAAATTTGTTTTTGGGGTTTGAGTTAAAATTTATTTTAAATTTTACAGCCCAAAACTGTTTAATAAATTTGTTGGACTGTTTATTAGGCCTAAAGCCTATTACATAAAAAATTAATTTATTTTGTCTGGTTATTTGGGCCAGAAGCCCAGATAATTTAATTTGCTAATTAAAATGATTTTCATTTTGCTTATGGGCCTACAACCCATATTAGAATAATAATTAATTTTGTCTTCTAATTTGGGCCTGAAGTCCAGTTGATCAAATTGCAAATTAATTGTTATTCTTGCAATTGGGCTCACAAGTATTGCGGATTATATTTTTTTATCTGCCACATTTCAAAATTGATAAATATCTTAAATATTGGATATTATGTTAAATATCACTCTTGCATTGTTAATTATTTATGGATTATTAGGATTTTTCAAAATATATTTATCTTAAGGATCATGCGACCGCTCTGCCGTTAATCATCTAACCTAACGGTGTATGACGTCTCCCCGTGGTCCGAGAGATTATTATATTTTGTAGTTTCTTTTTCCATATCATATATGCCTGAGTTATATGCGTGGTTATTTTATTTGTGCATGTAGCATATGTATAATTGCATGGATGTTTATATAAGTTAAAATGTGTTTTTGGGATCAGCCAGTTTGATACCTTTAAAATTCATTGCACTTTTATTTTCTTTTGAGAGAATTTGTAAGTGAGGATTGTATGTATTAATGCCAAAGACCGGTGTACCAACATATGAAGACGGAGGTGAAATTTACAAATGATAGGGACCCCTTCTGGGTTTCCAACTTGTATTTTTTTCTTTCCTTTATGAACTGTAAGTCGGACTTTGGACTTTGTACGTTTTTGGGTATCTGGCCGATCCCCACATTTTACTTATTTTATTCTTTATGCATGAATTTACATCTTAATTAATTCATGCTTGTTTTAAATTGCATAGATAAATGGCAAAATTGGCAAGCGTCGATTTCGAGGGCCTTGATGCTACAGGAAAAAAATTACCTGAGTTGGAGAGTGGACCTGAAGTTCCACTTGCGTTCGATGGCCCTTCTTGGCTCAATTTTGGCTCATTCATCGTCCCCAGCAGCGGTCGATGCTTCTGCTAGTAAGGCCCCAGAAGCGGCCCAATCATCTAGCAGCACTCCTACCACTGTCTCCGATGTGGATAAGGCAAAAGCCATTATCTATATTAGGAGACATATAGATCGGACCTTAAAGGCCGAATACCTAACTGTAGAGGACCCAATTGAGTTATGGACAGCGCTGGAGGCACGGTATAAACATCAAATTGATGTAATATCTATATGGCGATATAGATAAAAAGATCTATATGAGACTTCCTGATGGGTTTAATCTAACCCCAGAGATGAAAGAGATACCTCGGGACGAATTCTCTGTAAGGTTGCATAGATCATTATATGGTCTAAAGCAATCGGGCAAAATGTGATATAACAGACTTAATGATTTCCTTGCACAGCAAGGATTCACAAATAATGAAGTCTGCCCATGTATCTTTATCAAAAGAACGGGAACATGATTCGTCATCATAGCAGTATATGTTGATGACTTAAATCTCATAGGATATCCTGCAGAGATCAATGAGATATCTGAAAGCCTAAAGGATACTTTTTAAATGAAAGACCTAGGCAAAACAAAGTATTGTATTGGCTTACAAATTGAATACCTACGAGGTGGAATCCTATTACACCAATCAAATTATACAAAGAAACTTCTGCACAAGTTTCAAATGGATAAATGTCATCCTTTAAGTACTCCTATGGTCGTAAGATCACTAGATGTACATAAGGACCCCTTCCGGCCACTGGAAGAGGGGGAGGAGATACTGGGTCCAGAAGTACCCTACCTCAATGCCATTGGAGCACTTCTATATCTGGCTAACTGTACGCATCCCGATATAGCGTTTGCAGTTAATCTCCTAGCCAGACACAGTGCAGCGCCTACAAAGCGCCACTGGAATGGAGTAAAGCAACTTATGCGTTACCTCCAGGGTTCAATAGATCTGGGACTTTACTACCAAAGAGGTGCCTCCCCCTAATTACTTGGTTATGCCGATGCAGGTTATCTTTCAGATCCGTACACGGCAAAATCACAGACAGGTTTTGTATTTACCTACGGAGGTACTGCTATCTCTTGGAGATCAGTAAAGCAAACCACAACAGCTACGTCATCCAATCATTCAGATCTCATTGCGATCTATGAAGCAAGCAGAAAGTGTTATTGGCTACGCTCCGTCGTCCAACACATTCTTCACTCCACTGGCCTGAAGACTGGTGATTTGTAGCCAACTGTCCTTTTTGAAGACAACGCAGCCTGCATTGCTCAACTTCAAAGGGGATACATCAAGGGCGACAGGACGAAGCACATATCTCCCAAGTTTTTCTGGATGCACGAGCTAAAAGAGGACAAGCAGATCGAAGTTCAGCAGATCCAGTCCTGCAACAACTTAGCTGACCTTTTTACTAAGTCTTTACCCAGATGTATTTTTGTAAAGCTTGTAAAAGGAATCAGTATGAGACAGCTGAAAGACTTACAGCCTGAAGCTTGTACGGATGAGGGAGAGTAACTTGTGTGTTGCACTCTTTTCCTTTAAGCTGTTGGTTTTTTCCACTGGGTTTTCCACAGCTAAGGTTTTAACGAGGCAAACACGATTACTTAGGATCCAGAAGTATCCACCCTATGCTAAGACCAAAGTAATGGATGGATAAGTGGGAGTGTTGTGAGTGAAGGAGGCCTTTGGCCTCCCCACCACTTATCCCTCCATTACTCCCCACTTATTGGAGTAATGGGGACCTTTGGTTGCTGTGAGACTCTTCACATACCCTATGATCTTTAAATATAGAACCATGGCTATTTGCCATGGTTACACTTCTCTCAAGATTTCTTAACAAGAAACTTGTTTTTTGGTATTGTCAACACAAGACATATCTAGTTTACTCATATGCGTGTGCACGCACGTGCTCGTCTGTACATGAGCAAGTCGATGTGCACATGCACTAGCGAATAGATGCACATGTGAAGGGAAAATGACTAAAGAATTCAAACGTAGATCTTTTTGTAGCGAGTGGATCGAGGTCAAATCCCCCTGGGTTTACCCATATTTGGGATTTTGGGGTTTTAGAATATGTACAAGAAAAATTAAAAAAACATGGAAACATGATTTCTTTGTAGTGTCAACAAACGACATATCTAGTTTACTTTTGTGTGTGTGTGTGTGTGTGTGTGTGTGTGTGTGTGTTTGCGCGCACGCAAGTGTGTGTGCGTGCACGGAAGCAAATCTATGTGCACATGCAATGGTGAATAGATGCACATGTGAAGGGAAAATGACCAAAGAATCCCAACGTAGAGCTTTTTCAACTGGAACCCAAAGTGGAAATTTCCAATTCCACCTTAGGTAGCATCAAACTTCCACCCCATCCCCAAAAAAATTTTCTTCGCTCCGAACAACTGATTTTACTCTCATGTTTTAGAACTCCTAACCCTAAATTCTCAACTGAATCCAAAGGGCTTTGCAAGTTCATTTAATGGTCGTAAAGGTTAACGGTTTCGACGTAACAAAACTTTTTACAATGATTGATGAACGATTGAAACTCTGAGGTGTCGCTTGAAAATTGGTAGTTTTGTAATGGTTAGATGAATGATCTTCATGTTCTGCACATCATGTATGATCAAAATACCATAAATCAAGTGAAGTCCAACGATATTTGACCCTTGATCCGATTGTTTTAAAATCAGTTGTTTCTAAATAATAGAACTTTTTGTACCGAGTGAATCGAGGGACAAATCCCCTTAGGGTTTACACATATTTGGGATTTTGAGGTTTTAGAATTTGTACAGATTGAAAAAAATTTAAAAAAAACATGGGAACATGATTTTTTTGTGGTGTCAACAAAAGACATACCTAGTTTACTGGTGTGTGCGTGTGTGCGCGCATGCACGTGCATGAGTGGAAGCAAATCGATGCGCACATGCAAAGGTGAATAGATGCACATGTGAAGGGGAAATGACCAAAGAATCCCAACGTAGAGCTTTTTCAACTGGAGTTCATAGTGGAAAATTCCACTTCCACCTTAGATAGCATCAAACCACCACTACGTCCCAAAAAAATGTTCTTCGCTCCAAACAACTCATTTTGATCTCTTGTTTTAGAACTCCTAACCCTAAATTTTCAACTGAATCCAAAGTGTTTTACTTGTTCATTTGACGGTCGTAGAGTTTAATGTTTTCGATGTAACAAAACTTTTTACAATGATTAGAGGGACGATTAAAACTCCGAGGTGTCACTTGAAAATTGGTAGTTTTACGATGGTTAGATGAATGATCTTCATGTTCTGCACATCATGGATGATCAAAATACAATAAATCAAGTGAAGTCCGATGATATTGGACCCTTGATCCGATTGTTATAAAATCAGTGGTTTGTGAATAATAGAACTTTTTGTAACGAGTGGATCGATGGTCGAATCCACCCTAGGGTTTACATATATTTGGGATTTTGAGGTTTTAGAATATGTACGGATCGAAAAATAGTTTAAAATACACATGGAAACATGATTTTTTTTGTGGTGTCAACAAAATACATACCTAGTTTACTCGTGCGCGCGCGCGCGTAAGCGTGTGCGGGCGCGGAAGCAAATCGATGTGCACAAGCAATGGCGAATAGATGCACTTGTGAAGGGAAAATGACGAATGAATGAATCGGAACGCACTTAACCAGGCATTTGTCTATTATTCGGTTAGATATGGGAAGATGCTGAAGCTCAAATTACTTGTCATACGCTACTATAAATCAGCTCAAATTACTTGTGAGGGATCTGATTGTTTGTAGTTGTGCGGTACGTAGATCTTATTATCGGACAAGACATTAAAAGGGGGCAAGTTGTTATGGCAAGAGGAGTGAGGTTGCGCGTGCGTTCGGCAAAAGGGCGGCGGATATAAAGCTTGATTTGTCATCGACTTGCATCCAGTACAATATACTCTACGGATCAAATGCAACGAAACCCACTAAGCTTGTTCACACGCCATGCCCCGGCATGGGGGCATGGGCCGATTACTAATTTACAGCTCGAAGCCCACTAAGATCGTCATAAACTCAGGATATAAATTAAATTGAAGGCAGATGGAACACAGTTTTTGCTTCACAAGCAGAAGAAATAATTAGGGGGTGTAGAAAGGAAACACATGTTTTATAAAAAAAGAATCAGAGAGGGATTATGAAAATATTAAAGGTACTTGTAAACAAACAAATGGCTGGAGAAGCAAGTTTAAGAAATTGAATTTGGCAGGGGCCGCGCGAGCGCGTACCCCCTCAGCAACAAATTATGACGTCCACTCTCCCACTTGGGGAGATGGTAGCCCAGCACAACCTCAAAGTGCAATGAGGCCCACTGAGCTAGGCATGAGCCTTCTTGAGCACCCAAGGACCCCGTCCAGGTAAGTATGGATCCAAGTACGCCCACCACCCCAGTTTATACCAGCCGACCCCTTCTCAATCTCCAACGCAGCCGATGTGGGACAAACGCCAATGGGGTTTTAGTCGATTAACGCCAATGGGGTGAGTGCGTGTAATGTAATTGAACGCGGATCTGTGTTGTCCAGCTCTGAAACTGGTACAATATGCTCAAATTCATGTGGGCGAAGCCGAATGAAGAGCTTGGAGACAGAAACAAAGATGAATCAACCCCTGACAAATGTCATCATCCCTGCTTTCGACATCAAGAAGATGCAGCCAGTCACATTTGTGGTTCGGTTCTAGCCAGAATATGACAGAGTATTAACTGCATGCATCCATATTATTTTTCTTGTCTTTTGATTTTGGTGATTTTAGGCCAACGACGTCTGCATCGGGACTTCTCCGGCGCCGGCTTATCCTTTCTCAACCATGGATTCGACTCCAAGCGGTTTGAACACCAATATAATCTTCTTGATATTAAAAATGGGTGGTGTTGCAGCAAATAACCCTGTCACTGCTAACAAATAAACTTCTGATATCCATACAAGTACATATTTATCTTACAAATACATCGTCGCCTATCACTGATGACCAAGCCGTCAGTCTTTCCAAATCGTCACGTTTCGTTCACCAGGGTCGACGCCGACTACGGCTTAGATCTTTCTTCTAAGCCGCACACCAGCGAAACAAAAACAAATAAAGTAATCGGCTAAAATTCAATTGTTAAAGCTTTAAGATCCCTTCTCTTTTCCACTTCCTTCTATCTTCTTCCTTTATCTATCTCCCCCTTATCAACACCCATCCGCCCACCAATTTTTTTGGAGACGGGCCTCTTCATGGCTGGCCCCCATGTTGATATTTATAGTGTTTTTTTAAATCCCAGGTTGTCAAGAATGAAAAGACTAAAATTGGTACACTCTTGACAAACCTAATTGCAACGAGGTATAGAGGTAAAGAGAACATCACGGAGTAAATCTTGGAGATGTCTCATCATATAACGATCGATGACTTCGTGTTATTTATGAGCCCATTATTTTTCGGAGACGGGCCTCTTCATGGCTGGCCCCCATGTTGATATTTATTGTGGTTTTAAAAATCCCAGGTTGGCTATTTACAAGATTGTCACCGCATGCTTTTATCTAGCTTATTTTAATCCTATTTAATTAGTTTTCAAATCAAAAGATTTCTGTGACTTCCTTGTTATCTTCCTCTTGATCCATGGTCATAGTTAATGCTCCACAACTTCGCGAAAATTTCTGTCGCTTATATTTGTCAGCACACCTCCATATTCCTCACTTACATATATATGAGGAATATGGGCATGTGCTGTCATCACAGGTTCGCTTTTTCTGTGCTGACAGCGTTTTGGGGGTCCAAAAAGTTTCTTTTTTCTTTTTTGCACTGTGTTCTACAGCTTGTTATTGATCACCGCACCAAATTTCAACTGAATCCAACACTTTTTAATACTCCATCCATCCGTTTCAAAAAGATTGCACTGACAAATCCAGTTTTTTGAGCGGTTTTTTGAAATGCATGGATGGAGGATCAAAAAGTGTTTAATTCACTTGAAATTTAGTGTGGTGACTCAACAAGTTATAGAACATATGCAAAAAAATTAAAAAAACTTTTAAACCCCCGAAATCACTGATAGCACATGAAATTTTCATGCGGTGTCAGCACACATCCATTTTCCTATTTATTTGTACATATGTATGTGTATGTATGTATGTATGTATGTATATTATACGATTGAAGGGGTTTGTCATATGTGGTCTTGTCACTTCATCCATGAAAAATAAAAAACAACCAAAAATAAAAAAAACTCAAACATACACCCCCATTCAAATAACCCCAAAACCTCACGACAATTCACATACTCACACACACTCTTTCCTTTTGTACCTAGTTTTGCACCCAGTAGGACACCCTTGTAGGGACCACGTCCGGATTGTGTGGGGTTTTTGGGGTGCACATGCACTAGATATACGTGTGCTTGCCTTGTAATGTTGCAACTCCCAAGCACAGGAGGTCAGACAAGTAATAAATATGGTGAGTCCGGATGTCAAATCCACAAGGAGAACTGTAACAGAAATCACAACTCAAAAGTAATAAGAGCAAACAATTGGCAAGGAGATTACCACTTTCAATGGATGATTGAATGTTTGAGATAGTGTTTAAGTAGCTTGATTAACCTAAAATTAGCTAAACTGGAAGAGTACGTAGAGAAATCAATAACAGAGGTGTGTGTGTTCTTTATAAAAATTCCTTCATCGGATCTTGGCTCAAATTTGTCTAAATTACCAAAGGTGTTCTTTATAAAACATTTTGAACCAAAGACACGAAAATATTTCACTTGAGGCTTTTTATCATAAAACAACTCAAAACAAGTTTTGTTTGTTCGGGGTCTCACTAGGATCCTATTGAGCACATAGCATGACGTGTGCACCGCTTCTGCCCAAAGTTGTAATCCTAAATGACTATCATGGAGCATAGTGCGAGCACACTCAATAAGAGTCCTATTCTTTCTTTCTACAACACCATTTTGTGGTGGTGCACGAGGAAAGGAAAAGTTATGAGTTATCCCAGAGTCATCACAAAACTTAGTAAAAGACTCATTCTCAAATTCTCATCCATGATCACTACGAATAGAGATAATGGTGGATCCCAAAAGATTTTGAATCTTCTTTGCAAATTTGGTAAACCTTTCATGAGCTTCATTCTTATTAATTAAGAATGAAACCCAAGTAAATCTAGAAAAGTCGTCAACGACAACTAGTCCATAATGAGCATCACATAAAGAAGCGGTTCTAGTTGGCCCAAATAAATCTAGATGTAGAAGTTCTAGGGGCCTCTTAGAAGTAATCCCTTCTTTAAGCTTAAATGAAGATTTACTTAGTTTACCTCTTTGACATGAATCACAAAAGTTTTTCTTATTAAAAACAATCTTAGGAAAACCTTTGACTAGATCATGCTTAGCTAACTTATATAAGTGCTTGAAGTGAACATGACCAAAACGGCGATGCCATAATAGTTGTTCACTTGTGTTAGCAACTAAGCAATGTTCTATGGTTTTAGGCAAGCTCAAATAATAAATATTTTTACGCCTAATACCGGAAAATAAAACATTTGAATCACAATCGACAATAGTACACAATCCTTCTCCAAAGTTAACCTTGTAATCTTTGTCACAAAGTTGACTTATGGAAATGAGGTTGTGACATAAACCACTAACAAGATAAACATTAGTAATTAGGGGTTTGGAAGGATTACCAACGATACCTACTCCAATGATGTTTCCCTTTTGATTACCTCCAAAAGTGACAGTTGCACCATCCTTGATGCTAATCACTTCGGAGAGCAATGAGAGATCTCTCGTCATGTGTTTGGAGCAACCGCTACCAAGAATCCATCCTTTCCCTTTAGAGCTAATAAAACTTTTATTGCTCTTCTTCTTTCTCTTGGGTACCTACATAATATACCATAAGCTTATGGTACCCAATGTTTGTTGGGTCCAAGGGGATTAGCCCTTTGGAAGCCAAATCCAAGTGGACTTCCGCTTTCCAACATAGTTACTATTTCTAATTACATCATGAAAGTAGGAATCAACATAAGCATTCCTAACATTTAGACTAGTGTTCTTAGGACCCCAAATAGTGTACATCTTGGGAGTCCTATTTCTAGTTGCATGCATATGTGTTGGATTTCTATGTGGTGCATGCTTATTAGGAACATGATTTCTAGCATAAAGATGTGGTGGAGGATATGCATTGTACATTCTAGGATGATATGTATTCTTGGGAACATGGATATTATATGAAGCATATTGATCATGCATGACATGTGGAGAATTAGCATACATGAAAGAATGATGCGTATGAGCATATGGGTGTGTGGGAGCACGTACATGAGTATTTCTCATGTGTGGTTGTGTACGTGTCCATGGGTGCGGAGCATAAAATGTGTCATGATTATCCACTTGTGAAGTAGGATGTTTCCTACGTGGATGAGTATTAGTGTACATATAAGCATGGCCTTACTTTTGGTTTCCACACTTAGTGGGTTTCTTGCCAAAAGGAGGAGGAGGTGATGTGGTGACATTCTTGGTAGGATTGCTACCTATAGTGTCTTTGACACCACTAGTGGATGCACCGGAGGAAGGCCTCACAAAATCTATAATGACACCACTATAGGAGGTGCGATCATTAGATGAAAGAATGATGCGTATTGATCATGCATGACATGTGGAGAATTAGCATACATGAAAGAATGATGCGTATGAGCATATGGGTGTGTGGGAGCACGTATATGAGTATTTCTCATGTGTGGTTGTGTACGTGTCCATGGGTGCGGAGTATAAAATGTGTCATGATTATCCACTTGTGAAGTAGGATGTTTTCTACGTGGATGAGTATTAGTGTACATATAAGCATGGCCTTGCTTTTGGTTTCCACACTTAGTGGGTTTCTTGCCAAAAGGAGGAGGAGGTGATGTGGTGACATTCTTGGTAGGATTGCTACCTATAGTGTCTTTGACACCACTAGTGGATGCACCGGAGGAAGGCCTCACAAAATCTATAATGACACCACTATAGGAGGTGTGATCATTAGATGCATTCGCTTTTACAAATCCAAGGCCAACACGATGTGTGGCCGGAAATTGGTTTGCAAGCAAACCATCCAATTGTCCTTGTCCCTTATTGAATCTCACAATACGAGAGGACATGAGCTCATATTTCTCCTTTAAAAAAGAAATGTTGGTATCCAAAGTGGACACCCGTGCTTTGAGCTCGTGCACTTGGGTTTTAAGAGAATCATTCTATAATCCCAATTGTATGTGACATGTAACTAGATCACTATTATCCATGGAATGTGTTTGATCTAGTTGAGATTTGAGAGAATTCACCTCATCTCTCAATGTGACAATTTGAGAAGCTAAGTTTGCTTTCTCAAGGGTTAAAGTATCAACAATGGTGTCATTGTTGATAATGCATGGAATGGATGACTTGCTAACTTTTGATTTCTTTAAGCTAGAGTATCTAAGCATTAAAGATTGGTATTTAGCGAATAGTTCTTCATTTGCTATACTAAGTTCATCCATTGTTACCGCGGTGTTATCCGAATCGGAATCACTCTCATCCGAGAGTGGGTCTTCAAGTGCCATGAAGCACATGTGGCGCTCTTACCCTTCTCATCATCAGAATCGCTTGATGAGTCATCACTTGAGTTATCAAAGGTACAGACGAGTCCTTTCTTCTTGTCTTTCTTGTTCTTGTTGGACTTGTGGTACTTTGGTGCCTTCCACTTTTCTTTGTTGTTTAGCATTGGGCAATCCCTCTTGATGTGCCCTGGCTTATTACACTTATAACAAAGAGAGGAAGTAGCATTAGTAGACTCAAAACATTTGTTGGAGGGAAATTTACCTTTGCGGAAGAAGCGTTGGAACTTCTTCGCCATTTGGGCCATTTCACCCAAATCCATCTCGTTCTCGGATTCATCACTTTTAGAGGATGACGAATTGGCGTTGAACGCCAAAGCTTTCTTCTTGGCCTCCGAGGGATTCATCATGGCTCGAATCTTCAATCGGTTATCTTGTCTTACTTCGTAAGACATAAGAGTCCCGATCAGATTCACTACGGTGTAGTTCTTCAAGTCATTGAACTCCTCAATGGCGATTGCTCCTCTTTCCCATTTGGAGGTCATTCCCATGATGATCTTCCTTACCTTTTCAGGTTTGGTGTAGATTTGGTCAAGGGCTTCCAATTCGTTTGTGATGTCGGTAAAGCGTCCGTACATCGACGCAATGCTCTTATTTTCCTGCATGTGAAACAAGTCGAAGTTTTGCACGGCAACATATAACTTTGAAAGCTTTACCTTATTCGTTCCCTCGTGGGTAACGATGAGATGGTTCAAAATTTGATATGCACTCTTACATGTGCATATCTTGTTGAACTCATTCGGGTCCAATGCACAATGAAGAGCGTTCATTGCTTTAGCGTTGTTGACTTCGGCGGACTTCTCAGAAGTCGTCCATTTTTTGAAATCCTCTTCGGCGGGCTCGACGTATTCCTTGTGGAGAGTTCTCCAAAGAGAAGCACTCCTAAGGAATGTCTCCATCCTACACTTTCAATAACCAAAATTAGTACCATTGAATCGTGGAGGACGTACCGTAGATTGACCTTCGAAAAGTGTGGACGCTCCATCACGGTCGTGATTGTTGTACGTAGGCGTCGGAGGAACGTTGTTGTTGTTGGATGCCATAGATAAAACCTTACGCTCAGATACCAATTGTAAGGACCCTGTCTATGGGGAAAACACTAGAAGGGGGGTTGAATAGTGTTTATGCAAATTTAAAAGGAATTTACGCCAAATAAAATGCAATCCAACAAATAGTGCGGAATAGAAAAACAACCCAAAGAGAAACACAAGCAAATGCAGATATGTTTCAAGGGTTCGGATTACCCAAGTCAACTCCCGACTTGTTCCTGGTAATCTTACATCCCTACCACCCGGAAACCACCGGATACTCAAGTTAGAACCCTAACTTGAGGTTTCCTTAAAACCCACTTGTAACAACCCTACAAGTGCAATTGAATACAATCGATATCCTTGACTCCCACAACCAAGGAGCAAGCAAAAACCACTCTCACAATCGAGAGCACAATTCAAATAAAGAAGTTATGAAATCTGAAAGCAACACTTACAATCACCTATGCCTTGAAGTAGAACTTGAAGGAGAAGTGTGATGTGTGTTGAAGAACTCTCTTGGAAGAGAGGAGAAAAGCCCTTTCTCTTGACTGCACCAAATGCCTAGAAGATCAATCTTTGGTTCTAGGTTGGAGAGCAAGAGAACAAGATTCGGAAATACTTAGGGCTTTGGATTTGAAAGCTTTGATCTTTGGTAATGAAAGCTTGAAGGATTTTGCAATGAATGAGTAACCTTCCAATGAAACAGTAGAAGCTCTATTTATAGCTTTCTCAAATCCACAAAACAGTTTAGGCAAAAGCCCAATCGAAATCCGTGAGAAAAATCTCAACGGATATAATCTGAACTCGCGACAGTCGACTGTTGCACAATCCACAGTCGACTGTTGCACAGTCAGCAAGGGTAGGTTAGAATTCATAATGGTAACTTACCACGTGGACAGTCGACTGATGAATCAAAGACAGTCGTCTGTTAAACCAACAGGCGACTGTAATTTCTTCGACAGGCGACTGTCCGAGAGATGAGTAAGTTAGACAAATACTGAAAATCTCACAAGATACAGGACAGACGACTGATGCAAGGAATACAGTCAACTGTTAATCAGAACAGTCGACTGTATAACCTTAAACAGACGACTGTCACAATCATGATAAATTTCCAGAGAGCTGAATCAAAGAATTGATTTACAGACTGGCGACTGATGCAGCATAGACAGTCGACTGATCTAATAGACAGTCAACTGTATATACATCAAAAGTCGACTGGCCGTAGAAGTGAGATCAAAACAGAGTTTGGGCAAGTAGAGAGAGGCGACTGATTTACAACACACAGTCGACTGGCACAAGGACATGCGCCTGTGAATCGTTCAACAGTAGCATGTGCGAAATAATCAGAGATGGCCCGAAACTGCATTGTAATAGTCTGTGCATAACAGACGACTGTAGAACAAAACACAGTCGACTGTTTTTGAGACATGCGACTGTAAATTGTTCAGCAGTCGGCTGTTATGAACAATCTTAGCACAAACAAAAGAGAATTGAATTGGGATCAAAGGACAAAGGTCTAGAGACGTCCTATGACCGAAAGTAGATGTATGTGAGTGCTCCATCAAAGTTCTACTTCTAAGCTACATACTAGAAGAGATAAAAGAAAAATTACATTGTCGAATAATCTCTTCTTTCCATCGTATGAGCTTGAAGTCTTTACGGAGCTTCAATCATCAATCTACGATCATCCAATTCATATCATTTGCCTTCAATCACATTTGTGAGTCATCCATTGCTAGTTGATCTTCATAGTAAGCTTAGGCAATGGATTAACTGCAAAATAGGAGATTAGTCACAAGTATTTATGTTTGCTCATCATTAACACCAAGTAGGGAGAAGTCCAATACTCAACAATCATCCAAGAAATGAGGATAGTTAATCTCTGAATATTTTGGTCCATTCTGATTTAATTGGATCCTTCTCCAAGGGAGTGTTCTTCTCCTTTTATAGAGATATGAGTTTCTCTTTAATTAGAACATTTGGCCTTCAAATCTTCAATCTAATCTTCATGGTGCATGAAGGGTGTTTAAATAGGAGAGCATCCAATCCTATTGAATATAGGATTCATTTTAACATAAGAATCCTTTTGATGTAGACCTCTTATTTAAATCAAATCTTTATCCAATCAAATCTTCATCTTTGACCTAGGCAAATCCTATTATAGATAAGACTCCTCATTAGACAAAACTCCTTTTAAATCCAATCAAATCTTCAATCTTTGACTAGTCAAATCTTCTTCTTCATGGTGCATGCATAATTGTTGATGAAGTAGAACTCTATTTGAATTTCTTTTGCACAATAATACACACATTATTTTTTTGCACATACAATTTATTTTGCACATTTACCCCAGGAATCACTTAATGAAAATGTTAGTACCACATGACATTTTGTCATCATCAAAATTAAAAGTGTGACCTAGTTAGTCGGTTAACTAGGCCAACAACCCCTCTCTTTTTGATGACAGCAAACAAGCAAAGAAAAATTAAGATAATATTAAAGAGCAAGTCATATAATGCACATGATACTGAGATATCATACAATGCTCCCCATATCTATATGCTCTCATGAAAAATTGTGATAAGCTCACACTCAAAGTGTGCATCTCATGCATCTCAATTTTTCTGTCTCTCCCCTTTTTGTCATCACGCAAAAAGTATTCTCTCATGCTCTCGTGCTCCCCCGCTCCCCTAGATTTATGCACCAATGTTTTAACTTCTCTTCCCCTTTTGACATAAATCGTAAGGAATGAACATGAGCAATATCATATCACCAATTTCATTGAAATTTATTAAGCAAGAGACATGAAATGAGATTAGCGTATCAAAGAAACACGAAATTGATAAGGACAATCAAGAGCGTAACTACACTGACCTTGCCCTGGGCAGCTGCCCAGGGCAAGAATAAGGAAATTTTCTTTATACCTTCTAGCAGCACTTTTTTCCGGAGCGGTTGGTTGTGAGGTTTGTCCAATAAATTGCATGTCTTAGGTTCGAGTCCTTGTTTCTACTATTTACGTTTTCAATTTTCTTTTTAAACTTTTTAATTAAATTTTTTAAACCTTTTCTCCTTTTACATATTTGACCCTTTCAAATATTCTATTTGCATTTGCAGACACTAATGTTTTCTACAATTTGATTTCACCCCTTTCTTTTTAAACCTTTTGGATTTTTACATATTTGACCCTGTAAATATTCTAACTGCAGTACGACACCAATGTTTCCTACAATTTAAGTTCTCACTTTTCTTTTTAAGCTATATATTTGACACTATCAATATACTAATTGCAGTACGACACCAATGTTTCCTACAATTTGATTTCCCCTTTTCTTTTTAAACCTTTTGGCTTTTTACATATTTGACCCAGTAAATATTCTAATTGCAGTACGACACCAATGTTTCCTACAATTTAAGTTCTCACTTTTCTTTTTAAGCTAATGTTAACAGCTACATATTTGACACTATCAATATTCTAATTGCAGGACGACACCAATGTTCCCTACAATTTGATTTTCCCTTTTTTAAACCTTTCGGCTTTTTACATATTTGACCATGTCAATGTTCTAATTGCAGTATTCTGCTTACATGTTTGTACACTTTGGAAGATACTAATCAACAAAGTTGTGAAAAATAGTAAATTTACATTGAGCAATATGTGTATTAGTTGGCTAACTCATGCCAAGATTCCCTCCCCCTTTTTTGACGATCAGATCCATTCAATTTATTGTTCATGTTCTAAAATCTCAAACTACCAATTTAGTTTGGTATGGATGCGTTTCTATTTAGTGTAAATTCTGTATTTTAGTTTTTTAAGAAGCAAAACTGGGTTTTGCATTGAATTTGATATTTATTTAACTATAGAATGTTTTTGATATCTTTCTTTAATTTTTAATAGAGATTTCATGTCTTTGTTTATATTTTAATCCGAGTAAAATATTTATGTGGGAATGACTTTTTCATCTTCATTTCTCAATGTTAACATTGATTAATATTATCATTTTTAGTGTGGACTCATGAGTATGCTAATTATTTCACTAGAAAAATTTCCAAACCAATATATAAAAACAAGTATGATTATTTTTTAGATTAATTACATAATTACCTAAAAGCACATTTTTAGCTGTGATAAACTCTTTCACCATTACTAAAATTGCAACATGGTGACCTTTATTTGACATGAAATCCGTGGTAAAAAGTCAATAGTATTTTGACATATACTTTGTATAATCTTTATCATCGCCCAGGCTAAAAAGAAATCCCGGTTACACCACTAAGGACAATTTCATATCAATGTTTATTCCTCACGTACTCAAAATATATACAACGTCATGTATCATCAAAAGCATACGGTCATTGCTTAAATATAAATAGAAGATATCATCAAATAACTAACTTGAATCATTGGTTTATGATTATGGCACCAAAAAAATCAAATTCGTAAATTGTCTTAAATAACTTTTTCTATATTCATTTCTTTGGCATAGATATCAAGCGTGATGTAGGGAGACAACCAACATAGAATATCATGATATTAAATTTCGGGTCCTTTGGAGTTGAGATGCGCCTAAGTGGTTAATTCATATACCATATTTTATACGCATTGCTCAACAAACTCCCGAAATCATGTTATTAACCGTCGGTATCAAAACTATTTTCATATTTTAGTATTCTTTTTTTCTTTTTCATAGGCCAATTTTTATCAATATTCTTTCTTTTTCTTTTTCTACGTGGTTGTCTCAAAATAGTGACGCATGAAACAGATACATATTCGACTTCTACACCATAATGGTTCCAAATAAAATCATATATTTGTGAGTTAATAAACAATCAAAAAGAGTTTAATCTTTTAAAGCCTAAATATCATCCAACAATTTTTCACAAGTTACATGACTATATCGACCAAAAAATTTAAACAATAAGGCATGCTAACAATAAACAATCAATTATGCACAAGTTTAAGTATGTGGAATTTTCATTAACATAATATGTCATTATCAAAATCATATTTAATGTTTCCAAGATTTCTAACAAGTTTCATACAAAATGCTCATCGAAATTTCAACTATATAAATGATAAACATATACTCATGCAACCAATGAAATAGTCTATGATGTCATGCATCAACATGTGATCATAACAATTCCCATTGCATTATATATGCCAAAAATAACCATAACCTTCTTTACTTTCATTCTTTCAGATCAACGCCGTTTTCGCCAACGCGATGTATATTATCACCCCGACCTCAACGATGCACATATAGAGAAAGATGCACCTTTTGGTATCCATTTAATGGATCTGTAAGTGTTAGAACATGATTTGCTTTGTTTAATAAGAATGTTAGGAATTCACATGAATTTTTCAGGATAGATGCGAATAAAGAAATCATGAATGACATGTCCTTTCTTATTACAGTAGAAGCATGTAACATTAGATCGCAATAACTAGAAGAGGACATGTTCGCATCTGAGTGATAGATGGAGAGCTTGTGTATCTAGCGTATCTCTTCTCAACAGGGTTTTTAGGATTCTTAGGAGGTTGCTTCTTTTGCTTCTTTTTGAACCCTAGGTTATGTTTGCTAATGATCGTGTAGTCCATCTAACATCTCACTGAAACAATTTTGGCTAATAGTGAATTTCTTAATGGTAGAGCTAAGATTTTGGTTTTCACTTTCAAGCTCACTAATCCTAGCTTCATACCTTTTTTTCTTACTAGTTTTCAATTCAATAGCTAGGTTTTTCCCTTTTATTAAATTGGATTTTTCTTTTTCAACATCTTCCAATTTTTCCACATATTTAGAAATTTTATTTCAGAATCTCTAGAACTAATAGTGCTAATTTTTTCTTTCAAGTCTTTGGCGAAATTGGAATTTACAAATTCTAATTTAGCCACTTTTCTATTAGCATCTTCTATTTCACTAGCAATATTTTTTTCTTTTTATCAAATTAAGTTTTTCAAGATCATCTATTTTTTCTTCATGACTAGATACCATTTGATTTAAGAATTTAATTTCAGAATCTTTAGAATTTAAAGTGCTAATTTTCTCATTTAAATCTTTAACTAGATTAGAGTTTTCAAGCTTTAACTTAGCTATTTTTTCGTTAGCATCTTTTAATTCTAAGATCTTGATATCTATGGCAATTTCATCGATGTTATTAACAATCTCTAATGATTTTTGCCATTTATAAATAACCTTTCAATTTTGCAACTAGCAGCATAAGTTGGTCTTTTAAGGATGCCCGAAGTCTTTTAAGCTTAGAATATTTAGGAACTATGTCTAGGAGGAGATTTACTAAATATTCATAAGCTTCTTCCATATCAGCGAACATACTCTCACTATATCTATGACATCAATATAGAAGAGTTCAGATTTTACTTTTTATCTCCCGCCATAAAGCATATCTCGCTGTTTTCTTCCCATCACCATCAGAAGAAAGCTCATCTGCATCACTTTCTCCACTTATAGCTGGCCTCTCCTTTTTTTTCCATCTTTTCCTCTTTCAGATTTCCTCTTTCCTCCATCAATGTATTTTCTCCTTCCGTTGTTCTTTAGAAGAGGGCAAATTGGTTTTCAAGTGTCCCATTTTATTGCACTTGAAGCATCATTGTATGATGTCATCGTCTTCTTCTTCTTCAGTTTGCTAGTTCCCCCAGACATAGCCAAATTTTCTCCTATTCTTCATCAGGGATTTTCTAAACTTTCGTGTGAGGGCATCGATCTCTTCATCACCATCAAACTTTTGAGTATTCACAGTACCTGCAAAAGGTGAGATCAAAGTATCAAAGAATTTCATAGCTACTTGTGAATTATCTATGTTTGTGTCTGAGGTGTTTATATTATGTGTCATGCTCAAAATCGAGATTCAACTAAACTATGAGTCTAAAAAGAATACCACTCTGCTACCAATTAAAAAACAACCTAGATGGTGGTGAATAGGGTGTATGACACAAATTAAACATTTAACACGTAGCGGAATATATCAGATCTCACAATCATAGATCAGATATGCAAACACAAGTTTTTTAATAGAGTGGATCCCTGCCTAGGCCCCCGCCTCTACTCCGACCACAGAACCTTTGAGGATTTCACCCATTTTATAAGCAAAAGGTAAACAACATGATCACGCTTGCGGATGGCAATCAAATCATATAAAATAGTGTTTAAGAATATAACGCTCAACGATAGCTTCTAGGTGAAGCATTCTCTCAATACAACCACACATAAATACAATCAAATGGATTTAATATTGAAATAAAAAACTAGAAAGATATCCTTATGATGTAGTCTGTGTGATCATGGTTATGTAGGAAAAAAAGACTCATCAATCCGACGTCTGGATCAAAAGTTTTGCTCCTCTGAAGTTCGATGCGTAAATTTGAAATCTGATGGGATTGTTTTGCACAACTACCGAATCTGGATTTGTGCTTACTGGCTGAGTAGAATATAAATAACATCGTCGCATAGAGAGTGAAGGTGTGGTCGTCTAGGCACAAACGGTTCGTCAATCCGACGTCTGAATCAAAAGTTATTCTCCTCTGAAGTTCGTTCCACAAATCTGAAATTTGCAAGGACTGTTTTGCACAACTGCCGAATCTGGATCTATTTTTGCTAGCTGAGTAGAAGATATGTATCTCTGTTGCATAGAGCATGAAAGTATGGTCATCCAGGCACAAACGGTTAGTTGATCAGACGTCTGGATCAAAAGTTATGCTTTTCAGCGTCATCTGTCGCACTCCTTCAACGAATTTGGTTATCTCTTTGAAGCTTGGATGGAGGAATTCGGTCAAGGGATGTGGATGGTTAATCTCTAAATAGTTTGGCTCAATCAGATTCAATGGGAATCTCTGAATATTTTGGCTCAATCGGATTCAACGGGATCCTTCTCCAAGGGATGTGTTTTATCCTTTTATAGAGATAGGAGTTTCACTTCAATTAGAACACTTGATCTTCAAATTTTCAATGAAATCTTCAATCAAATCTTCAATCAAATTTTCATGGTGCATGATGGGCTGTTTAAATAGGAGAGCATCCAATCCTATTGAAGATAGGATTCATCTAGAGATAAGAATCCTTTTGATGTTGATCTCTTATTTAAATCAAATCTTTATCCAATCCAATCTTCATCTTTGACCTAGGAAAATCCTATAGAAGATAGGACTCCTCATTAGATAAAACTCCCTTTGAATCCAATCAAATCTTCATCTTCATGGTGCATGGATAATTGTTGATGAAGCAGAACTCTATTTGAATTTCTTTTGCATAATAATCCACACATTATTTTTCTTTTACATAAACAATTTCTTTTGCACATTTACCCCGAAAATCAATTAATGAAAACATTAGTACCACATGACTTGTTTGTCATCATCAAAATTAAATGGGTGACCTAGTTAATGAGCTAACTAGGCCAACATGCAGCATACTGGGTTCATGATGAAGACTCGTTCAGGCAGTATAGCAGGCGATGCCGTGATAGGCTAAAGTGTCATTGCTCCTTAGTTACATATGAAAGGATATTAAACTCCCCAAACAACCCTCAACATCCATACTTCAATTGCCCTAACTTCCCAATAGAACTCCGTGAAGAGAAAGCAAAATTAGCTGTGAAGAATGAAATCTGCGCAGGATTTGTAGTAGGAATGGCAGTAAAAATGATTGTATGATTTTTTTTTAAATGTGCATTGGTAGTGATATGTATTAGTGGTAGGGAAAGATCACTATGTATGTACCTTTTAGGTGTTCCGTGTATACAGAACTGTTGAAGGTATGAATATTAAAAAGTATGTTTTATAAATTTGATCCTCATTTTGATTCACTATGTATGTAATCCACATTTTGGTTCAAGAATGTGAATGAGAATGGAGTGCACATTTTAATGTGAATATGTTATTTTATAACCAATGAATGTGAATGAGATATAGATTTCAAGTTCTACAGCTTGATTTGCTTCATGTTCTCCAGATTACAGGTTCTTTTGGTTTTCTTCAAATTGATTTGCTTCATGTTCTCCAAATTGGCTGAGCTTGAAATACACATCATATACACATTTCCTGCACAGTTTATTTCATGCATATGTTACTTTCCTGCATATGCAAATTTCTTGCAACTCACTTGAACTCACTTGAAATGCACATCATATATACGTTCCCTGCACACTTTAATTCCTGCATATACAAATTTCCTGCCGATAAAAAAATTTGCTAGCCTCAGTCAATTTTATTTCATACACACTACATATAGATTTTCAGTTTTCCAGTCATACAAGACACACTGAACAATGCATACAAAAAATAGCTAGCTTCCAAGAAATGTCACTTATTGCTAGCTTCAAGGACATGTCATGCGGATACACTGCATACTGCATACAAAAAATTGCTAGCTTCAGTCATACATGTCATATATACATGTCACAAAAAATTGCACATTATTACCATGAACAGATTTCTATGTTTCTAGGTTTACATGGAAGACATATTTCAAAAAATACACTGCAACTCATTTCATGCTAGTTGAGGCAGCTAGCTTCCAGGCTGCTAGTTTCAGCTTCGAAGAATCTGTTTCATCTTCCAGGCCGCTAGCTACCAAATATCAGTTTTGGCTTCCAGGTTGAGGCTTGATTTTTTCAGTTCAGCTTCAAAGTATAAATTTTTGCTTTAAAGATATATGATCAAAAATATTTTAGTTAATACACAAGACAGCTTGCTTGCAATATCAGCATGAGCTTGATTTTTTCAGTTCAACAATATTCTAGTATCAACATTTACATGCATTGGATGTCAACAATATGGAATGCATCAACAAATTTTGGAGAAAAGAGAAAAGGGGCTAGCAATTAATGTGATGAAAAATGTGTCAACAATATTCCAGTATTCCATGATACTCCATTGTCCATGATACTCCATTGTAAACAAAATATCAAATACAGATTGCTTCTAATCAACCATTAGGATACTCAAGTGTCCATGATAAATAATGGCAGACCTGTATCTTGTATAATAAATAATTTTCTTCTACTCCATTTTGACCAAATTCGTACCTGTCTAGGATAAATAATTTCTATACAGTAGCTTGCTTGCTGCTCAATTATCAAGGTGGATACTCCAGTGTCAAGGATACTCCAGTTATACTGCACATAAGCTCACTGTCCAGGATAACAAAAACTTAGATACTCTAATGATACAGCTTGCTACTTATAACAAAAAACCAGATAGGCTATTATACTAATCTTGATGCATATGTTGAACATGGAAGGTGAGAGGTCCACTTCTGGCAGGCTTCCTCAATTTTGAGTAGCTAAAACATTAAATTGAAACCATGTCAGAATTTTCCCCTCCAATAACTCCATTGGCTGAATCTAACTTCAACAAATTATTGAAAATAGTAGCAGCTAAAACAAAATGCAATGGAGACAAAGGATATGAGATTTACCCATCCTAGACAAAATGATATGACCCGTCTTAAATCCAAATCTGGATCAACAGTGATTTGGGCTGACGTGGACCCCTCTTGTTGGGCCGGAGCCTCTTCAGCTGTTGAAGTGGGACCCTCGGTTGGAAGAACCGAGGTCGATGAAGAATGGGCTGAGAGCGCGAAAGGAAGCTCGATCGATCTTAGGGTTGAGTATGACGACCGTTCGACCCTTCCCTTGGGTCGAGCCTCGAACAATGATCGATTGGAACGATCGTTCGAGCGATTAGCTGGGTCGAGCCTCGATCTCCCTGTGCCATAATCGAATGTCAGGGGGGGTCGGATCTGGATTCCAACCCAAATCCCCTCTGATGCTTGAGTCAGAATGGACTTAAGAGGAAGGCTTGGGGCTGTCGAGATCGATCCAAGTGGATGCATCTCGAAGTAGTCACCTCAAGCATTTGGAGGAAGGATTATGTAAGTGGAAGAAAGATAAGTTATTCAGAGTACATGAGGCTTAGTACCACTGGAATATGTCCCTTATTCTGATTGTCTTCTCTGTATTTATAGACTGGAGTGTCTCTTTAGTGACATTGGGAGAATAATGGATACCAATTATGGTGGCACGATCCTCCCTCATCAAAGGGAGTAACTGCCGTCCACGCCTCCTGTCATTTATGAGCCCATTATCAACCACCCCTTGAGCAACAGATGATCAACGGGAAAAGGGCACGTGGGCTTTGACTGGGTAAATATGTATCATCCCTCGTGGGCCTTGTGGGCTTTTCGGCGATAATATTTCCATCTCCTAAAGTGCCGGCCCAAGGGTTTAACAATGGCCCCGTCACGTGAGCTCAGACCGTCTGCTTGCTGGGGTCAAACGATGTGGTGTCTCATAAATGAGGCACGACAATTGAGGCGGGAGTCTTTGAGTTTAAGCGCCAAAACCTACATTCTTCTTATTTGGACACTACATTGATTCGAAATCCGAGATACTAGGATGCTTGGATTTTCGACACCTATTCTTATACGATATGATTAGCTTTAGATCGTCGTTTACTTTGATAAGGTAGTTTTGTAAAGGAGAAAAGTTTCATCATCTCCATCTTTCTCGAATTAAATCTTAACCTCCGATTATGGCATCTTCCTCCCCACGAGTCTTCGCTGAAACCTCGGCTGAGGATGTCAGAGCCGAACATGTCAGGCACACTTTTGTCAGGCCGTCAGAGCCGTTAATGTCCGGTGTGCTTTTGTCAGGCTGTCTGGCGGTGAAATGTCTAGGCATGCTTTCGGTAGGCGGTCAGGCAGCGAAGCGGTCAGGTGCAGTTTTGTCTGAGTTGTCCGTAGCAAAACTACTTATGGCGTGTCGCCTTCCTCCGTGGGCAGACTTCGCCTGGATGGAGAGGTAGGCGAGCTGCATCTGGGGCAAGATAGGGTAGATCGCACGATCCACCGGAGGGCTCCTCTTTGGTTTGATTGACGAGTCTGCAGCTCTGCCAGTGCAGACCGCTCTGGGCCTTGGCGAGCTTCTCTAAGCCTTGGTGAACTATGTCTCGTTGCGAAGATCCGACGGGTCAAGACTTGGGCTTTGGGGGTGCGGGCCTAGATCAGCTTGGCCGATCTTGAGGTCGTAACACCTTTAATACGATCATCCTTCCACCGTAGTGATTTCCACAAATGCCTTCATGGATCTCCCTTAGGATATAGTCCGCCTCAACGGGCCCTAGGCATTTTGAATAAGAGAGCAGATCATGCTTAGCACATCTTCTCCGATACAGGATGCCTTCGTAAAGAGTGTATTTTAACGCCTGCCTTTCAAGCTTCTGAGTTTCTTCCTTTGATTCCGACAGTTCACCATCTCTGATGTATTTGATGATCGGATCCATCCATGTTGCCCCCTGATTGATGCAGAGCAGTTCGTCTTTGGTGATGCTCGGGATCAATATGTTCTCAATAAATATGGATCTACCTAACTCAATTGGCGATGAGGAAGCTAACTTCGGGAGTGCATCTGCTCTGACATTGTTCGCCCGTGACATGTGTTGGACTTTAGCATATTTAAAGTTTGCAAGTTCAGCCTTCATAGCGTGAAGATATCTCGTCATCATCTCCTCCTTAGCTTTGTAATTACCCTGTAATTGGTGAATCACAAGTCGGGAGTCGCTTAACAAACTCACATGATGAGCTCTAAGAGCTCGGCATAATTTCAGTCCGTTGAGTACGTTGAGTGCTGCCTCAACTCGGCAACATTGTCCTTTATGACGAAGCCCCTTGTTGAACGTCGCCATGGTCATCTCGTCACTACAAGTCGTGACATTCAGCATATCTTTTTAGAACCTCTTGATGTACTTATGGATGCTCTCGCCCTCCTTCTGTACTATCGCCAGCAAGTGGTCTGAGGCCTACTTTCTTCGTCGGCTAGTCATAAATTGCCTGCAAAATACTCGAGTTAGTTCTTTCAATGATTCGATAGATCGGTCGGGCAAACCATTATACCATTCCATTGCCGAACTTTTCAAAAAGTGGTTTGAAAAGCTCGGTAGAGGATGGCATCATTTGCCCACAAAATCTCCATACGATGCTTGTATAGTTATATGTGATCTTTAGGATCGCCTGATCCGTCATACTGTTACACATCGGGGAGTTTGAACCTTCGAGGGACGTGTGCCGATGTGATTCTTCTTGTAAAGTGGTCGTTCTCAACGTCAGAATTATTTGGTCACGAACTGGAGCTACGACGATGGTCCCGACGTCCTCTCCTCCTGGGTCGGTCGGATGACGAATCAGAGGAATTATCCCAATTTTCATACTAATCTTCCTCTTGGGTTCTTCTCCACCTATGGCTTCGACGGGGAGTTTGACTCCAATCGCGTCGATCATTCTTGTTGTGATGATCACCACGACGAGGACTCCTGCTACCTCCACGTCGATCATCACGATGGTGACTCATTCTTCTTCGACGCCGATCATCATGGTGGGGGGATTCAGCTTCTCTCATGCAGATTATCCTGGCGAGGACTCGGGCTCCTTCTACGTCGATCCACATGGCGAGGGATTTGGCTCCTCTGGCGACGATAATCATGGGGAGGACTCTGGCTTCTTTCACGTCGATCATCATTGCGGGGACTTGGGCTCCTTCTATGCTGAACCACTTGGTGAGGGCTTTGGCTTCTCTCTCGCTTATCATCATGGCGATGACTTTGGATCCTCCCACGCCAATTTCCATAATCGTCGGGCTAACTCGTAGAGTTCGCCCCTACGACCATCTCACCGTCTCCGGTTTCTCCTCCAAGAACCCTCCTACGAGGTTCTTGTGTCTCAGGTAGGGGCTGATATGTAGATTGGGCATTTAATTGAAATTCCGGGTTCAAATTATGTGCCACATTGGAAACAACGGATGTGCCCACGATCGGTGGTGGTCAGGAGCCTGTCAGACACTCTACCATATTGCCGATTGTTTGGAAGCCCGAATGAACTTCTTGGGCCAGTGCTTCAAACCACTCCATTGATACCATCTGTTGCACCATTGGTGATCTTTGACGCCTGGTCTCCTCTCGAGAAGACGACTCCCCGGATTCCATCGTAGTGCCATCAGGGAAAATAGTTATTGGCCTCCCGGTCTGTTAAGCGGTTTGTGGTGCGATCCCGATCCCTTTGACCCTTGCAGATTGACGAAACAATGTGGATGATGTCATGGGTGTAACCTCAGTTTCCATAGACGGCGCCAATTATTGATGGGAAAATCCACCGAACATAAAGTTGTAATAAGAGGACCAGGGTTAAAATGGTCGGATGATAATGTTGGTGAAGAACTGATAGATCGTCAGCTAAGGGCGAGGATGGATCAGCAGAGAGATCAATTCTACGAGTTGCCGAAGTATCTGCAACACAGGGAACCTGTCAAAAGTGGGTCGGGCTTGGGTTCGACCCAAAACCACTCCGATGCTCAAGTTAGTATTGAAGTCGAAGAAAGCTCATATAGTCAAGGACGAACTATAAGTGATCCGATTTGACTATGCCAAGCTATATTTTGAATGTAGAAAGCGCAAGTATCTATAAGTATACCTGGCCTTTTGGATAAAGTAGTTTTGAACCACTCCTTTGTTGGAGAATGCCCCCTTTTATTGGGGTTGAATAACTATTGCATGATTGATGATGCATCCTCGTCTTTCAAATGGTTGTCATTATGTAGAAGACCAAACGTCGGCCAATGTCAATCATTAATGGCATGGGTCATTTAATGCTGTCATTATTTGGCAATCGGAGGTCGCGTAAATCACGCAGCATAACGGCTTTCCATTAATTGCTGAGAATCCCAAAGGACATGCTCATTAAATGATGCAACGATCGCCTCTATAATCTTGCCGAAGTAAAAGCTTTTTATGCGATGTTGCTCGGTTCCAAAGTAGCTGTTCTCGGGTGCCCAATCTTAAACGAAGATCAGATCTATTTCCAGACATCTACTTTTGAATCCGACTCTTTGGTGCAGCCATGTAGATCATCGTATTGGCCCACATACGATCTGTATTTAGGTCATAACAACTTGCAATGACGAAAAGATACACGTGTGAAGGGAAAATGACTAATGAATTCAAACATAGATCTTTTTGTAGCGAGTGGATCGAGGGTCGAATCCCCCTAGGGTTTACCCATGTTTGGGATTTTGAGGCCTTAGAGTATGTACAGATCGAAAAAATAATTTTAAAAAACCATGGATACATGATTTTTTTGTGGTGTCAACAAAAGACATACCTAGTTTACTCGTGTGCGTGTGCACGCGCATGCATGTGCGTGCGCGGAAGCAAATCGATGTGCACATGTAACAATGGCGAATAGATGCACGTGTGAAGGGAAAATGAATAATGAATTCAAACATAGCGCTTTTTGTAGCGAGTGGATCGAGGGTCGAATCCCCCTAGGGTTTACCCATATTTGGGAGGCTTTAGAGCATGTACAGATCGAAAAAATAATTTTGAAAAAAACCATGGAAACATGATTTTTTTTGTGGTGTCAACAAAAGACATACCTAGTTTACTCGTGTGCGTGTGTGTGTGCGTGCGCGCGCACGCGCATGTGCATGCATGGAAGCAAATCGATGTGCACATGCAACAATGGCGAATAGATGCACATGTGAAGGGAAAATTAATAATGAATTCAAACATAGAGCTTTTTGTAGCGAGTGGAACGAGGGTCGAATCCCCCTAGGGTTTACCCATATTTGGGAGGCTTTAGAGTATGTACAGATCAAAAAAATAATTTTGAAAAAACCCATGGAAACATGATTTTTTTTGTGGTGTCAGCAAAAGACATACCTAGTTTACTCGTGTGCGTCTGCGCGCGCGCGCACGTGCGTGCGCGGAAGCAAATCGCTGTGCACATGCAACAATGGCGAATAGATGCATGTGTGAAGGGAAAATGACTAATGAATTCAAACATAGAGCTTTTTGTAGCGAGTGGAACGAGGGTCGAATCCCCATAGGGTTTACCCATGTTTGGGATTTTGAGGCTTTAGAGTATGTACAGATCGAAAAAATAATTTTGAAAAAAAACCATGGAGACATGATTTTTTTGTGGTGTCAACAAAAGACATACCTAGTTTACTCGTGTGCGTGTGCGTGTGTGCGCGCAAGCATGTGCGTGCGTGGAAGCAAATCGATGTGCACATGCAACAACGGCGAATAGATGCACGTGTGAAGGGAAAATGAATAATGAATTCAAACATAGAGCTTTTTGTAGCGAGTGGAATGAGGGTCGAATCCCCCTAGGGTTTACCCATATTTGGGAGGCTTTAGAGTATGTACAGATCGAAAAAATAATTTTGAAAAAAACCATGTAAACTTGATTTTTTTGTGGTGTCAACAAAAGACATACCTAGTTTACTCGTGTGCGTGTGCGCGCGTGTGCGCGCGTGTGCGCGTGCGTGCGCGGAAGCAAATCGATGTGCGCATGCAACAATGGCGAATAGATGCACGTGTGAAGGGAAAATGAATAATGAATTCAAACATAGAGCTTTTTGTAGCGAGTGGATCGAGGATGGAATCCCCCTAGTGTTGAATATTGGACTCCCCGGATTTGGTTTTGATGATGAGTAAACATAAATAATTCATGAACTAACAATTTGTAAGCGCAGTATTGGAGATCGTCGCCAAATTCACGAGAACAATCAAAGCGACATCTCAACACTTCTCAAAGCTCGTATTCATGCCTAAAGCTTCGTTGAAGCTCTTGCACCGTTTTGGAAGTCATGAAGAATTAATCGAAGCTCTCGAAGACCGTTCATTAAGGTTTTATTTATAGTCTTTTAGCTTCGATCTATAGAATGTTAAGCCTTGATTATATCTTACGATTCTATCTTCATATCGCTCATATCGTAGCTCTAGGATCTTAGTACAAGTTCATTCTAACTTCCTCGAAGCGTCGCGCTTCGATTCGGACTTGTTTGTGCATGTTAGTTGGTACAAGAAGACGTACTGACCGACTAGATGGTGATCTAGTCGGTCAGCAAAGCTTCTTGGACCGACTAATGTGCTTCCTTAATTTCTTGCACTTTACTGTTTACAGTTAGTCGGTCTACGTTGACTCACCGACCGACTAGTTTGTGAACTAGTCGGTCAGTGATGCTTCTTTGACCGACTAGTTGTGCTTTACTGTTCATACTAAATTTCTCCTAAGCTACTGTTTATCGTTAGTCGGTCTAAGAACGTTTGGTGACCGACTAGTTGACAATCTAGTCGGTCAACTTTTGTTCTTGGACCGACTAAGTCAATTTGTATTCAGACTATTTGTTTTTGCCTCTTAGTCGGTCTACGTTCACTGACTGACCGACTAGTTGTGAAACTAGTCGGTCAGAAAGTCTTCTTGGACCGACTAGATTTCTAGGTCTGAATTTCTATCTCTTCTCAGTTCTTCACTTAGTCGGTCCATGTTGTTTGACTGACCGACTAGTTGATGAACTAGTCGGTCAGTGGTTGTTCTTTGACCGACTAGTTGCCTCAGATTTCTATCCGTTGGAAATTGACCTAACTTGTTTTTATGGGACCCTATAAATACGAACCTAGGTCATTTCTCTCTATGTTAGAGCTGCCATTAAGAGATTCATTGAGATAGAAAGAGATAGACATTCTCACTCATTTCTAAAGCTCTCTTCCTCACAAGAAATCCATTCTCTCACTTTCTAGATCTAGAATCCATCTTGAGAGAAGCTTGTTCTTGGTGAGCCCTTCAAGCTCTTGCTTGAATCAAGTCTCCAAATCACTCCTAGGCACCTATTGCTGGTCATTTCCTTGGTGCTAGGTCTTGGTGACTTCATCTTCCTCAAATCCCTCCTTGCACCTATTTGGTAAGAAAACTCAAGGTATAGGAATTTGTGGTAAGATTGTTTATTTCATTATAAACCTGTTTATATTGCTTGTTGATTCTCTCGGTTGTGAGAGAAGGTTGTGATCCCGGGTTGTGGGATTCACTATTGCCATTGCATGTATGATTTGATCTTGTGAAGGTTTTTCACAAGATATCATAGTGGAAATCTTAGGTTAGGGTTTCTAACCTAAGTATCCGGAGGGGATCCGGGTGGTTGGGACGTAGGATCACCGGGAACAAGTCGGCGAGACTTGGGTGGATCCGAACCCAGTAACATCTTTTGTTAGCATTGTTAATTTTGTTGTTGTCATTCAATTTAAGCTTCCGCAAATTGATTTGGTAGTTGTTTGCACTATAATTAGGAATTATACTCCTTGTTATTTTTAAAGTACTATTCACCCCCCTCTAGTACTTGTGCAGTAGCTTGTAGGGCATTACACATAGGGTTTACCCATGTTTGGGTTTTGAGGCTTTAGAGTATGTACAGATCGAAAAAATAATTTTGAAAAACCCCATGGAAACATGATTTTTTTGTGGTGTCAACAAAAGACATACCTAGTTTACTCGTGTGTGTGTGCGCGTGCGCGCACGTGCGTGCGCGGAAACAAATCGATGTGCGCATGCAACAATGGAGAATAGATGCACGTGTGAAGGGAAAATGAATAATGAATTCAAACATAGAGCTTTTTGTAGCGAGTGGATCGAGGATGGAATCCACCTAGGGTTTACCCATGTTTGGGATTTTGAGGCTTTAGAGTATGTGTAGGATCCTGTCCAAAACAGAGTTAGGATCAATAATATGAAGTTTAGACTTACGCTTGCGTATGCGGCACGGTAGTCTACGAACTTCGCCTTCGGATTCGCCACGACGGATCAAGTCTTCTCACGAACGGAGTAAGGCTACTAAATCCACAATCTAAATCTCTACTTTAGATTAAGAACTTGGATAAAGAAAGAGAGGAAGCATTTCGGCAGAGCTTCGCTAGGATGAAAATACATGCAAGAATGCCATGCAAAAGGTGTCAGAAATGGCTTACCCTTGGGTCTTATTTATAGCCCCCAAGGTAGTTATTTTAGGGTAAGTTGTTCCTTTGGAACAACTTAATTAAGGTGTACCATGATACATGGCACATTATAAGCTTAAGTTGTACCATATGCATGGTACAACATAAGCTTAAGATATTCCCCCTTTATAAGCCATATGTCGCATGCACTTATGCATATATAATGCGACTTTCCCACTCATCCAGAGATCCTCTCCGCAAGGGAACAGATTCCCTTTGTACACGACTTCGTGTACGCGACGTTCGAGGTCCGTATTCCCTCGTACATCCCCCACAAGGGTGTACAAACGTCTTCCATATCCAACATCTCCCACTCACACTTGAGGGGATTGTAAGAGAACGTCTTTCCCTTAGTTCTTTCATCTATCATACCGAGAAATAGACCGTGCGACCGTCATGCGCGTAGAGTCTGTTGTTGTGCACTTGTTAGAGATACACAACGACCTCGAAGGTGCAAAGTTGAGTAGTTCAACGCATGCTTTACCCTAGATTATTTCTTCACATTTCTTGTACTTTATATTCAACAATTGAATCCCATCTGGATTACAATTGGCTGGCCAGCTTTGAATCACTAAAGTCCAAATGCGAATATGAAATCAATCTTCCTCTTCTTGCGAACCTTCTGATCTTGACTTGATTCGCTTTTCTAACGTGCCCCGCCGAGCCGAATTACCATAGCCCATTAGTAACACGCTAAGATAGCGATCATCTCGTCAAATCTAAAGGAACCAATTGGAGTCCTTGAGGGTAAGAGTTAAGACCCGTATGGCCTTTGAGTCTCACATAATAGCAAACACTATTGCTACTAACTCATTGGTCGAAATGCATACGTGGTATGAACACGTATTACAACATCACTCCTTTCCCAGGGAGAGTATGTCTTAATGATGTTGTACGGATGAAAGATCAGACACCCCAGTGCCTATCTTCTGAGTCCCCTTACTACTCCGGAAATATTCCCGGACTCTCATCCTGCATAAGACAGATAGGATTATAAAATCCAATGAGATCTTTTTATCCTTGTGATACAGATCTCAGATCTTTTGTAAGCATCCATATGATGCAGATCTTTCATTCGACTAACTTTGTTAAAGTCATGACTCTAAATCATTCGTCTAATGATTTTGACTTTAAACTAGTCTCATCTCTATCTTATCCATCTGATAAGATAAGGCGGTTGCTCATGTGAGAGAGCCAACCTTAATCTGTCCGACATACACACAATTCAGCTGAGATTTCAAAAAATGTATACAAACATTTCTTTAAGAAATTCATATGCAATGCTTGAAAAAGAACTTATTCTTTTATTAAATTTGATCTTTCTTAGACATGGGAATATATATTTGTACAACTCAGCTCATACGCAATCCTTGGGATGATAAGTGTTTATAAAACACATTTCTGGGGATCGCTTTCGTAAGCTGATCCTCTATCATCTCATGCGTAGATATGTACCTTATGTCTACCTTCTTGGTTTTATCAGTCTTCTGCAAATCTGCAGTTCCTTTAAGATACGGCATTATCCTCTTAACCGCTTTCCAGTGTTCTTGCCCTGGGTTGGATTGGTAACAGCTTACCATTTCCAACTGTAAAACAGATGTCCGGTCTCGTACACACCATAGCGTACATAAGACTATCAACTGCACTGGAATATGGAACTTTTTCCATAATTTCTTTTTCCTTTTGGTTCTTTGGACACGACTCCAGATATAAATTATCGCATATGCTTATATGAATATCAATGGACTTGCAGTCCTGCATATTAAATCGTTCTAGAACCTTCTTTATATAAGTCTCCTGTGAAAGAGAAAGAAGTTTCTTCGAACGATTCCTTGAAACCTTAACTTCAAGGATATATGCGGCTTTTCCTATGCCTTTCATCTCAAATACTGATGAAAGCCAAGCCTTGATACTCATCACAAAGCCCTTGTCATTTCTGGCTATTAAAATGTCATCTACATATAGAGACATGATAATATACTTGCTTTTAATCCTCTTGATATATACTCAGTTATCTTCATCAAGCATGGAAAAAACCATTTGATAAGACAACTTCTTGAAATTGTATATACTATTGCCTCGAGGATTTACTTAAGACCATATATGGATTTACGAAGTTCACAAACCTTATGTTCGTTTCCTTCTTTTACAAACCCTGTTGGTTGTTCCATATAGATCTCCTCGTCCAATTCTCCATTGAGAAAGGCAGTCTTTACATCCATCTGATGTAATTCGAGGTATAAGCAAGCTACCATTGCCAGAAACATGCGAATCAAGGTAAAATGCACAACAGGTGAGAAGGTCTCTTCGTAGTCTATCCCTTCCTGTTGCGTAAAACCTTTCGCGACAAGGCGAGCTTTATATCTGTCAAATAGAGCCATCAGCCTTATGCTTGATTTTGAGAACCCATTTGTTCCCAATTGCTCTATGTCCTTTGGGTAAGTTAACTAAGTCCCAGACTTGGTTAACTTTCATGGATTTCAATTCCTCCTTCATCGCTTTCATCCATTTGTCTTTCGCAGGGCATGATGCGGCATATTTGAGATTCTTCAAGTCCTTGTTGACTCGAATTAAGATCAATTCTAATATCACTCCTACTTGAAATGTTGTTAGAATTGCTCCCACTTGGATCATTATTCCCGTATGGAATAGGATAATCGTCATTCGTATAATCCATTGGTGAAGGTTGAAAAGAATTTTCGTTTTCACCAAGAATTTCTCTCACTCGAATGAGGTAATCCTTTTTGATCATAAATCTCAAAATAAAGATAAGTCTGGACTTATCTCGCCCTGTCTTGGAAACTCGTTTTCCAAGAAAGTGACATCCCTCGACTCAAACTCAATTAGCCCACCATTGTCTTCCTGACTAACAAAAATATAACCTTTGGAGTTTTCTGCGTATCGTATAAAGATACGTTTCCTTCCCCTTGGCCCAAGTTTGCCATACTTGTGGGAGGAAATATGTGCGTTGAATGCACAAACTCAAGGTAAAAATGTTTAAGTCAGGAGACCTTTGGTTCCACAACTCATAAGGAGTGGAGCTAACTGATTTCGAGGGTACGCGGTTTAAAATGAAAACGGTTGTCAATAATGCATCACCCCAAAAGGTGATTGGCAAGTTAGCTTGCGCCATCATTGAACGGACCATTTTTCATTAAAGTCCTATACCTCCTTTCTGCAACACCAATTTGTTGAGGAGTATAAGGCATAGTTACCTGATGTACTATGCCTTTTTCATCACAAAGTTCCTTTAAACTTGTTGATTGATATTCACCGCCCATTTCGGTTCGCATGACCTTAATCTTGCGATCTAATTGATTCTCCACTAAACTCATATAGTTTTTAAAGCAGGTTTAGTGCTTTCACTTGTGTGGGATATCAAATAGATATGACCGAATTGGGTGAAATCATCAATAAAAGTGATGAAAAATATGACTTCCCGCGACTTGTCTCGACATTCATCGGACCACATATGTCCGAATGGATAAGCTGTAATGGAACCTCGGCCCTCGTGCCGGTTCCAAACGGCTTGCGACAAGATTTCCTCACAAGGCAATGTTCGCAGGTCGACATTTCAACCTTTGAAACATTGGATAGAAGGTCACGTTTGGCAAGTCTATCTATACGCATTGGTCCAATATGACCAAGCCTCGTGCCAACAAATTATATTAGACTCATTAGTCAAAGAATTTGTCACAAGGAAATTTTCATTACATGAGGAAATACATTGTACTTATTACAATAAATCCTTTGAAATACAAACCCAGTACCAATAAAGGAATTATTACAAAAATAGGTCCATATTACAATCATGAAGGAACCAACTATCACCAAGACCCATTAAATTGACCACAGTATTAATATTCATTTGAATATATGGAATGAAGAGAACATCATAAAGTAGGAGAGTGTGGCCGTTGTCCAAGTCTAGCTTGCAATTCCCAACGCCTTTCTCTACAACACGTGAGTTGTTTCCTACATCGATCCACTTCATTCCATGGTGTATCCGGTGATACTCCACGAAGGACCGTCTGTCCTTTGCTATGTGGTCGGTGGCACCTGAATCAATTATCACATAATGGATTAGATTCCACAAGAAATATTGAACTAGAAACACATATGTAACTAGTATTACAAGTTACCTTGTCACTTCCACTCGTACACGAACGAGCATAGTGACCGAGTTTGTTGCACTTGAAGCACTTGATCCTTTTCAAGTCTTTCTTCTTGTGCCATTTCTTGTGCCCACCCTTATGTTTGGGTTCCTTGGTAGACTCAGGTTGCTTATTACGTTCATTAGAAGACTTCGAACGATCTTTACGTTTCTTTCCCCCGTGTGAGGAACTAGCAACCATGTGCACTTCTGCACTTGGCTTGGCAGCCGCAAGCCGCTCTTCCTCTAATTCGAGGTGCTTGGAAACGTCGTTGAAGGTCTTGATGCTCTCATTGTGAGTGAGATGCATCTTCATTTGATCCCACCCATTTGGTAGGGAACGTATGACTGCTTGGATTTGTTGCTCATCAGTGAGCACATGACCTGCGTCCTTTAACTCCGAGATAAGGTTCGCCATATGTCGCAGATGTTTCCCCATGGAATGATCTGGACGTTTCTTATATGTATCGAACCTTATAGTTAAGGCGCGAAGTTTGGACACCGATGTGCCACCGAACTTCTCCTCTAGCTTGGACCATATGTCCATGGCTAGGTCATATTCTCGGAAGATGCGCATTATGTCATCAGCCATACTGCTTAATAACGTAATGCGCGCTATCTTATTCTTCCGAGACCAAGCATCAAAAGCTTCCTTGTCTCGTCTGTGTTGGGCCGTAGTGCCCAACTCGGGTTCAATCATTACGTTCTTTAGAGTTTCGAGCACTTCTTGCTCCTCTAAAACGTATTGTATCTTAATGGACCAAAGTTTGTAATTATCGCCGTTGAGTTTTTCACCTTTGTTTAACTCAGCGACGATATCTTTTGAAGCGGAAGACATTTTACTTTTAAAATGCTGCAAAAAACACAAACCGAAGGTTCGATCAAAACATTGCATAAAAAATTCTTAAAATATAACTCCCACTTGAAATGATAATAGAGTATCCCATTTGGATAGTTCTAAAAATTCAAATCCCACTTGGAATTATATTATATTTGATAAGTTACTTTCGAAAAATATTGAAGATGTTGTTCTAGAATCGAAAAGGTCTCTATGATTCCAATCACCATCTAGAACAACCTTCAATATTCCCCCATCACTTATCAAACAATAGTACTCTTATAGTACTAGCAGCGGAAAACGAGTATTTGATAAGTTACTTTCGAAAAATATTGAAGATGTTACTCTAGAATCGGAATGGTCACTATGTTTCCAATCACCATCTAGAGTAACTTTCAATATTTCTCCCTCACTTTATCAAATGTTAGTACTCTTATAGTACTTTGCAGCGGAAAAGCGTTTTTGAAAACGTATTTTTCAAAACGAATTTAAAATACATTGGCTAATCTCCGTAGAGTAGAGCACAACGTCATAAGTTCATTAGCTAATCTCCGTGGAGTAGAGCACAATGACATGGCTAATCTCGCATGAAGTAGAGCATTACGGCTAATCTTCAAGGAGTAGAGCACAATTACATAAGTACATTGGCTAATCTCCGTAGAGTAGAGCACAATGACTTAGCTAATTTCGCATGAAGTAGAGCACTATGGCTAGTCTTCAAGGAGTAGAGCCCAAGTTAAAAAAAACTTCATTAAAACGTTAGTCCCGTATGAACTAGTCGGCACTGTGGTTAGCCCCGTATGGACTAATCGACACATTCGAGTTTGACCAATGCCTTTTGTCACCCCGTATGGGTCAGTTGGCAAGTTTGCAGTCGACCCAGACCTTCTGCCAGATTGGTCGACCAAAAACACCAAATTGGTCGACCAATATTCAAACTGCAACTTCTCCCGGCCAGGGCCTCTGCCCTGGCCGGGGCTTGGCCAAGGGCCGGCCAGGGGCCCTGGCCCCCTCGGCCAGGGCCGGCCAGGCCCTGGCCTCTGCCAGGGCCGGCCGGCCAGGCCACTGGCCGGGGCCAGGGCCCCTGCCCTGGCCTCGGCCAGGCCCTGGCCTGAGGCCAGGGCGCTGCCCTGGCCTCTGCCAGGGCGGCCTGGCCGCTGGCCGGGGCCAGGGCTCCTGCCCTGGCCTCGGCCAGGCCCTGGCCTGAGGCCAGGGCACCGGCCCTGGCCTCTGCCAGGGCCGGCAGGCCGGCCAAGGGCCGGCCCTGGCCACTGCCAGGGCCGGCCTGGCCGGCAGGGCTTGGCCAAGGCCGGCCACTGCCGGCCTGGCCTTGGCCGGCCACTGCCGGCCTGGCCTTGGCCGGCCACTGCCGGCCTGGCCTTGGCCGGCCATGGCTTGGCCATGGCCGGTCATGGCCAAGGCCATTCGGCGTTGGCTGGCCATGGCCGGTCATGGCCAAGGCCATTCGGCGTTGGCTGGCCATGGCCCCTTTGGCCATGGCCGGCCACCCCCTTTAAATGGGGTTGCCGCACTCATTCCTCCCCCTTGATGGGGTGGTCGCCGGTGGTTATTGGCCGTAGCCAACCCCTTCCGCTTGGGGAGGGGGGTTGCATGGCCTTCATAGCCCATTTGGCCATGGTGCACATGCACCAAATTTCCTCTTACCCGATGGAAATAAATACCATCATCTTCCTCGATGAAGCACCCGTTCGTCGAGAAATTAGTTATTTCCTAATGGCCGTGTGCCAAAAATGAAAAATAACATACTACGTGAACGGTCGGTTCTTCCTGTCACGGAGAGTTCCTACCATATCCGTAATGATAGGAGACCCTAACGTGAAAAGAACAACCGCTGCGTTCTCTCCGTCACGAAGCGTTCCTACTATATCCGTAATAGTAGGAGACCCATTCGTGAAAAAGACAACGACTCGTTCGTAGTTTCGACGGGGCGGTGGTTTGACCGGGGCGAACCCTTATGGCTCTGATACCAATGTAGGATCCTGTCCAAAACAGAGTTAGGATCGATAATATGAAGTTTAGACTTACGCTTGCGTATGCGGCACGGTAGTCTACGAACTTCGCCTTCGGATTCGCCACGACGGATCTAGTCTTCTCACGAACGGAGTAAGGCTACTAAATCCACAATCTAAATCTCTACTTTAGATTAAGAACTTGGATAAAGAAAGAGAGGAAGCATTTCGGCAGAGCTTCGCTAGGATGAAAATACATGCAAGAATGCCATGCAAAAGGTGTCAGAAATGGCTTACCCTTGGGTCTTATTTATAGCCCCCAAGGTAGTTATTTTAGGGTAAGTTGTTCCTTTGCAACAACTTAATTAAGGTGTACCATGATACATGGCACATTATAAGCTTAAGTTGTACCATATGCATGGTACAACATAAGCTTAAGATATTCCACCTTTATAAGCCATATGTCGCATGCACTTATGCATATATAATGCGACTTTCCCACTCATCCAGAGATCCTCTCCGCAAGGGAACAGATTCCCTTTGTACACGACTTCGTGTACGCGACGTTCGAGGTCCGTATTCCCTCGTACATCCCCCACAAGGGTGTACAAACGTCTTCCATATCCAACAGTATGTACCGATCGAGAAAATAATTTTGAAAAACCCCATGGAAACATGATTTTTTTGTGGTGTCAACAAAAGACATACCTAGTTTACTCGTGTGCGTGCGCGCGCGCGTGCGTGCGTGCACGGAAGCAAATCGATGTGCGCATGCAACAATGGCGAATAGATGCACGTGTGAAGGGATAAAGAATAATGAATTCAAACATAGAGCTTTTTGTAGCGAGTGGATCGAGGATGGAATCCCCCTAGGGTTTACCCATGTTTGGGATTTTGAGGCTTTAGAGTATGTACAGATCGAAAAAATAATTTTGAAAAAAACCATGGAGACATGATTTTTTTTTGTGGTGTCAACAAAAGACATACCTAGTTTACTCGTGTGCGTGTGCGCGCGCGTGCACGTGCGTGCGCGGAAGCAAATCGATGTGCGCATGCAACAATGGCGAATAGATGCACGTGTGAAGGGAAAATGAATAATGAATTCAAACATAGAGCTTTTTGTAGCGAGTGGATCGAGGATGGAATCCCCGTAGGGTTTACCCATGTTTGGGATTTTGAGGCTTTAGAGTATGTACCGATCGAGAAAATAATTTTGAAAAAAACCATGGAGACATGATTATTTTTGTGGTGTCAACAAAAGACATACCTAGTTTACTCGTGTGCGTGTGCGCGCGTGCGCACGTGCGTGCGCGGAAGCAAATCTATGTGCGCATGCAACAATGGAGAATAGATGCACGTGTGAAGGGAAAATGAATAATGAATTCAAACATAGAGCTTTTTGTAGCGAGTGGATCGAGGATGGAATCCCCCTAGGGTTTACCCATGTTTGGGATTTTGAGGCTTTAGAGTATGTACCGATCGAGAAAATAATTTTGAAAAAAACCATGGAGACATGATTTTTTTTTGTGGTGTCAACAAAAGACATACCTAGTTTACTCGTGTGCGTGTGCGCGCGCGCGCACGTGCGTGCGCGGAAGCAAATCGATGTGCGCATGCAACAATGGCGAATAGATGCACGTGTGAAGGGAAAATGACTAATGAATTCAAACATAGAGCTATTTGTAGCGATTGGAACGAGGGTCGAATCCCCTTAGGGTTTACCCATGTTTGGGATTTTGAGGCTTTAGAGTATGTACAGATCGAAAAAATAATTTTGAAAAAAAACCATGGAGACATGATTTTTTTTGTGGTGTCAACAAAAGACAGTTTACTCGTGTGTGTGTGTGTGTGTGCGTGTGCGCGCGCATGCATGTGCGAGCGCGGAAGCAAATCGATGTGCACATGCAACAATGGCGAATAGATGCACGTGTGAAGGGAAAATGAATAATGAATTCAAACATAGAGCTTTTTGTAGCGAGTGGAACGAGGGTCGAATCCCCCTAGGGTTTATCCATGAGTGGAATTTTGAGGCTTTAGAGTAGGTACAGATGGAAAAAATAATTTTTAAAAAAACCATGGAAACATGATTTTTTTGTGGTGTCAACAAAAGACATACCTAGTTTACTCGTGTGCGTGTGTGTGTGCGTGTGCGTGTGCGTGTGCGCGCGTGTGCACACGCGTGCGCGGAAGCAAATCGATGTGCGCAGGCAACAATGGCGAATAGATGCGCGTGTGAAGGGAAAATTACTAATGAATTCAAACATAGAGCTTTTTGTAGCGAGTGGAACGAGGGTCGAATCCCCCTAGGGTTTACCCATGTTTGGGATTTTGAGGCTTTAGAGTATGTACCGATCGAAAAAATTATTTTGAAAAAAACCATGGAAACATGATTTTTTTTTGGTGTCAACAAAAGACATACCTAGTTTACTCGTGCGTGTGTGTGTGTGTGTGCGTGTGCGTGTGCGCGCGCGCACGTGCGTGCGCGGAAGCAAATCGATGTGCACATGCAACAATGGCGAATAGATGCACGTGTGAAGGGAAAATGAATAATGAATCCGAACGTACTTAACAGTGCATTTGTCTATTATTCGGTTAGATATGGGAGGATGCTCACGCTCTAATTACTTGTCATACACTACTATAAATCAGTTATAAGGATGCGACGCACTAGGCATAACAAATCTCCATCTTGCATCGTGCGAGATCATCATACAAATGAGCTATGATAGTTGATAAACCACTGAAGCGGATGGAAATAGGGTGTGTCATGGAGGGATCTGATAGTTTGTAGTTTAATTAGTTGCGCAGTACGTAGATCTTATTATATTATCGGACAGGACATTAAAAGGGGCAAGTTGGTGTTGCAAAAGGAGTGAAGTTGAGCGTGATTACGGCAAAAGGGCGGTGGATATAATGCTTGATTTGTCATCGACCTGCATCCAGTACAAAATCCTCTACGGATCCAGTGCAGTGGAACCCACTAAGCGTGTTCACACGCCATGCCCCGGCATGGGCCGATTATTAGAGGACACTCTAAATTACAGCTCGAAACCCACTAAGATCGTCAAAAAGTCAAGATGTAAATTAAATTGAAGGCCGTGAGAGCACAGTTTATGCCCAAGAAGAAGAAATAATTGGGGGCAGAGGGGGCTTGCAAATAATCGGGGCTAAAAAGAAAAGACTTGAAGAATTAGTGGATGTTTCTGCAGAAAGCAAACACATGCTTTATACGAAAACAGAATCAAAGGCTTATTAAAAATATGTAAACAAGCAAATGGGAGGAGAAGTAAGTTTATGAAATTGAATTTGGCGGGGGCCGCGCGAGTGCGTACCCCCTCAGCAACAAATTATGATATCCACTCTCCCACTTGGGGAGATGGTAGCCCAGCGCAACCTCAAAGTGCAATGAGGCCCACTGAGCTAGGCCTGAGCCTTCATGATCACCCAAGGACCCCGTCCAGGTAAGTATGGATCCAAGTTAGCCCACCACCCCATTTTATACCATTTTATAATTTCAACTAGTTTTTTTAACATGTATTACTATTGGAACACATTAAATCATGAACAATTTGTATAAGTAACTCATCCGACGCTGTGATATTGCCGGAAGCAATTTCTAACAGCCGGTTGCCATGTCTTCATATCTGCGTATACACAGGAGATCCAGCCGGAGGATGAGACCTACTTCAAATCCGTCGATGCACTTGACCATAAGAAATTCCTCGCCATCTCTCTCGGCACCGGCTCGTTGAACGACATCGCAAACTTCCATGTGAATGACGCCGCCAAATGGTGCATTATCCGCTGGCTAACCAAATGCGTCTGTCCTCCATCGATCGAATCACTCCGGACTGCAAGCGCAAAAATGGCAGAGATTCATTTAGCAACCCTTTTTCAAAGCTCTCAATTGCAAAGACAACCATCTCCGCATGCCGGTAATCAACTAATTTATTCATAATGCCAAATCATGGTTTATCTGGCATTGCAATACATGTATATCCATACAAGTACATATTTATCTTACAAATACATCGTCGCCTATCACTGATGACCAAGCCTCCAGTCTTTCCAAATCGTCACGTTTCGTTCACCAGGGTCGACGCCGACTACGGCTTAGATCTTTCTTCTAAGCCGCACACCAGCGAAACAAAAACAAATAAAGTAATGGGCGAAAATTCAATTGTTAAAGCTTTAAGATCCCTTCTCTTTTCCTCTTCCTTCTATCTTCTTCCTTTATCTATATATCTCCCCCTTCTCAACACCCATCCGCCCACCAATTTTTCGGAGACGGGCCTCTTCATGGCTGGCCCCCATGAAAAATAAAAAACAACCAAAAATAAAATAAACTCAATTATACACCCCTAATCAAATAACCCCAAAACCTCACGACAATTCACATACTCACACCCACTCTTTCCTTTTGTACCTAGTTTTGCACCCAGTTTGACACCCTTGTGGGGACCACGTCCGGATTGTGTGGGGTTTTTGGGGTGCACATGCACTATATGCACGTGTGTTGCCTTGTAATGTTGCAACTCCCAAGCACAGGAGGTCAGACAAGTAATAAATATGGTGAGTCCGGATGTCAAATCCACATGGAGAACTGTAACAGAAATCACAACTCAAAAGTAATAAGAGCAAACAATTGGCAAGGAGATTACCACTTTCAATGGATGATTGAATGTTTGAGAGAGTGTTTAAGTAGCTTGATTAACCTAAAATTAGCTAAACTGGAAGAGTACGTAGAGAAATCAATAACAGAGGTGTGTGTGTGTGTGTGTGATGTGGGTTCATTAGGGTGTGTGTCAAGCGTGATTTGGTCTCAAAGCTATAACTCAATGACGAACCTTATGGGCTAGCATCATCTAATGATACCATTATGGGGGTTAAGCACAATAGCTAATGGACAAATAAGGGATTTCATAGTGATAATGACGGTACATCCTTTTGGGATGATCCAACTCTTAAATATAGTCTTATGGATCAATACAAGAGAGAAGTTATGTAGAAATCAATCATCCAAGCGATGTACACATTAGATGCATCAAGAAAACTCAAATCAATGCTAGACTTTGCCCTTTTCGCCTGTGAGAACAATGCTCAAGCCAAAAAATTTCTTGCAGATCTCCCAAGCATTGGCCACAGCACCCACCCCCTATGTGGCCCGAACCCTGCCTCCCAATCCCGCATCTTACAGCCCAAAGTTGAAGGGGAAAATTAAATTTTGGTTTGATTGGAGCTGCTTCAATTTTTGGTTTGCTTCATTTTTAGGCAGCTTCAATTAAACTTTTGTTTGGGGCTACTTGGTGAACTTTGGTTTGCTTCAGTTAAATTTTTGTTTAGGGCTACTTCAATTAAGTTGAAGATAAAAATTAAATTTTGGTTTGCTTAGGGATGATTCAATTAACAAGCTAGATTCAGATTTTGTTTTGTTACCATATGCTTGTTTATCATGTTTGTGTAGAGAGCAGTGCCAATGTGAATTTGTATGCGATTGAAGATGTTTAAAATAAAAGGAACTATTTGACCTTCAAATTTTAAACTTGAAGTTAAAATGAAAATTTTGTTGTTTATACTAAATTTGGTTTGCAAAAAATCATTGACCTCGAAGAAATTTTTATGCTAAATGAAATGTTTGCTCATTCCATGCATACACATTATATGCTAAATTGAATTTTTTATATAATATAAGGCGTAAAATAATTTTTTTATTTTGCAGGCAAGATAGTTCTGTCATCTACCTGAGGAAGCACCGTAGATTGCAGGCAGTGAAAAACACCCTAGAGGGGTGTGAATAGACTGTAGGGCACAAATTAATTATTTAACACGCAGCTAATATATCAGAGCACACAATCACATAACATAGATGCAAGCATAAGTGTATTTAACGGAGTGGCTTCCCACCTAGGCAACCCGCCTCTACTCCGATCCCAAAACCTATGAGGATTTCATCCCTTTTATAACAAAAAAAGGTAAACAACCTGATCGTGCTTGTGGGTGGAAATCGAACCGTATAAAATAGTGTTTGAGAATATAACGCTCAACGATAGCTTCTGGGTGAAGCTATTCTCTCAATAAAACATCACAAAAATTACATCAAATTGATTTAATACTGAAAAAACCAAAAAGGTATCACCTGATGTATTCTATAAGATCGTGGTCGCATGGGAGAAAACGGGTCGTCAATCCGATGCCTAAATCAAAAGGTATACTCCTCTGAAGTTCGTTGCACAAATCAGAAATCTACATGGACTATTCTACACAACTACCGAATCTGTATATGTGCGTACTGGCTGTGCAGAATATAAATATCAGCATTGTGTAGAGCATAAAGTGTGGTCGTTCAGGTGTAAACGATTCGTCGATCGACGTCTAGATCAAAAGGTATGCTCTTTTCAGCGTCATTTGTCGAACTCCCTTCTTATTATCTCTTTGAAGCTTGGATGGAGGAATCATCCAAGAAATGAGGATAGTTAATCTCTGAATATTTTGGTCCATTCGGATTTAATTGGATCCTTCTCCAAGGGAGTGTTCTTCTCCTTTTATAGAGATATGAGTTTCTCTTTAATTAGAACATTTGGCCTTCAAATCTTCAATCAAATCTTCATGGTGCATGAAGGGCGTTTAAATAAGAGAGAATCCAATCCTATTGAATATAGGATTCATTTTAACATAAGAATCCTTTTGATGTAGACCTCTTATTTAAATCAAATCTTTATCCAATCAAATCTTCATCTTTGACCTAGGCAAATCCTATTATAGATAAGACTCCTCATTAGACAAAACTCCTTTTAAATCCAATCAAATCTTCAATCTTTGACTAGTCAAATCTTCTTCTTCATGGTGCATACATAATTGTTGATGAAGTAGAACTCTATTTGAATTTCTTTTGCATAATAATCCACACATTACGTTTTTTGCACATACAATTTATTTTTCACATTTACCCCAGGAATCACTTATTGAAAATGTTAGTACCACATGACTTGTTTGTCATCATCAAAATTAAAAGTGTGACCTAGTTAGTCGGTTAACTAGGTCAACAACCTCTCCCTTTTTGATGACAGCAAACAAGCAAAGAAAAATTAAGATAATATTAGAATAGCAAGTCATATAATGCACATGATAATGAGATATCATACAATGCTCCCCCTATCTATATGCTCTCATGAAAATTTGTGATAAGCTCACACTCAAAGTGTGCACCTCATGCATCTCAATTTTTCTGTCTCTCCCCTTTTTGTCATCATGGAAAAAGTATTCTCTCATGCTCTCGTGCTCCCCCGCTCCCTAGATTTATGCACCAATGTTTTAACTTCTCTTCCCCTTTTGACATAAATCGTAAGGAATGAACATGAGCAATATCATATCACTAATTTCATTGAAATTTGTTAAGCAAGAGGCAGGCGGACGGCGGCGTGACTCGCGGCAGGTAGGCAGATGCGACTCGCGGCTGGTAGGGGGCGAGATCTGCGGCAGGCGGCGCGAGATCTGCGGCAGGGGGCAACCGATGTGCGGCAGGCGACTCGCGGGATCTGCGGCAGGGCGCTAGATCTGCGGAAGGCGACTCGCGAGCAGGCAGGCGGCGCGAGATCTGCTGCAGGTAGGGGGGTGAGATCTGCGATAGGCGGCGCGACTCGAGGGCAGGCAGGCGGCGCTTCTCTGCGGTGGGCGACGCGAGGCGCTGGCGCAGACGGATGCATGCGCGGGGGGAGGAGCCTGACGCTGCGGGAGACGCGGCGCAGAAGGAGCCTGACGCGGCGGGAGACACGGCGCGAGGAGCAGCCTGACGCGACGGCACAGCACGGGAGACGCGGCGCGGGAGGCGCAGCACGGGACTCGCGGCGGCGCGAAGGCGGAGGCTCTGGCTTCGGGCAGACGGCGGCTTCGGCTAGGGTTTAATTTTTGGATTTTGCGGGAGAGAGAAAAAGACGGCTAGGGTTTAGGTTAAACCTAGCTCTGATACCATGTTAGAAATAAACTCTCTTGTATTATTCCAAGGAAAATAGCCCAATATATATAGAGTACAGGAAATGGTAAATAAGCACAAAAGACCCTATACAAAGGGAGTATATACATATACATCTAACAGTTGTGAGGTTTGTCCAATAAATTGCATGTCTTAGGTTCGAGTCCTTGTTTCTACTATTTATGTTTTCAATTTTCTTTCTAAACTTTTTAATTAAATTTTTTAAACCTTTTCTCCTTTTACATATTTGACCCTTTCAAATATTCTATTTGCATTTGCAGACACCAATGTATTCTACAATTTGATTTCGCCCTTTTCTTTTTAAACTTTTTGGATTTTTTCATATTTGACCCTGTAAATATTCTAACTGCAGTACGACACCAATGTTTCCTACTATTTAAGTTCTCACTTTTCTTTTTAAGCTACATATTTGACACTATCAATATACTAATTGCAGTACGACACCAATGTTTCATACAATTTGATTTTCCCTTTTCTTTTTAAACCTTTTGGCTTTTTACATATTTGACCCTGTAAATATTCTAATTGCAGTACGACACCAATGTTTCCTACAAGTTAAGTTCTCACTTTTCTTTTTAAGCTAATGGTAATAGCTACATATTTGACACTATCAATATTCTAATTGCAGTACGACACCAATGTTCCCTACAATTTGATTTTCCCTTTTTAAACCTTTCGGCTTTTTACATATTTGACCATGTCAATGTTCTAATTGCAGTATTCTGCTTACATGTTTGTACACTTTGGAAGATACTAATCAACAAAGTTGTGAAAAATAGTAAATTTACATTGAGCAATATGTGTATTAGTTGGCTAGCTCATGCAAAGATTCCCTCCCCCTTTTTTGACGATCAGATCCATTCAATTTATTGTTCATGTTCTAAAATCATAAACTACCAATTTAGTTTGGTTGGGATGCGTTTCTATTCCGTGTAAATTCAGTATTTTAGTTTTTTAAGAAGCAAAACTGGTTTTTGCATTGAATTTGGTATTTATTTAACTATAGAATGTTTTTGATATCTTTCTTTAATTTTTAATAGAGATTTCATGTCTTTGTTTATATTTTAATCCGAGTAAAATATTTATGTGGGAATGACTTTTTCATCTTCATTTCTCAATGTTATCATTGATTAATATTATCATTTTTAGTGTGGACTCATGAGTATGCTAATTATTTCACTAGAAAAATTTCCAAACCAATATATAAAAACAAGTATGATTATTTTTTAGATTAATTACATAATTACCTAAAAGCACATTTTTAGCTGTGATAAACTCTTTCACCATTACTAAAATTGCAACATGGTGACCTTTATTTGACATGAAATCCGTGGTAAAAAGTCAATAGTATTTTGACATATACTTTGTATAATCTTTATCTTCGCCCGGGCTAAAAAGAAATCCCGGTTACGCCACTAAGGACAATTTCATATCAATGTTTATTCCTCACGTACTCAAAATATGTACAACGTCATGAATCATCAAAAGCATACGGTCATTGCTTAAATATAAATAGAAGATATCATCAAATAACTAACTTGAATCATTGGTTTATGATTATGGCACCAAAAAAATCAAATTCGTAAATTGTCTTAAATAACTTTTTCTATATTCATTTCTTTGGCATAGATATCAAGCGTGATGTAGGGAGACAACCAACATAGAATATCATGATATTAAATTTCGGGTCCATTGGAGTTGAGATGTGCCTAAGTGGTTAATTCATCTACCATATTTTATACGCATTGCTCAACAAACTCCCAAAATCATGTTATTAACCGCCGGTATCAAAACTATTTTCATATTTTAATATTCTTTTTTTCTTTTTCATAGGCCAATTTTTATCAATATTCTTTCTTTTTCTTTTTCTACGTGGTTGTCTCAAAATAGTGACGCATGAAACATATACATATTCGACTTCTACACCTTCATGGTTCCAAATAAAATCATATATTTGTGAGTTAATAAACAATCAAAAAGAGTTTAATCTTTTAAAGCCTAAATATCATCCAACAATTTTTCACAAGTTACATGACTATATCGACCAAAAAATTTAAACAATAAGGCATGCTAACAATAAACAATCAATTATGCACAATTTTAAGTATGTGGAATTTTCATTAACATAATATGTCATTATCAAAATCATATTTAATGTTTCCAAGATTTCTAACAAGTTTCATACAAAATGCTCATTGAAATTTCAACTATATGAATGATAAACATATATTCATGCAACCAATGAAATAGTCTATGATGTCATGCATCAACATGTGCTCATAAAAATTCCCATTGCATTATATATGCCAAAATAACCATAACTTTATTTACTTTCATTCGTTCAGATCAACGCCGTTTTCGCCAACGCGATGTATGTTATCACCCAGACCTCAACGATGCACATATAGAGAAAGATGCACCTTCTGGTATCCATTTAATGGATCTGTAAGTGTTAGAACATGATTTGCTTTGTGTAATAAGAATGTTAGGAATTCACATGAATTTTTCAGGATAAATGCGAATAAAGCAATCATGAATGACATGTCCTTTCTTATTAGAGTAGAAGCATGTAACATTAGATCGCAATAACTAGAAGAGGACATGTTCGCATCTGAGTGCTAGATGGAGAGCTTGTGTATCTAGCATATATCTTCTCAACAGGTTTTTTAGGATTCTTAGGAGGTTGCCTCTTTTGCTTCTTTTTGAACCCTAGGTTATGTTTGCTAATGATCGTGTAGTTCATCTAACATCTCACTGAAACACTTTGGCTAATAGTGAATTTCTTAATGGTAGAGCTAAGATTTTGGTTTTCACTTCAAGCTCACTAATCCTAGCTTCATACCTTTTTTTCTTACTAGTTTTCAATTCAATAGCTATGTTTTTCTCTTTTATTAAATTGGATTTTTCTTTTTCAACATATTCTAATTTTTCCACATATTTAGAAATTTTATTTCATAATCTCTAGAACTAATAGTGCTAATTTTTTCTTTCAAGTCTTTGGCGAAATTGGAATTTATAAATTCTAATTTAGCCACTTTTCTATTAGCATCTTCTATTTCACTAGCAATATTTTTTTCTTTTTATCAAATTAATTTTTTCTTTCACAAGATCATCTACTTTTTCTTCGTGACTAGATACCATTTGATTTAAGAATTTAATATCAGAATCTTTAGAATTTAAAGTGTTAATTTTCTCATTTATCTTTAACTAGATTAGAGTTTTCAAGGTTTAACTTAGCTAATTTTTCGTTAGCATCTTTTAATTCTAAGATCTTGATCTCTATGTCAGTTTCATCGATGTTATTAACAATCTCTAATGATTTCTGCCATTTAGTAAATAACCTTTCATTTTCGCAACTAGCAGCATAAGTTGGTCTTTTAAGGATGCCCGAAGTCTTTTGAGCTTAGAATATTTAGGACCTATGTCTAGGAGGAGATTTACTAAATATTCATAAGCTTCTTCCATATCAGCGAACATACTCTCACTATATCGATGACATCAATATAGAAGAGTTCAGATTTTACCTTTTTATCTCCCGCCATAAAGCATATCTCACTGTTTTCTTCCCATCACCATCAGAAGAAAGCTCATCTGCATCACTTTCTCCACTTATAGCTAGCCTCTCCTTTTTTCCCATCTTTTCCTCTTTCAGATTTCCTCTTTCCTCCATCAATGTCTTTTCTCCTTCTGTTGTTCTTTAGAAGAGGGCAATTGGTTTTCAAGTGTCCCCTTTTATTTTACTTGAAGCGTCATTGTATGATGTCGTCTTCTTCTTCTTCTTCAGTTTGCTAGTTCCCCCAGACATTGCCAAATTTTCTCTTATTGTTCATCGGGGATTTTCTAAACTTTCATGTGAGGGCATCGATCTCTTCATCACCATCAAACTTTTGAGCATTCACAGTACCTGCAAAAGGTGAGATCAAAGTATCAAAGAATTTCATAGGTACTTGTGAATTATCTATGTTTGTGTCTGAGGTGTTTATATTATGTGACATGCTTAGAATCGAGATTCAACTAAACTATGAGTCTAAAAAGAATACCACTCTGCTACCAATTTAAAAACAACCTAAATGGTGGTAAATAGGGTGCATGACACAAATTAAACATTTAACATGTAGAGGAATATGTCAGGTCTCACAATCAAAGATCAGATATAAAAGCACAAGTGTTTTTAACAGAGTGGCTCCCCGCCTAGGCCCCCGCCTCTACTCCGACCCCAGAACCAATGAGGATTTCACCCATTTTATAACCAAAAGGTAAACAACCTGATCACGCTTGCGGATGGCGATCAAATCGTATAAAATAGTGTTTAAGAATATAACGCTCAACGATAGCTTCTAGGTGAAGCATTCTCTCAATACAACCACACATAAATACAATTAAATGGATTTAATATTGAAATAAAAAACTAGAAAGATATCCTCATGATGTAGTCTGTGTGATCATGGTTATGTAGGCAAAAAAAGACTCATCAATCCGACGTCTGGATCAAAAGTTTTGCTCCTCTGAAGTTCGATGCGCAAATTTGAAATCTGCATGGATTGTTTTGCACAACTACCGAATCTGGATTTGTGCTTACTGGCTGAGTAGAATATAAATAACATCGTTGCATAGAGCGTGAAGGTGTGGTCGTCTAGGCACAAACGGTTCGTCAATCCGACGTCTGAATCAAAATTTATTCTCCTCTGAAGTTCGTTCCACAAATCTGAAATTTGCAAGGACTGTTTTGCACAACTGTCGAATCTGGATCTATTTTTGCTAGCTGAGTAGAAGATATATATCTCTGTTGCATAGAGCGTGAAAGTATGGTCATCCAGGCACAAACGGTTTGTTGATCAGACTTCTGGATCAAAAGTTATGCTTTTCAGCGTCATCTGTCGCACTCCTTCAACGAATTTGGTTATCTCTTTGAAGCTTGGATGGAGGAATTCGGTCAAGGGATGTGGATGGTTAATCTCTAAATTGTTTGGCTCAATCAGATTCAATGGGAATCTCTGAATATTTTGGCTCAATCGGATTCAACGGGATCATTCTCTAAGGGATGTGTTTTCCCCTTTTATAGAGATAGGAGTTTCACTTCAATTAGAACACTTGATCTTCAAATTTTCAATGAAATCTTCAATGAAATCTTCAATCAAATTTTCATGGTGCATGATGGGCTATTTAAATAGGAGAGCATCCAATCCTATTGAAGATAGGATTCATCTAGAGATAAGAATTCTTTTGATGTTGATCTCTTATTTAAATCAAATCTTTATCCAATCCAATCTTCATCTTTGACCTAGGCAAATCCTATAGAAGATAGGACTCCTCATTAGATAAAACTCCCTTTGAATCCAATCAAATCTTCATCTTCATGGTGCATGGATAAGTGTTGATGAAGTAGAACTCTATTTGAATTTCTTTTGCATAATAATCCACAAATTATTTTTCTTTTACATAAACAATTTCTTTTGCACATTTACCCCGAAAATCAGTTAATGAAAACATTAGTACCACATGACTTGTTTGTCATCATCAAAATTAAATGTGTGACCTAGTTAATGAGCTAACTAGGCCAACAGGCAGCGTACTGGGTTCATGATGAAGACTCGTTCAGGCAGTATAGCAGGCGATGCCGTGATGGGCTAAAGTGTCATTGCTCCTTAGTTACATATGAAAGGATATCAAACTCCCCAAACAACCCTCAACATCCATACTTCAATTACCCTAACTTCCCAATAGAACTCCGTGAAGAGAAAGCAAAATTAGCTGTGAAGAATGAAATCTGGTCAAGATTTGTAGTAGGAATGGCAGTAAAAATGATTGTATGATTTTTTTTAAATGTGCATTGGTAGTGATATGTATTAGTGGTAGTGTAACGACCCGCTCTCGGGGGCCCGTTACCTATTTGATATTTGCAGGTTCCGCAGTTTACCAGTGAATTCAGCATAGCCACAACTCAGAGATGCATCACAATACTCAAACCCAGTGTACATACGTTATTACAGTCCAAATTAAAGTACAACAATCACCAGCACACTTTCTGAAAAGAAGTGCGGAAAAGTAAATACACAGTACAACACACCAACAGTAAAGTAAATAAAACTCTGCAGCTTCAGGGTCAAGTGTAGGCTCCACGAACTCTGGGGCAATCTCCTCGATCAGATCTTTGTCTGCCGGTGCCATAAATGGAACCGAAGGTAAGTCACAACAATTCTAGCGATAGAAAAAGAGGAGTGCACAAATATGGAGTAGGCTATGGTAAACAAGTGCTGAAAGTAAAGTAAGGATAAAGTAAGGACAGACAAGCATGCAAGTGCGATAAGTAAAGTACATCAAGTCAAACATGCAAGGGTGACAAGTAAAGTAAAGGTGACCGAGCACGTACAACTAGTAACGACGATAGCAATGACGTTAGCAATAATGAGAGTACTTGTGCCTATTCTAGTTCGTGACTTATAACGGGAAGTACAGTGAGCAACCAAGAGGCCAACTCTTGCCGCGGGTGCTACCCGGGCGAACCAATTCTCTGAGTACTGTGCAATAATCTGTGATCTGTGATCTGTGATCTGTGATGGTTGTCACCGGCACTGTTATGGGTTGCTAGAACCCGCACGGTGACAACAAAGTCTGGACTAGTCGCTCCCGCACTTCCGCAATTATAAGTTACCCCAAAAACCCAGTGTGTGTGTGTACAGGTTACCATTCTTTGCAGTTTTACGAGTCATTTATTGTTCTCACATTTCCAATTACAATCTTTCTGTCAAGCATGTCAATCTGTTCAGGACAATAACTGTTCCGAGACTAGATGTTAAGTCCTATGTTCATACGCGTTAACGATACTCTAAAGATCTTTGCTTGTTGAAAAGTCAAGGCAGAAACCTTAAGAGAGAATGTCAGTCCTGAGCAATGTGTGAAGTCCAATAACTAAGGTATCGATCCATGCTTCGAGCATGCGGTGTTTCCAATAAGTACACTATCTAGATTTCTAAAGTTAGAATTTACTGTGACTTACTAACTTCGAGGTGATGACAGTGAGCCGGGACTGGATCTAGTGCGGATGCACGAGATTCGATGCCTGCAAACACAAGAACAACTAGTTAGAGAATACACTATTTCTTATTTATTTAACTTGGTCGTTTTGATTTTTAAAACTGTTGAAACGGTGTCGGAAAACGTTCTAAATTTTTATGTAGGCTATATAGGATAAAAATAGTTTTACTACAGGAAGAAATATTTTTCTGAAGTCCATAGTAATTTTTATAATTTTTAGAAACTCGAAATAGTTTAAAAACCCAGATTATTTAAGTTACGCGTATCTTCCGTAATTTCTTACGGGAGCAATACAAGTCGGAATGACTTAAGTGAACAGTCAAAATGACCGTCTCGAAGTCTATTATCACATATAATTTTATCACCTTTTAGTGTACGTAAAATCAGCGAGTTACGATTTTTAGAAAGATTTATACCTATTTAATTTCTAAGTTCAAAAATTTATTCTGGGAAAAGTAGGCGTCTGCTTGTAGTGAGACTAGCGCCATTGGATCCGAAATGTCGTTTCTGATTTTCTGGAGCTATCCGCACATTTTTCTGGGCCCTGTATAATTAGTTATGGATTTTACATCATTAAACCCTATTATTAATCATTTAAAAATACGAAATTACGAATTTAATCCGTAATTACGGTTGTGCCATCGAGGAGTTTTACGCACCCACCGTTTCATCTCGCGTGTAGCAGCGGCGGGGCTGTTCGACTTCGGCGGCGGCTTCGGCGGCGGGGTCAGTCGGCGCCGGCGGTCGCTCCGGAGGCGGAGGTGCACGGGGAGAGGGGCGGCAGCGGCAGGGAGTGACAGCGACGGCGGTGGGGGCTTCTGTCGTCGGCGATGGCATGTGGAGCTCGGCGGAGCTCGGCGCTGTTGTGGCGGCGGTCGAGAGCTCATGGCGGAGCTGCGGGCTTCGACGACGTCGGGGCCTCACGGCGACGGCACGGGGGAGCGGAGGCGGAGGCGTCGTGGTCGAAGGCGAGCATGGCGAGGTTGGCTCTGTCGCTCGGGGTTGACGTCGCGGCGGCTGTTGAGGCGGGACGCCGTGGGGACGACGACGATGCTCGGAGGGGTCTTCGTGACGGTCGAGGGAGGCCGTGAGCTCGGAGCAGCGAGGTCAGGCGAGGGAAGACGGGGGCGGAGCGGTGTGGGCTTGGGTCGTCGGCGAGGCGGCGGACACGGCTCCGGAGGCGTCAATGGCGTAAGCAGCTGCTGCTGCTTCGGGGGTGCCCTGTTTTGAGGCGGTAACAGATGAGGTCGGCGCTGGGGGCTGCTGTCGGGGAGTTCGCCGTCGGTGCGTGGGTCACGGCGAGGCCAAGGCGGAGGGCGGGGAGGTCCGTGGTTGGGGTGCACGGGCGAGAATTGAGAGAGAGAGAGAGAGAGAATGTGAGGCTGTGTGTGCGAGATGCATGGGTTTGGGTTAGAAGTCGAGGGAGAGGGGAAGAGATATAGATCACGTGGGTGGGTGAATTAGCCTGAGAACGAAGAAAGATGGAGATTAGGGTAGTGTTTATATAGGTTAAAATAAATTAATAATCTATTATGGTATTTAATATTTAGTCAATCCTACTTAATACGTTAGGTTGTAATTAATGTTACTTTAGACTAAATGTGGAAAATGGTATTAGGCATGAACCTTGTGTTAACATACGGTTAGGTGTTAAAGGTAATATAATTAATTAACTAAGGTAATTAAGAGAGGTTAAAAAGTCATTAGTGAAAACTCTTTTTGTAACAAAATTACGATTTTGCCCCTACTAGTAAACGTGTCCGAAAAATTACGAAAACATACCCACGGGATCGTATCGTCGCGAGGATGGCGAATACGAAGTCCGTTTCAGGGTTTGGGCTACGGAAATACGAGTCGTGGGCCAAAACGTTTAGGAAGCGGGTCTGTGGGTTCTCTACTGAAATGATATCCGAAAATTATGAAATTAATGTGGGAGGCCCTAAATGATCATAGGATGCTACTGCAGGAGTTTGAAATCGTTTTGAAGACGTTTGTATAGAAAATAAATTCGTCGAATCAAAACGGTAATTTTGGAAGATGAATTTTAACAGAAATGTTTTGGGTATTTGAGGAAATCTGAAATTGCTGAAATACTTTATAATAAGTCTAGTATTTCAAAATATTTTTATAAGAATTTTTGAAATCAGTTTAAAATTCCTGATCAACCATTACAAAACACAATTAAAAATGAAATTACTTCAAATATTTAGCTCAAATGTTTTGGAAAAATTCAGGTCGTTACATTCTACCCTCCTTAAAAACAATTCCGTCCTCGGAATTTAAAAATATTTTTGAAACAAATAATTGATGTTATGAAGAAGCTCAAGCAAATAAAAGATAGATAAGATGGTAATCTAGTAAATCAGGTTGTAAATAATAAAACGAAATATGATATGCTATTATAGCATCAAGAAAACAAGAGATATTACTAATAAATATATATTATTAACATCACCATAGCTTCCGTAACTATTCATGTGACCAGTATCATTACAATAGTTACACTGCCATCTCAGGTAGACCAAGATTAACATGAGATAATAATATCACATGAAAATGAGGGCTATTATAATGACAACATCTGTCCGAACTTGGAACCTGAGGTGATAAGCCAGTAGCAAGCTATAAAAACGGAAGACCATAAAGTTTATTCGTGCTACTGGTAACTAATTGGGTCTAGCCACAGACGTCGTTCATAATATAGCATGTATTGACTAATCCACGGGTACCAACACCATCAATTTCCATAATGCCCAACCACATGCTAACGTCCAAATCACCGCCCAAAGGTAAGTACAAGGCCAACACTCTAAGTCAGTGCTCCCTGCTAGCATTCCTTCCGTCAATCTCCATACTATCCCACAATAAGGCAAGATCCAAGCTCTCATCCAGAGCCAAGCACAAGGCCTACATCCAACTTCAACACCTAAGGCCAATATCATGCCAATAAGCATCGCCATCACTCCTTCCGTAGACCAATACTTGACATTCGCAACACCCAACATTACCCAACAAATAAACAACCAAAAACACACTTTTCCGCAGACCAAAAGGAGTAGACGCAAGAGGAAGCCTAAACGGGATCTCAACCTGGGTGAAACCCAGGGCAGAGAACTCAAGAGAAGCCCAAGGATCACGGCTTCCCAAGATCTCAGCCAAGCGGCGGTAGCGAGGGTGGCGACGAGGGTTGTTGCCAAGGCCAAAAATCCCAAAACAGAACGTCGAAGGGCCATCGGTGGTTGCGGGTCCACGGCGGCAAGGGCTGCGGCTGGTTGACGATCCATGGCAGGGACTTCTGATGGAGTGGAGCTGAAGCCGGCGGGGCTTCGGGTGAGATGGCGAGCTCGCTTGGGGAAGAGGCCGGGAGGAGTGGGAGTCGATATCTGAGCGAAAAGGGAACCACGGGGTGGCTTGGGGAGGAAGGAGAGGAGGTGGGTTTTAAAAGAAAAGGGGGCACCAAAAGTCGTCGGTGCTAGGCGGGAACGGGGATCGAGGTGGGGAAGCGGACAAAGGAAATAAATAGGGGGCGCCGAAAGTCATGGGTAGGTAGTGTAGGGAAGGCGGGAACGGGGCTTGAGGCGAGGATGAGGACAAAAGGCAATAATGAGGGGAGGTGGTAGGTGGGAAAGAATTCCAATACGTGGAATAATCTGGTACAAGATGGGAGCAGGGTTAGAAAAGAATTACGAGTTTCAAAAACGTAACAGCCTATACGTGCACGCTACGTTTGGCTCGTCTCAAGATCTCCAGCATCATCCTCGAGTACTTCTGAACGTCCTTCGATCTGCTTCTGCTGAGGAGCTCGAACTTCTGCTGATCGAAAACTCGAACGCTACCCTCCTTAAAATAAACGTGGCTAGGGTTCAAGCAAACTAGAGATAGAAGATTCTAAGAAGGTCAATCGAAAGGTCATCAAGATAAAGGAAGGTTGGTAGTGAATAAGATCGATGACGTCACATAATCATGATTCACGTCCTTGCGGTCCAGCGGACACGGCCAGGGAAGTGACTAAGCTAGGATCACTTGTACCCAGTCTAGCTAGGTTGATCCAACAGACTTTAGCCAAGCACATTGACCGATATCATGGTCCATTGAAGGAAGATCATCATTCATATGGGTGCCACCGACACAGAAGGATTTTTTTTAATACAACTAATTAATCCTATCAAAATGAATTTTTTTTAAGGCCAGATGGCCAACTCCATTGGGCTCTCCGAGATGTTCCCGTCCGTCTTTCGAGTGTCAAACCTGCATCCAAAGAAATGTCAGCTTAGTTGAGTATCATATACGATACATCCTGGCTTTACTATACTGTTCACGAGGTATTTTGCACGGACCTGCGTGGGCCACCAAAACCTGTAACGACCCGCTCTCGGGGGCCCGTTACCTATTTGATATTTGCAGGTTCCGCAGTTTACCAGTGAATTCAGCATAGCCACAACTCAGAGATGCATCACAATACTCAAACCCAGCGTACATACGTTATTACAGTCCAAATTAAAGTACAACAATCACCAGCACACTTTCTGAAAAGAAGTGCGGAAAAGTAAATACACAGTACAACACACCAACAGTAAAGTAAATAAAACTCTGCAGCTTCAGGGTCAAGTGTAGGCTCCACGAACTCTGGGGCAATCTCCTCGATCAGATCTTCGTCTGCCGGTGCCATAAATGGAACCGAAGGTAAGTCACAACAATTCTAGCGATAGAAAAAGAGGAGTGCACAAATATGGAGTAGGCTATGGTAAACAAGTGCTGAAAGTAAAGTAAGGATAAAGTAAGGACAGACAAGCATGCAAGTGCGATAAGTAAAGTACATCAAGTCAAACATGCAAGGGTGACAAGTAAAGTAAAGGTGACCGAGCACGTACAACTAGTAACGACGATAGCAATGACGTTAGCAATAATGAGAGTACTTGTGCCTATTCTAGTTCGTGACTTATAACGGGAAGTACAGTGAGCAACCAAGAGGCCAACTCTTGCCGCGGGTGCTACCCGGGCGAACCAATTCTCTGAGTACTGTGCAATAATCTGTGATCTGTGATCTGTGATCTGTGATGGTTGTCACCGGCACTGTTATGGGTTGCTAGAACCCGCACGGTGACAACAAAGTCTGGACTAGTCGCTCCCGCACTTCCGCAATTATAAGTTACCCCAAAAACCCAGTGTGTGTGTGTACAGGTTACCATTCTTTGCAGTTTTACGAGTCATTTACTGTTCTCACATTTCCAATTACAATCTTTCTGTCAAGCATGTCAATCTGTTCAGGACAATAACTGTTCCGAGACTAGATGTTAAGTCCTATGTTCATACGCGTTAACGATACTCTAAAGATCTTTGCTTGTTGAAAAGTCAAGGCAGAAACCTTAAGAGAGAATGTCAGTCCTGAGCAATGTGTGAAGTCCAATAACTAAGGTATCGATCCATGCTTCGAGCATGCGGTGTTTCCAATAAGTACACTATCTAGATTTCTAAAGTTAGAATTTACTGTGACTTACTAACTTCGAGGTGATGACAGTGAGCCGGGACTGGATCTAGTGCGGATGCACGAGATTCGATGCCTGCAAACACAAGAACAACTAGTTAGAGAATACACTATTTCTTATTTATTTAACTTGGTCGTTTTGATTTTTAAAACTGTTGAAACGGTGTCGGAAAACGTTCTAAATTTTTATGTAGGCTATATAGGATAAAAATAGTTTTACTACAGGAAGAAATATTTTTCTGAAGTCCATAGTAATTTTTATAATTTTTAGAAACTCGAAATAGTTTAAAAACCCAGATTATTTAAGTTACGCGTATCTTCCGTAATTTCTTACGGGAGCAATACAAGTCGGAATGACTTAAGTGAACAGTCAAAATGACCGTCTCGAAGTCTATTATCACATATAATTTTATCACCTTTTAGTGTACGTAAAATCAGCGAGTTACGATTTTTAGAAAGATTTATACCTATTTAATTTCTAAGTTCAAAAATTTATTCTGGGAAAATTAGTCGTCTGCTTGTAGTGAGACTAGCGCCATTGGATCCGAAATGTCGTTTCTGATTTTCTGGAGCTATCCGCACATTTTTCTGGGCCCTGTATAATTAGTTATGGATTTTACATCATTAAACCCTATTATTAATCATTTAAAAATACGAAATTACGAATTTAATCCGTAATTACGGTTGTGCCATCGAGGAGTTTTACGCACCCACCGTTTCATCTCGCGTGTAGCAGCGGCGGGGCTGTTCGACTTCGGCGGCGGGGTCAGTCGGCGCCGGCGGTCGCTCCGGAGGCGGAGGTGCACGGGGAGAGGGGCGGCAGCGGCAGGGAGTGACAGCGACGGCGGTGGGGGCTTCTGTCGTCGGCGGTGGCATGTGGAGCTCGGCGGAGCTCGGCGCTGCTGTGGCGGCGGTCGAGAGCTCATGGCGGAGCTGCGGGCTTCGACGACGTCGGGGCCTCACGGCGACGGCACGGGGGAGCGGAGGCGGAGGCGTCGTGGTCGAAGGCGAGCATGGCGAGGTTGGCTCTGTCGCTCGGGGTTGACGTCGCGGCGGCTGTTGAGGCGGAACGCCGTGGGGACGACGACGATGCTCGGAGGGGTCTTCGTGACGGTCGAGGGAGGCCGTGAGCTCGGAGCAGCGAGGTCAGGCGAGGGAAGACTGGGGCGGAGCGGTGTGGGCTTGGGTCGTCGGCGAGGCGGCGGACACGGCTCCGGAGGCGTCAACGGCGTAAGCAGCTGCTGCTGCTTCGGGGGTGCCCTGTTTTGAAGCGGTAACAGATGAGGTCGGCGCTGGGGGCTGCTGTCGGGGAGTTCGCCGTCGGTGCGTGGGTCACGGCGAGGCCAAGGCGGAGGGCGGGGAGGTCCGTGGTTGGGGTGCACGGGCGAGAATTGAGAGAGAGAGAGAGAGAATGTGAGGCTGTGTGTGCGAGATGCATGGGTTTGGGTTAGAAGTCGAGGGAGAGGGGAAGAGATATAGATCACGTGGGTGGGTGAATTAGCCTGAGAACGAAGAAAGATGGAGATTAGGGTAGTGTTTATATAGGTTAAGTTAAATTAATAATCTATTAGGGTATTTAATATTTAGTCAATCCTACTTAATACGTTAGGTTGTAATTAATGTTACTTTAGACTAAATGTGGAAAATGGTATTAGGCATGAACCTCGTGTTAACATACGGTTAGGTGTTAAAGGTAATATAATTAATTAACTAAGGTAATTAAGAGAGGTTAAAAAGTCATTAGTGAAAACTCTTTTTGTAACAAAATTACGATTTTGCCCCTACTAGTAAACGTGTCCGAAAAATTACGAAAACATACCCACGGGATCGTATCGTCGCGAGGATGGCGAATACGAAGTCCGTTTCAGGGTTTGGGCTACGGAAATACGAGTCGTGGGCCAAAACGTTTAGGAAGCGGGTCTGCGGGTTCTCTACTGAAATGAAATCCGAAAATTATGAAATTAATGTGGAAGGCCCTAAATGATCATAGGATGCTACTGCAGGAGTTTGAAATCGTTTTGAAGACGTTTGTATAGAAAATAAATTCGTCGAATCAAAACGGTAATTTTGGAAGATGAATTTTAACAGAAATTTTTTGGGTATTTGAGGAAATCTGAAATTGCTGAAATACTTTATAATAAGTCTAGTATTTCAAAATATTTTTATAAGAATTTTTGAAATCAGTTTAAAATTCCTGATCAACCATTACAAAACACAATTAAAAATGAAATTACTTCAAATATTTAGCTCAAATGTTTTGGAAAAATTCAGGTCGTTACAGGTAGGGAAAGATCACTATGTATGTACCTTTTAAGTCTTCCGTGTATACAGAACTGTTGAAGGTATGAATATTAAAAAAAGTATGTTTTATAAATTTGATCCTCATTTTGATTGACTATGTATGTAATCCACATTTTGGTTCAAGAATGTGAATGAGAATGGAGTGCATATTTTAATGTGAATATGTTATTTTAACCAATGAATGTGAATGAGATATAGATTTCAAGTTCTCCAGCTTGATTTGCTTCATGTTCTCCAGATTACAGGTTCTTTTGGTTTTCTTCAAATTGATTTGCTTCATGTTCTCCAAATTGGCTGTGCTTGAAATACACATCATATACACATTTCCTGCACAGTTTATTTCATGCGTATGTTACTTTCCTGCATATGCAAATTTCTTGCAACTCACTTGAACTCACTTGAAATGCACATCATATATACGTTTCCTGCACACTTTAATTCCTGCATATACAAATTTCCTGCCGATAAAAAAATTTGCTAGCCTCGGTCAATTTTATTTCATACACACTACATATAGATTTTCAGTTTTCCAGTCATACAAGACACACTGAACAATGCATACAAAAAATAGCTAGCTTCCAAGAAATGTCACTTATTGCTAGCTTCAAGGACATGTCATGCAGGATACACTGCATACTGCAAACAAAAAATTGCTAGCTTCAGTCATACATGTCATATACATGTCACAAAAAATTGCACATTGTTACCATGAACAGATTTCTATGTTTCTAGGTTGACATGGAAGACACACTGCAGACAAGACATGACATCCAGATACACAATATCATTTCAAAAAATACACAGCAACTCATTTCATGCTAGTTGAGGCAGCTAGCTTCCAGGCTGCTAGTTTCAGCTTCGAAGAATCTGTTTCATCTTCCAGGCCGCTAGCTACCAAGTATCAGTTTTGGCTTCCAGGTTGAGGCTTGATTTTTTCGGTTCAGCTTCAAAGTATAAGTTTTGGCTTTAAAGATATATGATCAAAAATCTTTTAGTTAATACACCAGACAGCTTGCTTGCAGTATCAGCATGAGCTTGATTTTTTCAGTTCAACAATATTCTAGTATCAACATTTACATGCATAGGATGTCAACAATATGGAATGCATCAACAAATTTTGGAGAAAAGAGAAAAGGGTCTAGCGATTAATGTGATGAAAAATGTGTCAACAATATTCCAGTATTCCAATATCCATAAATGTGGTGTCAACATTATTCTAGTGTAAGCAAACTCCAGTGTCCATGATACTCCATTGTAAACAAAATATCAAATACAGATTGCTTCTAATCAACCATTAGGATACTCAAGTGTCCATGATAAATAATGGCAGACCTGTATCTTGTATAAATAATTTTCTTCTACTCCATTTTGACCAAATTCGTACCTGTCTAGGATAAATAATTTCTATACAGTAGCTTGCTTGCTGCTCAATTGTCAAGGATGGATACTCCAGTGTCAAGGATACTCCAGTTATATTGCATATAGGCTCACTGTCCAGGATAACAAAAACTTAGATACTCTAATGATACAGCTTGCTACATATAACAAAAAACCAGATAGGCTATTATACTAATCTTGTTGCATATGTTGAACATGGAAGGTGAGAGGTCTGCTTCTGGCAGGATTCCTCAATTTTGAGTAGCTAAAACATTAGATTGAAACCATGTCAGAATTTTCCCCTCCAATAACTCCATTGGCTGAATCTAACTTCAACATTTTATTGAAAATAGTAGCAGCTAAAACAAAATGCAATGGAGACAAATGATATGAGATTTACCCATCCTAGACAAAATGATATGAACCGTCTTAAATCCAAATCTGGATCAACAGTGATTTGGGCTGACGTGGACTCCTCTTGTTGGGCCGGAGCCTCGTCAGCTGTTGAAGTTGTACCCTCGGTTGGAAGAACCGAGGTCGATGAAGAATGGGTTGAGAGCGCGAAAGGAAGCTCGATCGATCTTAGGGTTGAGTATGACGACCGTTCAACCCTTCCCTTGGGTTGAGCCTTGAACAACGATCGATTGGAACGATCATTCGAGCGATTAGCTGGGTCGAGCCTCGATCTCCCTGTACCATAAACGAATGTCAGGCGGGTCGGATCTAGATTCCAACACAAATCCCCTCTGATGCTTGAGGTAGAATGGACTTAAGAGGAAGGCTTGGGGCTGTCGAGATCTATCCAAGGGGATGCATCTAGAAGCAGTCACCTCAAGCATTTGGAGGAAGAATTATGTAAGTGGAAGAAAGATAAGTAGTCAGAGTACATGAGGCTTAGTACCACTGGAATATGTCCCTTATTCTGATTGCCTTCTCTGTATTTATAGACTGGAGTGTCTCTTTAGTGACATTGGGAGAATAATGGCTACCAATTATGGTGGCACGATCCTCCCTCATCAAAAGGAGTAACTGCCGTCCACGCCTCCTGTCATTTATGAGCCCATTATCAACCGCCCCTTGAGCAACGGATGATCAATGAGAAAATGGCACGTGGGCTTTAACTGGGTAAATATTTATCATCCCTCGTGGGCCTTGTGGGCTTTTCGGCGATAATATTTCCATCTCCTCAAGTGCCGGCCCAAGGGTTTAACAATGGCCCCGTCATGTGAGCTCAGACTGTCTGCTTGCTGGGGTCAAACGACGTGGTGTCTCATAAATGAGGCACGACAATCGAGGCAAGAGTCTTTGAGTTTAAGCGCCAAAACCTACATTCTTCTTATTTGGACGCTACATTGATTCGAAATCCGAGATACTAGGATGCTTGGATTTTCGACACATATTCTTATACGATATGATTAGCTTTAGATCGTCGTTTACTTTGATAAGGCAGTTTTGGAAAGGAGAAAAGTTTCATCATCTCCATCTTTCTCGAATTAAATCTTAACCTCCGATTATGGCATCTTCCTCCCCACGAGTCTCCGCTGAAACCTCGGCTGAGGATGTCAGAGCCGAACGTGTCAGGCACGCTTTTGTCAGGCCATCAGAGCCGTTAATGTCAGGTGTGCTTTCCTCAGGCTATCTGGCGGTGAAATGTCTAGGCGTGCTTTCGGCAGGCGGTCAGGCGGCAAAGCGGTCAGGTGCACTTTTGTCTGAGTTGTCCGTAGCAAAACTACTTATGGCGTGTCGCCTTCCTCCGTGGGCAGACTTCGCCTGGATGGAGAGGTAGGCGAGCTGCATCTGAGGCAAGCTGGGGTAGATCGCACGATCCACTGGAGGGCTCCTCTTTGGTTTGATTAACGAGTCTGTAGCTCTGCCAATACAGACTGCTCTGGGCCTTGGCGAGCTTCTCTAAGCCTTGGTGAACTATGGCTCGTTGCGAAGATCCGACGGGTCAAGAGTTGGGCTTTGGAGGTGCGGGCCTAGATCAGCTTGGCCGATCTTGAGGTCGTAACACTTTTAATACGATCATCCTTCTACCATAGTGGTGATTTCCACAAATGCCTTCATGGATCTCCCTTAGGATATAGTCCGCCTCAACGGGCCCTAGGCATTTTGGATAAGAGAGCAGATCATGCTTAGCACATCTTCTCCGGGACAGGATGCCTTCGTAAAGAGCGTATTTTAACGCCTGCCTTTCAAGCTTCTGAGTTTCTTCCTTTGATTCCGACAGTTCACCATCTCTGATGTATTTGATGATCGGATCCATCCATGTTGCCCCCCTGATTGATGCAGAGCAGTTCGTCTTTGGTGATGCTCGGGATCAATATGTTCTTAATAAAGATGGATCTACCTAACTCAATTGGTGATGAGGAAGCCAACTTCGAGAGTGCATCTGCTCTGACATTGTTCGCCCGTGACATGTGTTGGAATTTTGCATATTTAAAGTTTGCAAGTTCGGCCTTCATAGCGTGAAGATATCTCGTCACCATCTCCTCCTTAGCTTTGTAATTACCCTGTAATTGGTGAATCACGAGTCAGGAGTCGCTTAACAAACTCACTTGATGAGCTCTAAGAGCTCGACATAATTTTAGTCAGTTGAGTACGTTGAGTGCTGCCTCATATTCAGCAACATTGTCCTTTATGACAAAGCCCCTTCTTGAACGTCGCCATGGTCATCTCGTCACTACAAGTCGTGACATTTAGCATATCTTTTTGGAACCTCTTGATGTACTTATGGATGCTCTCGCCCTCCTTCTGTACTATCGCCAGCAAGTGGTCTGAGGCCTACTTTCTTCGTCGGCTAGTCATAAATTGCCTGCAAAATACTCGAGTTAATTCTTTGAATGAGTCGATAGATCGGTCGGGCAAACCATTATACCATTCCATTGCCGACTTTTCAAAAAGTGGTTTGAAAAGCTCGGTAGAGGATGGCATCATTTGCCCACAAAATCTCCATAAGATGCTTGTACCGTTATATGTGATCTTTAGGATCGCCTGATCCGTCATACTGTTCCACATCGGGGAATTTGAACCCTCGAGGGACGTGTGACGATGTGATTCTTCTTGTAAAGGGGTTGTTCTCATCATCAGAATTATTTGGTCACGAACTGGAGCTACGACGATGGTCCTGACGTCCTTTCCTCCTGGGTCGGTCGGATGACGAATCAGAGGAATTATCCCAATTGTCATACTAATCGTCCTCTTGGGTTCTTCTGCACCTATGGCCTCGGCGGGGAGTTCGACTCCAATCGCGTCGATCATTCCTGTTGTGATGATCACCACGACGAGGACTCCTGCTACCTCCACGTCGATCATCACGATGGTGACTCATTCTTCTTCGACACCGATCATCATGGTGGGGGGATTCAGCTTCTCTCATGCAGATCATCCTGGCGAGGACTCGGGCTCCTTCTACGTCGATCCACATGGCGAGGGCTTCGGCTCCTCTGGCGACGATAATCATGGCGAGGACTCTGGCTTCTTTCACGTCGATCATCATTGCGAGGACTTGGGCTCCTTCTATGCTGAACCACGTGGTGAGGGCTTTGGATTCTCTCTCGCTTATCATCATGGGGATGACTATGGATCCTCCCAAGCCAATTTCCATAATTGTCGGGCTGACTCGTAGGGTTCACCCCTACGACCATCTCACCCTCTCCGGTTTCTCCTCCAAGAATCCTCATACGATGTTTTTGTGTCTCAGGTAGGGGCTGCTATGTAGATTGAGCATTTAATTGAAATTCCGGGTTCAAATTGTGTGCCACATTGGAAACAACGGATGTGCCCGCGATCGGTGGTGGTCAGGAGCCTGTCAGACACTCTACCATGTTGCCGATTGTTTGGAAGCCCGAATGAACTTCTTGGGCCAGTGCTTCAAACCACTCCATTGATACCATCTGTTGCACCATTGGTGATCTTTGACGCCTGGTCTCCTCTCGAGATGACGACTTCCCAGATTCCATCATAGTGCCATCAGGGAAAAAAGTTATTGGCCTCCCGGTCTGTTAAGCGGTTTGTGGTGTGATCCCGATCCCTTTGCCCCTTGCGGATCGACGAAACAGTGTGGATGATGTCATGGGTGTAACCTCAGTTTCCATAGACGGCGCCAATTATTGATGGGAAAATCCACCGAACAATAAATTTGTAATAAGAGGACCAAGGTTAAAATGGTCGGATGATAATGTTGGTGAAGAACTGATAGATCGTCAGCTAAGGGCGAGGATGGATCAGCAGAGAGATCAATTCTACGAGTTGCCAAAGTATCTGCAACACAGGGAACCTGTCAAAAGTGGGTCGGGCTTGGGTTCGACCCAAAACCACTCTGATGCTCAAGTTAGTATTGAAGTCGAAGAAAGCTCGTATAGTCAAGGACGAACTATAAGTGATCCGATCTGACTATGCCGAGCTATATTTTGAATGTAGAAAGCGCAAGTATCTATAAGTATACCTGGCCTTTTGGATAAAGTAGTTTTGAACCACTCCTTGGTTGGAGAATGCCCCCTTTTATTGGGGTTGAATAACTATTGCGTGATTGATGATGCATCCTCGTCTATCGAATGGTTGGCATTATGTAGAAGACCAAATGTCGACCTATGTCAATCATTAATGGCATGGGTCATTTAATGCTGTCATTATTTGACAATCGGAGAGTCGCGTAAATCACGTTCATAACAGTTTTCCATTAATTGCTGAGAATCCCGAAGGACATGCTCATTAAATGATGTAGCGATCGCCTCTATAATCTTGCCGAAGTAAAAGTTTTTATGCGATGTTGCTCGGTTCCAAAGTTGTTGTTCTCGGGTGCCCAATCTTAAACGAAGATCAGATCTATTTCCAGACATCTACTTTTGAATCCGACTCTCTGGTGCAGCCATGTAGATCATCGTATTGGCCCACATACGATCTGTATTTAGGTCGTAACAACTTGCAATGACGAATAGATACACATGTGAAGGGAAAATGACTAATGAATTCAAACATAGAGATTTTTGTAGCGAGTGGATCGAGGGTCGAATCCCCCCTAAGGTTTACCCATATTTGGGATTTTGGGGTTTTAGAATATGTGCGGATCGAGAAAAATTTAAAAAAAGGAAACATGACATGGTTTTATTTGTGGTGTAAACAAAAGACATACCTAGTTTACTCGTGTGCGTGCGTGCATGTGCACGTGCGTGCGCGGAAGCAAATCGATGTGCACATGCAACAATGGCGAATAGATGCACTTGTGGAGGGTAAATGACTAATGAATTCAAACATAGAGCTTTTTGTAGCGAGTGGATCGTGGGTCGAATCCCCCCTAGGGTTTACCCATATTTGGGATTTTGAGGCTTTAGTGTATGTACGGATCGAAAAAATAATTTAAAAACAACCCATGGAAACATGATTTTTTTGTGGTGCCAACAAAAGACATACCTAGTTTACTCGTGCGCGTGCGCGCGCGCGAGCACGTGCGTGCGCGGAAGCAAATCGATGTGCACATGCAACAATGGCGAATAGATGCACTTGTGAAGGGAAAATGACTAATGAATTCAAACACAGAGCTTTTTGTAGCGAGTGGATCGAGAATAGAATCCCCCCTAGGGTTTACCCATAGTTGGGGTTTTGAGGCTTTAGAGTATGTTCGGATCGAAAAAATAATTTAAAAAACCATGGAAACATGATTTTTTTTGGTGGTGTCAACAAAAGACATACCTAGTTCACTCGTGCGCGTGCGCGCGCGCGCACGTGCGTGCACGGAAGCAAATCGATGTGCACATGCAACAATGGCGAATAGATGCACTTGTGGACGGAAAATGACTAATGAATTCAAACATAGAGCTTTTTGTAGCGAGTGGATCGAGGGTCGAATCCCCCCTAGGGTTTACCCATAGTTGGGATTTTGAGCCTTTAGAGTATGTATGGATCGAAAAAATAATTTAAAAAAACCATGGAAACATGATTTTTTTGGTGGTGTCAACAAAATACATACCTAATTCACTCGTGTGCGTGCGCGCGCGCGCACGTGCGTGCGCGGAAGCAAATCGATGTGCACATGCAACAATGGCGAATAGATGCACTTGTGGAGGGAAAATGACTAATGAATTCAAACATAGAGCTTTTTGTAGCGAGTGGATCGAGGGTCGAATCCCCCCTAGGGTTTACCCATATTTGGGATTTTGAGGCTTTAGAGTATGTATGGATCGAAAAAATAATTTAAAAACAACCCATGGAAACATGATTTTTTTTGTGGTGTCAACAAAAGACATACCTAGTTTACTCGTGTGCGTGTGCGTGTGCGTGTGCGCGCTCACACGTGCGTGCGCGGAAGCAAATCGATGTGCACATGCAACAATGGCGAATATATGCACTTGTGAAGGGAAAATGACTAATGAATTCAAACATAGAGCTTTTTGTAGCGAGTGGATCGAGGGCCGAATCCCCTTAGGGTTTACCCATATTTGGGATTTTGGGGTTTTAGAATATGTACGGATCGAGAAAAATTTAAAAAAAAGGAAACATGACATGGTTTTTTTGTGGTGTCAACAAAAGACATGCCTAGTTTACTCGTGCGCGTGCGCGCGCGTGCGTGCGTGCGTGGAAGCAAATCGATGTGCACATGCAACAATGGCGAATAGATGCACTTGTGAAGAGAACATGACTAATGAATTCAAACATAGAGCTTTTTGTAGCGAGTGGATCGAGGGTCGAATCCCCCCTAGGGTTCACCCATATTTGGGATTTTGAGGCTTTAGAGTATGTACAGATCGAAAAAATAATTTTAAAAAAAACCATGGAAACATGATTTTTTTGTGGTGTCAACAAAAGACATACCTAGTTTACTCGTGTGTGTGCGCGCGCGCACGTGCGTGCGTGGAAGCAAATCGATGTGCACATGCAACAATGGCGAATAGATGCACTTGTGAAGGAAAAATGACTAATGAATTCAAACATAGAGCTTTTTGTGGCGAGTGGATCGAGGGTCGAATCCCCCCGAGGGTTTACCCATATTTGGGATTTTGAAGCTTTAGAGTATGTACAGATCGAAAAAATAATTTTAAAAAACCATGGAAATATGATTTTTTGTGGTGTCAACAAAAGACATACCTAGTTTACTCGTGTGCGTGCACGCGCGCGCACGTGCGTGCACGGAATCAAATCGATGTGCACAGGCAACAATGGCGAATAGATGCACTTGTGAAGGGAAAATGACTAATGAATTCAAACATAGAGATTTTTGTAGCGAGTGGATCGAGGGTCGAATCCCCCTAGGGTTTACCCATATTTGGGATTTTGAGGCTTTAGAGTATGTACAGATCGAAAAAATAATTTAAAAAAACCATGGAAACATGATTTTTTTGTGGTGTCAACAAAAGACATACCTAGTTTACTCGTGTGCGTGCGCGCGCGCACGTGCGTGCACGGAAGCAAATCAATGTGCACAGGCAACAATGGCGAATAGATGCACTTGTGAAGGGAAAATGACTAATGAATTCAAACATAGAGCTTTTTGTAGCGAGTGGATCGAGGGCCGAATCCCCTTAGGGTTTACCCATATTTGGGATTTTGGGGTTTTAGAATATGTACGGATCGAGAAAAATTTAAAAAAAAGGAAACATGACATGGTTTTTTTGTGGTGTCAACAAAAGACATGCCTAGTTTACTCGTGCGCGTGCGCGCGCGCGCACGTGCGTGCGCGGAAGCAAATCGATGTGCACATGCAACAATGGCGAATAGATGCACTTGTGAAGGGAAAATGACTAATGAATTCAAACATAGAGCTTTTTGTAGCGAGTGGATCGAGGGTCGAATCCCCCCGAGGGTTTACACATATTTGGGATTTTGAGGCTTTAGAGTATGTACAGATCGAAAAAATAATTTTAAAAAACCACGGAAACATGATTTTTTTTGTGGTGTCAACAAAAGACTACCTAGTTTACTCGTGTGCGTGCACGCGCGCGCGCACGTGCGTGCACGGAAGCAAATCGATGTGCACAGGCAACAATGGCGAATAGATGCACTTGTGAAGGGAAAATGACTAATGAATTCAAAAATAGAGCTTTTTGTAGCGAGTGGATCGAGGGTCGAGTCCCCCCTAGGGTTTACCCATATCTGGGATTTTGAGGCTTTAGAGTATGTACAGATCGAAAAAATAATTTAAAAAAAACCATGGGAACATGATTTTTTTGTGGTGTCAACAAAAGACATACCTAGTTTACTCGTGTGCGTGCGCGCGCGCGCACATGCGTGCGCGGAAGCAAATCGATGTGCACAGGCAACAATGGCGAATAGATGCACTTGTGAAGGGAAAATGACTAATGAATTCAAACATAGAGCTTTTTGTAGCGAGTGGATCGAGAGTCGAATCCCCCTAGGGTTTACCCATATTTGGGATTTTGAGGCTTTAGAGTATGTACAGATCGAAAAAATAATTTTAAAAAAACCATGGAAACATGATTTTTTTTGTGGTGTCAACAAAAGACATGCCTAGTTTACTCGTGTGCGTGCGTGCGCGCGCGTGCGTGTGCGGAAGCAAATCGATGTGCACATGCAACAATGGCGAATAGATGCACTTGTGAAGGGAAAATGACTAATGAATTCAAACATAGAGCTTTTTGTAGCGAGTGGATCGAGGGTCGAATCCCCCCTAGGGTTTAACCATATTTGGGATTTTGAGGCTTTAGAGTATGTACAGATCGAAAAAATAATTTTAAAAAAAACCATGGAAACATGATTTTTTTGTGGTGTCAACAAGAGACATGCCTAGTTTACTCGTGTGCGTGCGCGCGCGCACGTGCGTGCGCGGAAGCAAATCGATGTGCACATGCAACAATGGCGAATAGATGCACGTGTGAAGGGAAAATGAATAATGAATCCGAACGTACTTAATTGTGCATTTGTCTATTATTCGGTTAGATATGGGAGGATGCTCACGCTCTAATTACTTGTCATACGCTACTATAAATCAGTTATAAGGATGCGAAGCACTAGGCATAACAAATCTCCATCTTGCATCGTGCGAGATCATCATACAAATGAGATATGATAGTTGATAAACCACTGAAGCGGATGGAAATAGGGTGCGTCATGGAGGGATCTGATAGTTTGTAGTTTAATTAGTTGCGCAGTACGTAGATCTTATTATATTATCGGACAAGACATTAAAAGGGGCAAGTTGTTATTGCAAAAGGAGTGAAGTTGCGCGTGATTACGGCAGAAGGGCGGTGGATATAATGCTTGATTTGTCATCGACATGCATCCAGTACAAAATCCTCTACGGATCCAATGCAATGGAACCCACTAAGCGTGTTCACACGCCATGGCCCGGCATGGGCCGATTATTAGAGGACCCTCTAAATTACAGCTCGAAACCCACTAAGATCGTCAAAAAGGCAAGATATAAATTAAATTGAAGGCCGTGAGAACACAGTTTATGCCCAAGAAGAAGAAATAATTGGGGGCAGAGGGGGCTTGCAAATAATCGGGGCTAAAAAGAAAAGACTTGAAGAGTTAGTGGATGCTTCTGCAGAAAGCAAACACATGGTTTATACAAAAGAGAATCAAAGGCTTATTAAAAATATGTAAACAAGCAATTGGGTGGAGAAGTAAGTTTAAGAAATTGAATTTGGCGGGGGCCGCGCGAGCGCGGACCCCCTCAGCAACAAATTATGACGTCCACTCTCCCACTTGGGGAGATGGTAGCCCAGCGCAACCTCAAAGTGCAATGAGGCCCACTGAGCTAGGCCTGAGCCTTCATGATCACCCAAGGACCCCGTCCAGGTAAGTATGGATCCAAGTTAGCCCACCACCCCATTTTATACCAGCCGACCCCTTCTCAATCTCCCACGCAGCCGATGTGGGACAAACGCATTTGGGGTTTTGGTCGATTAACGCCAATGGGGTGAGCGCGTGTAATGTAATTGAACGCGGATCTGTGTTGTCCAGCTCCGAAACTGGTACAATATGCTCAAAAAAGGGCCGCTAATTCCTGCGGGCGAAGCCGAGCGAAGTGCTTGGAGACAGAAACAAAGCTGAATCAACCCCTGACAAATGTCATCATGCCTACTTTCGACATCAAGAAGATGCAGCCAGTCACATTTGTGGTTCTAGCCAGAATATGACAGAGTATTAACTGCATGCATCCATATTATTTTTCTTGTCTTTTGATTTTGGTCATTTTAGGCCAACGAGGGTGAAGTCTGGTTGAACCCTCGCCTCTCCGACGTCTGCGTCGCCGGCGCCGGTTTACCTCCCTGCGTGTCCTTTCTCAACCATGGACTCCAAGGGGTTTGAACACCAATTAATATAATCTTCTTGATGGCTTGGTGTTGCTGCAAATAACCCTGTCACTGCTAACAATTAAACTCCTGATATATGAACATTAAAAATTATTTTATAATTTCAACCAGTTCTTTTAACATGTATTACTGTTGGAACACATTAAATCATGAACAATTTGTATAATTAATTCATCCGACGCTGTGATATTGCCGGAAGCAATTTCTAACTGCCGGTTGCCATGTTTTCATATCTGCGTATACACAGGAGATCCAGCCGGAGGATGAGACCTACTTCAAATCCGTCGATGCACTTGACCATAAGACATTCCTCGCCATCTCTCTCGGCACCGGCTCGTTGAACGACAGCGCGAACTTCCATGTGAATGACGCCGCCAAATGGTGCATTATCCGCTGGCTAACCAAATGCGTCTATTCTCCATCGATCGAATCACTCCGGAACGCAAGCGCAAAAATGTCTGATATTCATTTAGCAACGCTTTTTCAAAGCTCTCAATTGCAAAGACAACCATCTCCGAATGCCGGTAATCAACTAATTTATTCATAATGCCAAATCATGCTTGATCTGGCATTGCAATACATGTATATCCCTACACGTACATATTTATCTTACTAATACATTCGTCGCCTATCACTGATGGCCAAGCCGTCAGTCTTTCCAAATCGTCACGTTTCGTTCGCCAGGGGCAATGCCGACTACGGCTTAGATCTTTAAATTTGCAGCCGAATACGTGCATGCCACAGCTCGTGCACGCACAATGATTTTGGATGTACTTATCGTGTATTTCTTTGGTTAGTGATTATCAAACCATGGCCCTCTGGGTCTTGAGACACGTATAATATTAAATGACGAGAAAAAAAAACACTGTATGTGTTGGATGAAAATAAACTCAAGAGAGAGAGAGAGAGATCATTTCATTGCGAAGAATGAGTAACCATAGCTAAGAGCCATGGTGCTCTATTTATTTATCTCATAGTGGGGAGACCAAAAGCCTCTAGTAGACCAAGGGTCCCCATTACTCTAAGTAATGGGGGACCTAATGAATGGGTAATGAAGGAGGGGAGGCCAAAGGCCTCCCTCATTCATAACACTCCCCCTTACACATTCATCACTTCGGTCTCAGCTACTGAGGCAAGTGGTGGATACTTCTGGATCCAGAGTAAGTGTGTTTGCCTCGTTAAAACCTTAGCTGTGGAAAACCCAGTGGGAAAACCCAACAGCTTAAGGAAAAAGAGTGCAACCCACGGGTTACTCCCCCTGATCCGTACAAGCTTCAGGCTTGCAGGTCTTTCAACTGTCGCATACCAATGTTCTTTACCAGCTTTACAAAAGTACATTTAGGCAATGCCTTAGTAAAAAGATCAGCTAAGTTGTTGCATGACTGGATCTGTCGAACTTCAATCTGCTTGTCGTTCTTCTGCTCGTGCGTCCAGAAAAACTTGGGAGAAATGTGCTTTGTCCTGTCGCCTTTGATGTAGCCCTTCTGAAGCTGAGCAATGCACGCGGCGTTGTCTTCGAATAGGGCAGTAGGCTCCAGATCACCGGTCTTCAGGCCAGTGGATTGGAGAATGTGTTGGACGACGGAGCGTAGCCAAAAACATTCTCTGCTTGCTTCATGGATCGCGATGAGCTCTGCATGGTTGGAAGATGTAGCAGTAGTGGTTTGTTTTACCGATCTCCAGGAGATAGCAGTACCTCCGTAGGTAAAGACAAAACCAGTCTGTGATTTTGCCGTATGCGGATCTGAAAGATAGCCTGCATCGGCATAACCAAGTAACTGGGAGGAGGCACCTCTCTGGTAGTAAAGTCCAAGGTCTACGGAACCCTGGAGGTATCGCAGAAGATGCTTTACTCCATTCCAGTGGCGCTTTGTAGGCGCTGCACTGTGTCTGGCTAGGAGATTGACTGCAAACGCTATATCGGGACGCGTGCAGTTAGCCAGATAGAGAAGTGCACCAATGGCACTTAGGTAGGGTACTTCTGGACCCAGTATCTCCTCCCCCTCTTCCAGAGGCCGGAAGGGGTCCTTTTGTACCGTTAATGATCTCACGACCATAGGGGTACATAAAGGATGACATTTATCCATTTGGAACCTATTTAAAAGCTTCATGGTATAATTGGATTGATGTAGAAGGATTCCACCTCGTAGGTGTTCAATCTGCAAGCTAAGGCAATACTTCGTTCTGCCTAGGTCTTTCATTTCAAAAGTGTGCTTTAGCCTTGCAGATATCTCATTAATCTCTGCTGGAGAGCCTATGAGATTTAAGTCATCAACGTAAACTGCTATGATGACGAATCCTTTTCCCGTTCTTTTGATAAAGATGCACGGGCAGACTTCGTTATTAGTGAATCCTTGCTGTGCAAGGAAATCACTTAGTCTGTTATACCACATTTTGCCTGACTGTTTTAGTCCATACAAGGATCTATGTAGTCTAACAGAGAATACGTCCCGAGGTATCTCTTTCATCTTTGTGGGTAAGTTAAACCCATCTGGTAGTTTCATAAAGATCTTTTTATCTAAATCACCATAAAGATATGCAGTCACAACGTCCATGAGCTGCATTTCTAGGCTTGCCAGAGATGATAGGCTTATTAAGAATCTGAATGTATTAGCGTCCATTACCGGGGAGTATGTATCTTCATAATCGATACCCGGTCTTTGGGAAAAACCCTTTGCTACAAGACGCGCCTTGTAGCGGACGATCAGATTTTCTTCATTTCTTTTTCTAATGAAAACCCACTTATATCCCACAGGTCTAACACCTACTGGTGTTTGGACTACAGGTCCAAAGACTTTGCGTTTCGAGAGTGAGTCCAGCTCTACTCTTATCGCCTCGTCCCACTTTGGCCAATCATCTCTGCGTTTACAATCCGCTAGAGAAAGTGGTTCGACGTCATCGTCGTATTCAGCGACGTGAACGGCAATATTGAGGAATATGGGCATGTGCTGTCATGGTCATGGTCATGGTCATAGTTAATGCTCATAGTTATCTTCCTGCGTTTCTGTGACTTCCTCGTTATCTTCCTCTTGATCCATGGTCATAGTTAATGCTCCACAACTTCGCGAAAAATTTCTGTCGCTTATATTTGTCAGCACACCTCCATATTCCTCACTTACATATATATGAGGAATATGGGCATGTGCTGTCATCACAGGTTCGATTTTTCTGTGCTGACAGCGTTTTGGGGGTCCAAAAAGTTTCTTTGTTTTTTGCAGTGTGTTCTACAGCTTGTTATTGATCACCGCACCAAATTTCAAGTGAATCCAATACTTTTTAATACTCCATCCATCCGTTTCAAAAAGATTGCACTGACAAATCCAGTTTTTGAGCGGTTTTTTGAAATGGATGGATGGAGGATCAAAAAGTGTTTAATTCACTTGAAATTTAGTGTGGTGACTCAACAAGTTTTAGAACATATGCAAAAAATTAAAAAAAACCTTTTAAACCCCCGAAATCACTGATAGCACAGGAAATTTTCATGCGGTGTCAGCACACATCCATTTTCCTATTTATATGTACATATGTATGTGTATGTATGTATGTATGTATATTATACAATTGAAGGGGTTTGTCATATGTGGTCTGTAATGCCCTGATAGCTACTGCACAAGTAGTAGAGGGGGGTGAATAGTACTTTAAAATAATTAAGAAGATAATTACTAATTATCTTGCAAACTCAACCAACAATGCGAAAATGAAAATGTTGACAACAAAGAAAATACAATCGCAAACAAACGATATAACGGGTTCGGATCCGCCCAAGTCTCCCCGACTTGTTCCCGGTGATCCGACGTCCCAAACACCCGGATCCCCTCCGGCTACTTGAGTTAGAAACCTCTAACTCAAATTTGCACTTTGAAATTCTTGTAGAAAACCTCTACAAGATCAAATCAAACACAAAAGAAAATGTGACTCCCACAAACCGGGATCACACACAACTCTCACAACCGAGAGTAAAACTTGCAATATCAAAGTAAATGAAATATGAAATGCTTACCAACAAAATCATATGCCTTGAGTAAAACTTACAATATTAGGGCAAGGAGGATTTTGAAGGAGAAGAAGGCACCAAACCCTAGCTCCAAGGAGTTGAGCAGTAATGAAAGCCTAGGGAGGAGTTGGTGACCTTGAATCAAGCTCTTGGCTTGAAAGGCTCACAATCAATGAATCTCTCTTTTGAAATGAGAGTGAGGGAGAGATTCTTGTGAGAAATGAAAGCTTGGAAATGAGAAATAAATTCTTCTCTTTGATTCTCTAAAATGCAATTAATATCAGCCTTGAATACTAGGAAAGAACCTCTCCAAGTATATATATGTTAGAGGAAAGAGAGAGCAAAATTCGTAGCAATTAATGCTCCAACGGCTCTATTCTGAAGCAGCTTAATCGGTCTAAGAAGGATCACTGACCGATTAGTTTCTCAACTAGTCGGTCGGTGATTCTTCTTGGACCGACTAAGAGAATGACAGCCAAGAATATAGAATTCAGGTCGAAAGAACTAGTCGGTCTAAGAAGACTTGCCAACCGACTAGTTTGACAACTAGTCGGTCGGTGAGTGTTCTTTGACAGACTAAGAGTTGAAATCAATAGGCTTTCAACAAGGAGAACTAGTCGGTCTAAGAACAAATCTCAACTGATTAGTTTCTCAACTAGTCGGTCGATGATTGTTCTTTGACCGACTAACGATAAACAGTAGCTCAGGCTGTGAAATGAAAGACATAACTAGTCAGTCTAAGAAGGATTCCAAACCGACTAGTTTGACAACTAGTCGGTCGGTGAACCTTCTTGGACCGACTAACTGTAAACAGTGAATGAGCTGAATTTGAACAAGGCAATCTAGTCGGTTCAAGAAGGATTGCCGACCGACTAGATTGCCATCTAGTCGGTTGGTTCTTCTTCTTGAACCAACTAACATGCACTAGAAGCCGCGAGATGAAGCGTAAGGCTTCGAAAAAGTTTCTATGGGCTTCTATGATAATACTAGCTCTAATAATGTAAGACCTACTCAAGGCTTAACATTCTATACGATGAAGCTAGAAGACAATAAATTAAACATGACAAACCATCTTCAAAGCTTCAATCCGAATCTCTTGACTTCAATAATGGTCCTTGAGCTTCAATGAAGCTTCAGGCACACGATCACGCGCTTTGAGAAGTCTTGAGACGTCGCTTTTGATGTACGTAGACTTTTGGTGACGATCTCCATAACTGCACTCACAAGGAGTTAGTTCACGATATTTATGTTTGCTCATCATCAAAACCAAATCCGGGGAATCAATACTCAACATTCTCCCCCTTTTTGGTGATGACAAACCAACATAAATAATAATCAATAATAATGATTCAAATGAAATTTACTTACTCCCCCTGCATTGATGACACGTTAGTATTGTATTGAATTATAATCATACGCATCAAGCAGACGAGGAAGATATGAAATATGAACCCAATTATTGACATATATGATCTAAATCCATTTTATATCTTAACTCCCCCTGAATCTAACATATCAAACTAGATTCGCGGTAAATTGCTTTGAATTATCATTTAGTAAATCGTCATTATTAATTCTCTCCCCCTTTGGCATTAGCAAAAAGAGCGGGAGGAGATCAATGACAATGGCAAGAAATAAAAGCACGAGAGTCTAAGAATACGACCACGGTCCAATTGACACCAATGTAAAATACCAAAGAAATTCAAAGCGTGCCAACGAGACCATAGTCGAAAATCGAAATCATCAAAAACTCAAATCAATTTCACGAATTGAGTTATGGAACATACTCTCCAATATCAACATTATAATGAATTTAGAGCATGGAAAACAATTCTATTTTTTCATACAACCAAATCTATTAAATCCATAAAAGCGTCGAGCGACGAAATCAATATCAGAGACATAAATACAATGTGCACAAGAAACGAAAGGCAACATGATGTACACATCATACAAAATTTGTTATGCCAAAATAGAGATAGTAACTTCATAGAACTTATGGCATACACAATTCTAGTACTAGCCTGCATTCCAAAAGAGATACTCACTAAATGAGTCAATAATAAGCATGGAATGCCATGAGCATAAGAAAGATAAGAATTATAACACAAGCTCAAAACTAGCATCAAGATATGCATGAGATAGTCTAAAATACAAAGAGACATCTACTTGCATTCAACACATATGGAAACCAAATGTAAATACTTACAACATTAAGCTCCCCCTACTTTGGTGCATCACTAAAGCACCATCAACTCCATTTGAATGAAGAACTTTGCAAAACCAAGGAGTTGGTAGGGTTGGTTTCCCACGGGCTTGAACCTACAAAACATAAGTTGGCAACCAAATATTCTTAGAGCAAAATTTTGATTTGTTGCTACTTCTCTTATTCTTGAGTACCTGAAGATAAAAATAACATTCCATGGTACCCAAGGACATTGGGTCCTAAGAGATTAGACCTTTGGAAGCCAAGTCCAATTGGACTTAGACTTCCCAACGAAATCATCATTATGCACGACATTCATGAAATACGAATTTATATAAGCTTGTTTTTCATGCATGCTTGTGTCCTTCGGGCCCCAAATAGTGAATTTCTTGGGAGCCCTATTCCTATTGGGAGCATGCATTCATTGTTGATTTCTACGTGATGCATGTCGTGGATAAGCATATGGCACATGATGAAATGGTGCATGATGATAATTATTCATATGATAATGTGGATGAACATATGCATATGGAGGAACACGTGCATGAGTGTGTCTCACATGGTGTGCACGTGCTCGTGGATGTGGAGCTTAAAAATCATCATACGTGCGAACATATGGAGTAGGAGATGTGTTCCTACGTGGCATGGTATTGGTGTACATAAATGCATGACCCTTCTTTGGAGGTCCACCCAAAGTGGGTTTCTTTCCAAACGGGTGTGTGTACCTAGTGGAAGCACCATTGGTAGATGAACTACCCATGGGGTGTTTACTCCCACTAGTTGAGGCTTCGGAAGATGGCCTAACAAAAGTCGTGACCGATTTGGATGAGTCTCCCATCTTACACCCCAAGCCAATGTGATGATTGGCCGGAAGTAAGTCGTTTAGGATATTATCCAAATGGCCCTTACCTTTATTCAATTTATTAATTCGGCCTAATATGTACTCACACTTCTCGGTGAGAGAATGCATAGAAGCATCCAAGGTGGACACTTGCTATGTGAGTACATAAACACGAGACTTGAGATTCTCATTCTCAATACTAAAAGTTGAGTTTCGAGAAATCCAATCCGCTATCTCGTGTTCATCCGATTCCTCAACATGAACATGCTCAAGTTGAGATTTGAGATTTTCAATCTCATTTCTCAAACCTTCAACAACGGTGTCGTTATTGATGATGATAGGCTTAGGTGAGGTTTGGAGACTAGTTAGCTCATCTTTAATCTTAATATATCTACTAGCCAATTTAGAAAACTTAGACCAAAGTTGTTCGTTGGCTAATCTAAGTTCATACATAGTTACCTCATTGCCTTCATCCTCGCTTTCATCGGAGGAGGACTCTTGATCATGTTCCTCTCTTGCCATGAAGGACATGTTTGCTTTCTCCACTTGTTCATCATCCGGCTCTCCACTAGAGGAGTCCTCTTCGGAGTCGATGAATGAGCCGACAAGTCCTTTCTTGTACCCTTTCTTGTACTTTCTTGACTTGTCGTACTTGGGTGCCTTCCACTTCTCCTTGTGTTTGTTGAGAGGACAATCCGCCTTGATGTGTCCTGGCTTGTTACATTTATAACACAAAGAAGCGGAGGCATTAGTCGAACTAAATTTAGATTTATTCCTAAACTTATCTTTTTGGAAGAATCGGTTGAACTTCTTTGCCAACTCGGCCAAAGATTCAATGTACAACTCGTCTTCCGATTCTTCGTCATCGGTAGATGTAGATGGAGCGGCCTTGAACACAATCGTCTTTTTCTTTGGCACGTCTTGCTCCAAGTATGACTTCATCTTTTCCTGCATCTTGATCTTACTGTCCTTGCGTACCTCATAAGACAACAAGGCACCCATTAGTTGTACGACGGTATACTTATTCATATCGTTACCTACCTCGATGGCGAAGGTACGCTTTTTCCAACAAGAAGGAAGTCCGTCAATAATTTTCGCGGCTTTCTCCTTTTGGGTATAGTTCTTCCCAAGAGCTTCCAATTGGTTGGAAATGTCCACGAAGCGAGCATAGTACTCCTTCATACTTTCACCCCGTTCCATGTGAAATAATTCGAACTCTTTGTTAGCAACAACGAGTTTAGAGTCTTTTACCGTACTCGTTCCTTCGTGCAAGATTGTAACGACTGCTTTTCATGAATCTGGATTTAATATAATATAATATATGTTTTGGTGGATTTTCTCCTCTTGTGTGGTTTTCGTCTCCGTAGTTTCATTTTCGATCGATTCTTCGTATTTTCTCGCTTCTTCCTTAGGATTGTCGATTTCGGAGTATGTCACTCGTGACGGACTTCATAACGGTCGTATCTAACTATTAGATCAAGCCTAGGAGTCTTAGGAATCGATCCCGGGGCCCCGCGCTCCGTATCGGTACTTTTGGTGCTCATTAGCCGGTGTAAGAAGGGCCACCGACCGACTAGATGACGATCCAGTCGGTTGGCAATCCTTCTTGGACCGACTAGTTAGCTTTCTAAATTTCTCAGGAGTTACTGTTTATCGTTAGTCGGTCTAAGAACGTTGGTTGACTGACTAGGTTGCAAACTAGTCGGTCAGCAATGCTTCTTGAACCAACTAACTCATCATATTATTTTTGTATCAGTTACTGTTTACTCTTAGTCGGTCTAAGAACGTTCATCGACCGACTAGATGCTAAACTAGTCGGTCAGTACTTGTTCATGGACCGACTAACTCTAGAATCTTATTTTCGTTCAGGAGTTACTGTTTGCACTTAGTCGGTCAGCGTTGGTCGACCGACCGACTAGTTGCCAAACTAGTCGGTCAGTGGTTGCTCTTTGACCGACTAACCAGTGTTAAAACCCTAATTTCTGGGCAGCCGCCAGCCCAACCTATTTATACCCAACCCAAACGACTTCTTCTTCTCCAACACGACCCAAAACCCTAAAATCTTCCCCCTTCAGCCCCCATCTTCCTCCAAGCTCCATTTCTTCATTCCAAGCCCTAGAATCATCATCCAATCCAACCATTCACTCCATCCACCTCTCATCTTCCCCAAAATCTCACCAAAACCCATCAAAATCCCCAAATCCCCCAAAACCCTAGTTTCCCCAAACTTCTCCAATCTTTTCCAGATCTGATCCTAGGGTTCCCCGGAGTGTTTCTTCCGTCTCCTCTCGGTAAGAAATCGATCAACCGTTGTTTTCTTAACCTATTTATAATTTTATGAAAACCCTAATTAATTTCAAGTGTTTGGTGCTTGTTTCCCCCATGACAGCGATTTCCCCCGTAGATAGCATCCGTGTGACGAAGTGATCGTCAATCCCCGGTGCTAGGCAAGTGAAACTTGCCACTTAGGGTTTAGGACATGTTTTAGGCCATTTGCTTGTTGTAGGCGTAAAAGAGGCTAGGCGACGAAATGATACTCGCCTAGGCGCAAATTGGGGAACTAGCTTGACAACGAAGCTAGTTCCGGCATTTAGCATGTTGCACAATTTCCATGTCATGTTTACTTTCAACTAACGGTACGCGAATATGTACATGTCATTGCATTTCGCCTGTCACGTTTAATTTAATTAACGGTACGCAAATAAATTGTCATGACCTCGCATTCTTTAGGTGTTGCTGTGATTGCGTAGCTTTGCTACGACACTTGTGTTCCTGGCTCGTGACCAGAAGCGAGCATAATGAGTTGCTAACCCCAACGCTCAAAATGTATTGAATTGTGAACTAAGAATGCGAGCTCAATGTGCGGGGCAACCCCAGGCTCACTAGCTGAGTTCCATGTGCGGGGACCCCAGGCTCCATATCGTGTGGGTATTGGGTAGTGTTTAGTGCCGATCGGTCTGAAATGCTATGCCATTCAGCGAAGGGCGTAAACACTTACAAAATGTGAATTGATTGAATTGATAGTAGCTTGGCTACTCTTGTCTTGTCCCGATAAATTGTTCCCTTGTACAAATTGTCTTGCCATGTTTAAATTGTGCACTCATGTTATAACTGCCATGCCATGCATATTAAACTGCTAGGTTGCTAGTTGCCTTACCTTCAGTTTCCTTGCTAAAGTCTTTTAGACTTGCTGACATGTGCCCCTTTACTCTTTTGGGTGACACATGTTAGATCCTGAGCCCGAGTACCTTGTTGAGGACGAGGTGTTTGCTGACGCCGAGCCCGAGCTTGTGTTTGACGGGGAGTACGTGGACACTGGGGACCAGTCCTAGTGTCTTCGTTGTGTTTTACTTTTGTTAGACAGTTGTTTTGTTATCGGTGCGTAGCACCTATACCTTGTTGTTGTCGTTGCTTTTGTTGGCCTTGTTCTGGGCCTTTAGACTCTTTTCTTTTAGCCTGGTGGCTTTTCTGGATGTTGGACTTTTGTTGATGTTGGGCAATTTATGAGATGTGGAATTTTATTTCTGTCTCGCCTTGTGTTATTATAGTTATTCTGTTGTGGTTACAGGGACCTGTTTATGTATTGTGGACGCTTATCGGGTTTGGGGCTTCACAGCTCCACTCTCGTGCGGACCTTTTCACGTCTCGCCTCCATTTTAGGGAAGCGGGTCGTGACAGGTTTTAGTGGTGGCCCATGCAGGTCCTACTGTAACTGCGATCTTTGGAATAGCGATAATAATATTAGAATGTCCAATAAATTAAGTTCGACGTCCGAGTCATAAGCTATGAGTCTAATTAGATTCGTTCTCTGTGTCATTAGATGGCAGGAAGGCGTTTCACCCGTGGTGGGGGTAGTGGTGCGACCCCTCATGATGAGGAGCCTGAGCGGGAACCCACCAGCGGTGAGATGATGCAGATGATGCTCCAGATGATGCAAGTGCAGCAGGGCGTGCTTCTGCAAGTCCAGAATGCTCCACTTGCTCGAGCTGCCCGGGCTCTTCCGGATGTTCCTCGCTCTGAGCCAGGGGCGAAGCAATTTCGGGAGCTGGGTCCCGCATATTTTGATGGTTCTGAGGGTTCTCTGGCTGCCGATGAGTGGATTCAGAACATCGAGGACAATCTGAAGATGGCCAAGATCACCCCCGGCTGGATGGGTTGATTTGGCGAAGAGGCAACTCAAGGATAACGCCAGGAATTGGTGGGATGCAGAAGAAAAGATGTTGGTGGAGCCGATAGCTTGGGCTACCTTCAAGGCCAGATTTGATGGTGAGTTCTTCCCGAAGGCTGCCAGGGAAGAGATGCTACAGCGTTTTATCTATCTGAAGCAGGGGAACTCGTCGGTGGACATGTACCACCAGGAGTTCATGAGGCTGAGTCGGTTTGCGCCGAAGATGGTGCAGGACGCTGAGGAGAGAGCTCAGAGGTTCCTGCAGGGACTCGTTTCGGAGCTCCAGAGTTTTGTGACCTCCTCTGATCGGGAATCTTATCAAAAGGTTCTAGTAGCAGCAAAGAGGCAGGAGCTGCTTGTGAACCAGAGGAAGGGGTCTGTTGTTGGTGCTGGGAAGAGGCCTGTGGAGCAGGCGAGAGCTGTGGTTAGACCTGGATTCAGGCCTAATCAGTCTGCTCAGTTTAAGAGGCCAGGAGGGCCTATTCCGAAGTTTTGCCATTTCTGCGGCAAGCCTGGCCACGTTAAGGATCAGTGTCGGAAGTTTTTGGGCCAGTGTCTGATTTGTGGAGATGCTTCCCATGTCGCGAAGGATTGTCGGCATGCGGATCCGCTGCGGAGGGCACCTGTTGCAGCACAGCCGTTGCAGCAGCGAGCGTCTGTTCCTGCTGGACGTGGAGCAGCTCTTGTTCCACAGGGACAGGCTTTTCGGCAGGCTGTTCCGCCGAGGAGGCAGGCTTTTCTGATGACCGCTGCGGAGAGCGCGTCTGTGGATGAGGTTATCGCAGGTAATCCTCAATCTAGCTATTACTTTCCTAGCTGGTTTGATTGTTAGATTATGTTGTTTGCTTGAACATGGTTGTTTGCTAGATTAGGGTTTGATTGTTAATTGCTTGATTAGGTGTGATTTTGGTTTGCACATTTCCTGCACGAGTCCTCTTTGACTCTGGTGCATCGATGTGCATTATTTCTCGGAGCTTCGTGGAGAGGCATTCCTTGTCGACGTCCCCTCTCCCCAAGAGTTGGAATATCGTTACAGGGAATGGTGTGGTCTCGGTGCATCGTGGTTGCAATTCTTGCTCGTTGGTGGTCTGTGGACATGAGCTTTTTGCGGATTTCATTGTCCACGACATCATCAACTATGATGCAGTTCTTGGGATGGATTGGCTTGCGAGCATCTATGCTACGATCGACTGTCGGAGGAAGAAGGTGGTGTTCGAGATTCCCGGACATCCAGTGTTTGAGTTCAGTCGTGGTAGCAGTTCGCTTGGTCCTGTCAGATTTCGGGCCAGGCCGGTGGAGGCTGTGGCTATACAGATGGAGCTGGAGTGGCCAGCTGTGGTGCGAGATTTTGGCGACGTCTTCCCCGAGGAGATGTCTGGTTTGCCACCTGATCGAGCTTTGGAATTTTCTATCGATCTTGTTCCAGGTGCGCAGCCGATTTCGAAGGCGCCGTATCGTATAGCACCTGCAGAGTTGGAAGAGTTGCGAAAGCAGTTGGATGAGCTTTTGCAGAAGGGTTATATTAATCCTAGTGTGTCTCCGTGGGGAGCACCGGTGTTGCTGGTTAAGAAGAAGGATGGTTCGCGTCGCATGTGCGTGGACTATCGGGAGTTGAATGCGGTGACCATTAAGAATAAATACCCGTTGCCTCGCATCGATGATATTTTTGATCAGCTTGGAGGTTCGAGGGTGTTTTCAAAATTGGATTTGAGGAGTGGTTACCATCAGTTGAAGGTGAAGAAGGGAGATGTTCCGAAGACAGCGTTCAGGACGAAGTATGGACATTATGAGTTCGTGGTTATGCCTTTCGGCGTAACTAACGCGCCCGCAGTTTTCATGAATCTGATGAACCTGATTTTCTATGACTTTTTAGATAAGTTTGTCGTTATCTTTATTGACGACATTCTGATCTATTCGAAGTCGGAGGAAGAGCATGCCTCGCACTTAAGGACGGTGTTGGAGATTTTGAGGAAGCATCGGTTGTATGCTAAGTTTTCGAAGTGCGAGTTTTGGCTGGATCGAGTTGCTTTTCTCGGGCATGTGGTGACTGGAGATGGTATTTCAGTGGATCCCGAGAAGATTAGGGCCATCAGGGAGTGGCCTGTTCCGTCGTCTGCATCTGAGATTCGGAGTTTTCTTGGACTTGCTGGTTATTATCGGCGATTCATTAAGGACTTTTCTCGTATTGCTGAGCCGATGACCAGGTTGACGCGGAAGGATGTTGCTTATGTTTGGTCGGGTGATTGTGAGAGGGCTTTTGGTGTTCTGAAGGAGAGGTTGACGACTGCCCCTATTCTTATTGTGCCTGATCGCAGCGGTGGATTTGAGATCTTTTGCGATGCTTCTGGCAAGGGTCTCGGTTGTGTGTTGCATCAGCACAGGCATGTTGTGGCGTATGCGTCTCGTCAGCTTAAGGTTCATGAGAAGAATTACCCGACGCATGACTTGGAGTTGGCTGCCGTTGTGTTTGCTCTTAAGATTTGGAGGCACTTCTTGCTGAGTGAGAAAGTGAAGATTTTCACCGATCACAAAAGCTTGAAGTACATTTTCACTCAGAAGGAGCTCAACATGCGACAGCGTCGATGGTTGGAGCTTATGGCGGATTATGAGATTGATTTGCAGTATCACCCTGGCAAGGTGAATGTGGTTCCAGATGCTTTGAGTAGGCTTCCAGCGGTGATGATTTTGACCTCGCAGTGGAGATTGCAGCAGGATTTTTGCGAGTCTGGTGTGGAGATTGTTCTTCCTGGAGAGGCTTCGTCGTTGATGTACATGCAGGTACAGTCGACGATCGTGGATCGGATTAAGGCTGGCCAGGCTGAGGATCCGAAGCTGGTGAGGATTCGGGAGATGGTGGAAGCCGGTCTGCGGACTGACTTTTTGATTCATGAGGATGGCTCGCTGAGGTTTGGAGCCAGGTTGTGTGTGCCTGCTGGGGATATCAGAGAGGAGTTGATGGTGGAGGCACACAGTTCGCCGTATTCTGTGCATCCTGGTGGCACCAAGATGTACCAGGATCTTCGTCTGAATTATTGGTGGCATGGTATGAAGAGGAGCGTGGCTCGGAGTGTAGCCAAGTGCTTGGTTTGCCAGCAAGTGAAGGCGGAGCATCAACGTTCGGCCGGGTTGCTACAACCGCTTCCGATTCCGGAATGGAAGTGGCAGCACATCACTATGGATTTCGTGACTGGACTACCTCGGAGTCCGAAGCAGAATGACGCGATTTGGGTGATCGTAGATCGATTGACCAAATCTGCGCACTTTATTCCGTTCCGAGTGGAACAGTCCACTGAGGCGCTAGCGAGGAGATATATGGAGGTAAAATTCTCTTACTCTCCGTTTTATTTCCTTTTTCCTAGTTTGGATAGTGATGTAACGTGAATCGTGCAGGAGGTCGTGCGACTTCATGGAGTCCCCGTGAGTATCGTGTCTGACAGAGACACGAGGTTCACATCTCAGTTTTGGCAGAGTTTGCAGAAGAGCTTGGGCACACGTCTGAGTTTCAGCACGGCGTACCATCCGCAGACGGATGGCCAGTCCGAGAGGACGATTCAGATTTTGGAAGACATGCTGAGGGCGTGCATGTTGGATTTCAAGGGTTCGTGGGAGGACCATCTACATTTGGTGGAGTTCTCTTACAACAACAGCTTCCAGGCGAGTATTGGCATGTCGCCTTTCGCCGCTCTTTATGGGAGGAAATGTCGATCGCCATTGAGTTGGGATGACGTTGGTGATCGGGAGTTGTTGGGACCTGAGATGATCGTGGAGGCCGTGGATATCGTCAGGAATATTCGGGAGAGGTTGAGAATTGCTCAGGACCGTTTTAAGCATTGGGCGGATGCTAAACGTCATCCTTTGGAGTTTCAGCCGGGCGACCATGTGTTCTTGAAGATTTCCCCGAATCGTGGTGTGATTCGTTTTGGGAAGCGTGGGAAGTTGAGCCCGCGATACATTGGACCGTTTGACGTTTTGGAGAGGGTTTGCGAGGTAGCTTATCGCTTGGCCTTGCTGCCATCTTTGGAAGGAGTTCACAATGTTTTCCATGTGTCGCAGCTTCGTCGATACATTAGCGATCCGTCTCATGCGGTGGATTTTTCGGAGATTACCGTTCGCCCCGATATGACGTATGACCAGCATCCAGTGCAGATTCTGGACAGGCGTCAGAAATCGCTTCGAAACAAGATTGTCAATCTTGTGAGGGTGATGTGGCGACACGGTTCACCTGGAGAGTCTACTTGGGAGAATGAGGATGAGATGCGAGAGCGTTTCCCACTTTTGTTTCCGGACTCGTGAGTTTTTGGAAATTCCGAGGACGGAATTTTTCTTAAGTTGGGGAGGATGTAACGACTGCTTTTCATGAATCTGGATTTAATATAATATAATATATGTTTTGGTGGATTTTCTCCTCTTGTGTGGTTTTCGTCTCCGTAGTTTCATTTTCGATCGATTCGTCGTATTTTCTCGCTTCTTCCTTAGGATTGTCGATTTCGGAGTATGTCACTCGTGACGGACTTCATAACGGTCGTATCTAACTATTAGATCAAGCCTAGGAGTCTTAGGAATCGATCCCGGGGCCCCGCGCTCCGTATCGGTACTTTTGGTGCTCATTAGCCGGTGTAAGAAGGGCCACCGACCGACTAGATGACGATCCAGTCGGTCGGCAATCCTTCTTGGACCGACTAGTTAGCTTTCTAAATTTCTCAGGAGTTACTGTTTATCGTTAGTCGGTCTAAGAACGTTGGTTGACCGACTAGGTTGCAAACTAGTCGGTCAGCAATGCTTCTTGAACCAACTAACTCATCATATTATTTTTGTATCAGTTACTGTTTACTCTTAGTCGGTCTAAGAACGTTCATCGACCGACTAGATGCTAAACTAGTCGGTCAGTACTTGTTCATGGACCGACTAACTCTAGAATCCTATTTTCGTTCAGGAGTTACTGTTTGCACTTAGTCGGTCAGCGTTGGTCGACCGACCGACTAGTTGCCAAACTAGTCGGTCAGTGGTTGCTCTTTGACCGACTAACCAGTGTTAAAACCCTAATTTCTGGGCAGCCGCCAGCCCAACCTATTTATACCCAACCCAAACGATTTCTTCTTCTCCAACACGACCCAAAACCCTAAAATCTTCCCCCTTCAGCCCCCATCTTCCTCCAAGCTCCATTTCTTCATTCCAAGCCCTAGAATCATCATCCAATCCAACCATTCACTCCATCCACCTCTCATCTTCCCCAAAATCTCACCAAAACCCATCAAAATCCCCAAATCCCCCAAAACCCTAGTTTCCCCAAACTTCTCCAATCTTTTCCAGATCTGATCCTAGGGTTCCCCGGAGTGTTTCTTCCGTCTCCTCTCGGTAAGAAATCGATCAACCGTTGTTTTCTTAACCTATTTATAATTTTATGAAAACCCTAATTAATTTCAAGTGTTTGGTGCTTGTTTCCCCCATGACAGCGATTTCCCCCGTAGATAGCATCCGTGTGACGAAGTGATCGTCAATCCCCGGTGCTAGGCAAGTGAAACTTGCCACTTAGGGTTTAGGCCATGTTTTAGGCCATTTGCTTGTTGTAGGCGTAAAAGAGGCTAGGCGACGAAATGATACTCGCCTAGGCGCAAATTGGGGAACTAGCTTGACAACGAAGCTAGTTCCGGCATTTAGCATGTTGCACAATTTCCATGTCATGTTTACTTTCAACTAACGGTACACGAATATGTACATGTCATTGCATTTCGCCTGTCACGTTTAATTTAATTAACGGTACGCAAATAAATTGTCATGACCTCGCATTCTTTAGGTGTTGCTGTGATTGCGTAGCTTTGCTACGACACTTGTGTTCCTGGCTCGTGACCAGAAGCGAGCATAATGAGTTGCTAACCCCAACGCTCGAAATGTATTGAATTGTGAACTAAGAATGCGAGCTCAATGTGCGGGGCAACCCCAGGCTCACTAGCTGAGTTCCATGTGCGGGGACCCCAGGCTCCATATCGTGTGGGTATTGGGTAGTGTTTAGTGCCGATCGGTCTGAAATGCTATGCCATTCAGCGAAGGGCGTAAACACTTACAAAATGTGAATTGATTGAATTGATAGTAGCTTGGCTACTCTTGTCTTGTCCCGATAAATTGTTCCCTTGTACAAATTGTCTTGCCATGTTTAAATTGTGCACTCATGTTATAACTGCCATGCCATGCATATTAAACTGCTAGGTTGCTAGTTGCCTTACCTTCAGTTTCCTTGCTCAAGTCTTTTAGACTTGCTGACATGTGCCCCTTTACTCTTTTGGGTGACACATGTTAGATCCTGAGCCCGAGTACCTTGTTGAGGACGAGGTGTTTGCTGACGCCGAGCCCGAGCTTGTGTTTGACGGGGAGTACGTGGACACTGGGGACCAGTCCTAGTGTCTTCGTTGTGTTTTACTTTTGTTAGACAGTTGTGTTGTTATCGGTGCGTAGCACCTATACCTTGTTGTTGTCGTTGCTTTTGTTGGCCTTGTTCTGGGCCTTTAGACTCTTTTCTTTTAGCCTGGTGGCTTTTCTGGATGTTGGACTTTTGTTGATGTTGGGCAATTTGTGAGATGTGGAATTTTATTTCTGTCTCGCCTTGTGTTATTATAGTTATTCTGTTGTGGTTACAGGGACCTGTTTATGTATTGTGGACGCTTATCGGGTTTGGGGCTTCACAGCTCCACTCTCGTGCGGACCTTTTCACGTCTCGCCTCCATTTTAGGGAAGCGGGTCGTGACAAAGATGAGGAGTTGGTTCCATATTTGATATGCACTCTTACATGTGCATATCTTGTTGAAGTCTTCGGGCTCCAACGCACATTGCAAGGCATTCATTGCCTTGGCATTGTTCACCTCCGCGGTGACCTCCGCGGTAGCCCACTTTGCGAAATCTTGTTCGGCGGGCTCGACATACTCCGTCAACGTAGCTCTCTATAGTGAAGCGCTCCGGAGGAACGTTTCCATCCGGTATTTCCAGTACCCATAGTTGGTACCGTTGAAGTAGGGAGGCCTAGTTAAGGAGTGTCCTTCCATCACCGAAGAAGCTCCTTCACGGTTCCTGAAGGTGCTATAGTCTGAAGGTGGACGAACGGTCTTGTTGTCGTTGGAAGACATAGCTATGAACTTGGCTTTGATACCAAATGTAATGCCCTGATAGGTACTGCACAAGTACTAGAGGGGGGGTGAATAGTACTTTAAAATAATTAAGAAGATAATTCCTAATTATCTTGTAAACTCAACCAACAATGCGGAAATGAAAATGTTGACAACAAAGAGAATACAATCGCAAACAAACGATATACCGGGTTCGGATCCACCCAAGTCTCCCCGGCTTGTTTCCGGTGATCCTACGTCCCAAACACCCGGATCCCCTCCGGCTACTTGAGTTAGGAACCTCTAACTCAAATTTGCACTATGAAATTCTTGTAGAAAATCTCTACAAGATCAAATCATACACAAAAGAAAATGTGACTCCCACAAACCGGGATCACACATAACTCTCACAACCGAGAGTAAAACTTGCAATATCAAAGTAAATGAAATATGAAATGCTTACCAACAAAATCCTATGCCTTGAGTAAAACTTACAATATTAGGACAAGGAGAATTTTGAAGGAGAAGAAGGGATAGATTCTTGTGAGAAATGAAAGCTTGAAAATGAGAGTGAGGGAGAGATTCTTGTGAGAAATGAAAGCTTGAAAATGAGAAATAAATTCTTCTCTTTGATTCTCTAAAATGCAATTAATATCAGCCTTGAATACTAGGAAAGAACCTCTCCAAGTATATATAGGTTAGAGGAAAGAGAGAGCAAAATTCGTAGCAATTAATGCTCCAACGGCTCTATTCTGAAGCAGCTTAATCGGTCTAAGAAGGATCACTGACCGATTAGTTTCTCAACTAGTCGGTCGGTGATTCTTCTTGGACCGACTAAGAGAATGACATCTAAGAATATAGAATTCAGGTCGAAAGAACTAGTCGGTCTAAGAAGACTTGCCAACCGACTAGTTTGACAACTAGTCGGTCGGTGAGTGTTCTTTGACCGACTAAGAGTTGAAAACAATAGGCTGTCAACAAGGAGAACTAGTCGGTCTAAGAACAAATCTCAACCGATTAGTTTCTCAACTAGTCGGTCGATGATTGTTCTTTGACCGACTAACGATAAACAGTAGCTCAAGCTGTGAAATGAAAGACATAACTAGTCGGTCTAAGAAGGATTCCAAACCGACTAGTTTGACAACTAGTCGGTGTCAAACTAGTCGGTTTGGAATCCTTCTTGGACCGACTAACTGTAAACAGTGAATGAGCTGAATTTGAACAAGGCAATCTAGTCGGTTCAAGAAGGATTGCCGACTGACTAGATTGCCATCTAGTCGGTTGGTTCTTCTTCTTGAACCAACTAACATGCACTAGAAGCCGCGAGATGAAGCATAAGGCTTCGGAAAAGTTTCCATGGGCTTCTATGATAATCCTAGCTTTAATAATGTAAGACCTACTCAAGGCTTAACATTCTATACGATGAAGCTAGAAGACAATAAATTAAACATGACGAACCGTCTTCAAAGCTTCAATCCGAATCTCTTGTCTTCAATAATGGTCCTTGAGCTTCACCGAAGCTTCAGGCACACGATCACACGCTTTGAGAAGTCTTGAGACGTCGCTTTTGATGTACATAGACTTTTGGTGACGATCTCCATAACTGCGCTCACAGGGAGTTAGTTCACGATATTTATGTTTGCTCATCATCAAAACCAAATTCGGGAAATCAATACTCAACATGGTCTTGTCACTTCATCCATGAAAAATAAAAAACAACCAAAAATAAAAAAAACTCAAACATACACCCCTAATAAAATAACCCCAAAACCTCACGATAATTCACATACTCACACCCACTCTTTCCTTTTGTACCTAGTTTTGCACCCAGTAGGACACCCTTGTGGGGACCACGTCCGGATTGTGTGGGGTTTTTGGGGTGCACATGCACTATATGCACGTGTGCTTGCCTTGTAATATTGCAACTCCCAAGCACAGGAGGTCAGACAAGTAATAAATATGGTGAGTCCGAATGTCAAATCCACAAGGAGAACTGTAACAGAAATCACAACTCAAAATTTATAAGAGCAAACAATTGGCAAGGAGATTACCACTTTCAATGGATGATTGAATGTTTGAGAGAGTGTTTAAGTAGCTTGATTAACCTAAAATTAGCTAAACTGGAAGAGTACGTATAGAAATCAATAACAGAGGGGGGGTGTGTGTGTGTGATGTGGGTTCATTAGGGTGAGTGTCAAGCATGATTTGGTCTCAAAGCTATAACTCAATGACGAACCTTTTGGGCTATCATCATCTAATGATACCATTATGGGGTTAAGCACAATAGCTAATGGACAAATAAGGGATTTCATAGTGATAATGACGGTACATCCTTTTGGGATGATCCAACTCTTAAATATAGTCTTATGGATCAATACAAGAGAGAAGTTATGTAAAATCAATCATCCAAGCGATGTACACATTAGATGCATCAAGAAAACTCAAATCAATGCTAGACTTTGCCCTTTTCGCCTGTGAGAACAATGCTCAAGCCAAAAAATTTCTTGCAGATCTCCCAAGCATTGGCCACAGCACCCACCCCCTACGTGGCCCGAACCCTGCCCCTCAATCCCGCATCTTACAGCCCAAAGTTGAAGGGGAAAATTAAATTTGGTTTGATTGGAGCTACTTCAATTTTTGGTTTGCTTCATTTTTAGGCAGCTTCAATTAAACTTTTGTTTGGGGCTACTTGGTGAACTTTGGTTTGCTTCAGTTAAATTTTTGTTTAGGGCTACTTCAATTAAGTTGAAGATAAAAATTAAATTTTGGTTTGCTTAGGGATGATTCAATTAACAAGCTAGATTCAGAATTTGTTTTGTTACCATATGCTTGTTTATCATGTTTGTGTAGAGTGCAATGCCAATGTGAATTTGTAAGCGATTGAAGATGTTTAAAATAAAAGGAACTATTTGACCTTCAAATTTTAAACTTGAAGTTAAAATGAAAATTTTGTTGTTTATACTAAATTTGGTTTGCAAAAAATCATTGACCTTGAAGAAATTTTTATGCTAAATGAAATGTTTGCTCATTCCATGCATACACATTATATGCTAAATTGAATTTTTATATAATATAAGGCGTAAAATAATTTTTTTATTTTGCAGGCAAGATAGTTCTGTCATCTACCTGAGTAAGCACCGTAGATTGCAGGAAGTGAAAAACACCCCAGAGGGGTGTGAATAGAGTGTATGGCACAAATTAATAATTTAACACGCAGTAAATATATCAGAGCACACGATCACATATCATAGATGCAAGCATAAGTGTGTTTAACGGAGTGGCTCCCCACCTTGGCAACCTGCCTCTACTCCGATCCAAAAAACCTATGAGGATTTCATCCCTTTTATAACAAAAAAAGGTAAACAACCTGATCATGCTTGTGGGTGGAAATCGAATCGTATAAAATAGTGTTTGAGAATATAACGCTCAACGATAGCTTCTGGGTGAAGCTATTCTCTCAATAAAACATCACAAAAATAACATCAAATTGATTTAATACTGAAAAAACCAAAAAGATATCACCTGATGTATTCTGTAAGATCGTGGTCGCATGGGAGAAAACGGTTCGTCAATCCGATGCCTAAATCAAAAGGTATACTCCTCTGAAGTTCGTTGCACAAATCAGAAATCTACATGGACTATTCTACACAACTACCAAATCTGTATATGTGCTTACTGGCTGTGCAGAATATAAATATCAGCATTGTGTAGAGCATGAAGTGTGGTCGTTCAGGTGTAAACGGTTCGTCGATCGACGTCTAGATCAAAAGGTATGCTCTTTTCAGCGTCATTTGTCGAACTCCCTTCTTATTAACTCTTTGAAGCTTGGATGGAGGAATCATCCAAGAAATGAGGATAGTTAATCTCTGAATATTTTGGTCCATTCGGATTTAATTGGATCCTTCTCCAAGGGAGTGTTCTTCTCCTTTTATAGAGATATGAGTTTCTCTTTAATTAGAACATTTGGCCTTCAAATCTTCAATCAAATATTCACGGTGCATGAAGGGTGTTTAAATAGGAGAGCATCCAATCCTATTGAATATAGGATTCATTTTAACATAAGAATCCTTTTGATGTAGACCTCTTATTTAAATCAAATCTTTATCCAATCAAATCTTCATCTTTGACCTAGGCAAATCCTATTATAGATAAGACTCCTCATTAGACAAAACTCCTTTTAAATCCAATCAAATCTTCAATCTTTGACTAGTCAAATCTTCTTCTTCATGGTGCATGCATAATTGTTGATGAAGTAGAACTCTATTTGAATTTCTTTAGCACAATAATCCACACATTATTTTTTTGCACATACAATTTATTTTGCACATTTACGACAGGAATCACTTAAGGAAAATGTTAGTACCACATGACATGTTTATCATCATCAAAATTAAAAGTGTGACCTAGTTAGTCGGTTAACTAGGCCAATAACCTCTCCCTTTTTGATGACAGCAAACAAGCAAAGAAAAATTAAGATAATATTAAAGAGCAAGTCATATAATGCACATGATAATGAGATATCATACAATGCTCCCCCTGTCTATATGCTCTCATGAAAAATTGTGATAACCTCACACTCAAAGTGTGCATCTCATGCATCTCAATTTTTCTGTCTATCCCCTTTTTGTCATCATGCAAAAAGTATTCTCTCATGCTCTCGTGCTCCCCCGCTCCCCTAGATTTATGCACCAATGTTTTAACTTCTCTTCCCCTTTTGACATAAATCGTAAGGAATGAACATGAGCAATATCATATCACCAATTTCATTGAAATTTGTTAAGCAAGAGACATGAACTGAGATTAGCATATCAAAGAAACACGAAATTGATAAGGACAATCAAGGTCGTAACTACACTGACCTTGCCCTGGGCAGCTGCCCTGGGCAAGAATAAGGAAATTTTCTTTATACCTTCTAGCAACACTTTTTTCCGGAGCGGTTGGTTGTGAGGTTTGTCCAATAAATTGCATGTCTTAGGTTCGAGTCCTGGTTTCTACTATTTACGTTTTCAATTTTCTTTTTAAACTTTTTAATTAAATTTTTTAAACCTTTTCTCCTTTTACGTATTGACCCTTTCAAATATTCTATTTGCATTTACAGACACTGATGTTTTCTACAATTTGATTTCGCCCTTTTCTTTTTAAACCTTTTGGATTTTTTTACATATTTGACCCTGTAAATATTCTAATTACAGTACGACACCAATGTTTCCTACAATTTAAGTTCTCACTTTTCTTTTTAAGCTAATGTTAACAGCTACATATTTGACACTATCAATATTCTAATTGCAGTACGACACCAATGTTCCCTACAATTTGATTTTCCCATTTTTAAACCTTTCGGCTTTTTACATAGTTGACTATGTCAATGTTCTAATTGCAGTATTCTGCTTACATGTTTGTACACTTTGGAAGATACTAATCAACTAAGTTGTGAAAAATAGTAAATTTACATTAAGCAATATGTGTATTAGTTGGCTAGCTCATGCAAAGATTCCCTCCCTCTTTTTTGACGTTTAGATCCATTCAATTTATTGTTCATGTTCTAAAATCTCAAACTACCAATTTAGTTTGGTTGGGATGCGTTTCTATTCAGTGTAAATTCAGTATTTTAGTTTTTTAAGAAGCAAAACTGGGTTTTGCATTGAATTTGGTATTTATTTAACTATAGAATGTTTTTGATATCTTTCTTTAATTTTTAATAGAGATTTCATGTCTTTGTTTATATTTTAATCCGAGTAAAATATTTATGTGGGAATGACTTTTTCATCTTCATTTCTCAATGTTAACATCGATTAATATTATCATTTTTAGTGTGGACTTATGAGTATGCTAATTATTTCACTAGAAAAATTTCCAAACCAATATATAAAAACAAGTATGATTATTTTTTAGATTAATTACATAATTACCTAAAAGCACATTTTTAGCTGTGATAAACTCCTTCACCATTACTAAAATTGCAACATGGTGACCTTTTATTTGACATGAAATCCGTGGTTAAAAGTCAATAGTATTTTGACATATACTTTGTATAATCTTTATCTTCGCCCAGGCTAAAAAGAAATCCCGGTTACGCCACTAAGGACAATTTCATATCAATGTTTATTCCTCACGTATTCAAAATATGTACAACGACATGAATCTTCAAAAGCATACGGTCATTGCGTAAATATAAATAGAAGATATCATCAAATAGCTAACTTGAATCATTGGTTTATGATTATGGCACCAAAAAAATCAAATTCGTAAATTATCTTAAATAACTTTTTCTATATTCATTTCTTTGGCATAGATATCAAGCATGATGTAGGGAGACAACCAACATAGAATATTATGATATTAAATTTCGGGTCCTTTGGAGTTGAGATGCGCCTAAGTGGTTAATTCATCTGCCATATTTTATACGCATTGCTAAACAAACTCCCGAAATCATGTTATTAACCGCCGGTATCAAAACTATTTTCATATTTTAATATTCTTTTTTTCTTTTTCATAGGCCAATTTTTATCAATATTCTTTCTTTTTCTTTCTTTACGTGGTTGTCTCAAAATAGTGACGCATGAAACATATACATATTCGACTTCTACACCTTAATGGTTCCAAATAAAATCATATATTTGTGAGTTAATAAACAATCAAAAAGAGTTTATCTTTTAAAGCCTAAATATCATCCAACAATTTTTCACAAGTTACATGACTATATCGACCAAAAAATTTAAACAATAAGGCATGCTAACTGTTACGCCTATTTGGCCGAAGCCCGAAAGACACGAGCCCAGAAACCCGACTACCGATCAGAAGCCCATCTGCGAGATCGGGCCCGTCCGACAAGGCCCACTAGAGGGCCCCCGAACATCAAATCGGCCCGACTCGGGAATCGTGCGACTCACCCACGGATAACCGCCCCCACAAAATCCGCTGCCCCTTTTATGCCCATTAAGGGGAGGTGCTGGCATGGCGCGGGTGAGTGGCGAGTGGGGGGGGGGCGGATCGAGGGGGCACGATTGGGGGCGGACGAAGGACGTGGATGACGGGCTGTCATGGCAAGAGGCCTATAAAAGGACTAGGAGGACGACTGAACAAAGGACCGCATCTCAGGTAACAAAACCTAAGGTACTCCATCAACGACCTAGTTCCCCCACTTCATCTCCTTCCCCCCGCTCGCACCGGAGGACGTCGTTCCGATCTCCTCTCGAGTCGAACCGTCCCCGCCGAGCCTCCTCTTTCAGACTGTCATCTGACTTAGGCATCGGAGGGGATTTGGCCGGAACCAAGGTCCGGCCTCCCTGACGAGTGTTCTCGTCTGTTCAGGAAGACGTTAGATCCAAGTGCCGAAGCTTCCCTTCGACGCCAGGCGAACACCATCAAGCATCAGCCAAGGCATCGAGGCCACCCCTCGACGCCAGGAGAGACCGAGGCCGAGCGCATCCATCCGAGCCGAGGCTTCCCCTCAGCTCCACGTCGGCTGCGCATCAAGTGAGACGACCGAGGCTACCCCTCGTCGTTCGACCGATCGAGGCCGAGCGCACCCATCCGAGCCGAGGCTTCCCCTCCGCTCCGCGTCGGTCGCGCGTTAAGCCAAGGCGCCGAGGCTTCCCCTCGTCGTCTGACCGTCCGAGGCCGAGCACCTCACACCGGGCCGAGGCTTCCCCTCAGCCCCCCAAAGGCCGAGGATCCATACCCGGCCCAGCTGACGTGCTCTGCGTCGACTACATCTCCGATTCACGTCGCGTCTACACGCGCTCGATGCACCCAAGGGACCCTAATCGGCCCCTTGACCACGTTGACCGGGCAGTCCACGGTCAACGATAATGTAATGAGAAAACACTCTGAAACATCTGGCGCCGTCTGTGGGAACGAACTATCCCACGAAAAACAAACCACACCTGCAATGGCACGGCTTCACCCATCACAGCGAAGGGAGGGCAAGGCTCAGGCGCGAGGCGACAGGGCCCGCCATGGTTGGCAAGAAAGGGCCCGGGCCCAGCGCGAGGAGGACCACGAGGAGAAGACCGAGAAACCCTCGCCGACCCTACCGGTCGGGAGGATAGGCACGACAGGAGCAGCGCGCAGGTCGGACGCAGCTTTGGCGGTGTCGGTGATCATCGACACATCAATGGTACGGCGGCTGCTCATCGACACCGGCAGCTCCTGCGACATCCTCTTCATGTCAACCCTGGAGAAGATGGGGCTGCAGAAGGAAGACTTGGAACCTTGCTCGGGTCCCGTGGTAGGGTTCACGGGTCATTCCACCCCCATCGTCGGCACAATCCGCCTCCCAGTAACACTCGGAGGCCCACCAGACTCGGTGACCCTGGTGGTAGAATTTGTCGTATTGGGGATCGGGTCGGCGTACAACGGAATCATCGGCCGACCCCTTCTCAACGCCATCGGTGCAGTAGTCTCGACCCTTCATCAGACTATCAAGTTCCGAACGCCAAGGGGGATGGGGCAGGTCGAAGGCGACGTGGGGAGACCGAATACCTGCTACCAACTGGAGGAGGAAGGGCCCGAGGATCGTCTAGTCGACCAGATGGCCGCGCTCGACTTAAGGAACGGGCCGAGACCCGCCCCTGTGGAGGAACATGAGCAGATCCCGGTCACGGACATCGAGGGCAGGTTCGTTTCAATCGGGAGAGGACTAAGCCATGACCTGAGGAGCCAACTGGTCGAGTGCCTGGAGGCGAACCTCGACGTCTTTGCTTGGTCACCGGAGGACATGCCCGGCGTAGATCCCCAGGTGATCGTCCACCAGATCAACGCCGACCCCAACTTCAAGCCGGTCAGGCAGAAGAAGCGAAACCTGGGTGGCGAAAAGATGAAGGCGGCCTCCGAGGAGTTAGAGCGTCTTCTCGACGCAGGCTTCATACGAGAGGTCTGGTACCTGGAGTGGCTATCGAACGTGGTGATGGTCAAAAAACCCAACGGAAAGTGGCGAATGTGCGTGGACTTCAGTGACCTCAACAAAGCCTGTCCCAAGGACAGCTACCCCCTTCCGCGCATAGACCACCTCGTGGACAATGCCTCGGGGTACGAGATGCTTAGCTTCATGGACGCCTACTCAGGGTACAATCAGGTCCAGATGGATCCTCGGGACGAAGAGATGACAGCCTTCACGATGGACCGGGGAACCTACTGCTACAAGAAGATGCCCTTCGGCTTGAAAAACGCATGGGCCACCTACCAGAGAATGGTCAACAATGTTTTTTACTCCCAGATCAGGAGGAACCTGGAGGTCTACGTCGACGACATGCTTGTCAAGTCGAGAAAGCCGGAGGACCATGTCGCCGACCTCCGTGAAACTTTCGAGCGGTTGCGGCGACACAACATCCGACTCAACCCCACGAAGTGCACATTCGGGGTAAGATTCGGCAAATTCTTGGGATTTATGATAACTAACAGTGGCATTGAAGCTAACCCTGACAAGATCGAGGCATTGATCAATATGCGGGAGCCAACGACGATCAAAGAACTGTAAAGGCTGAATGGGCGCATCGCGGCCTTGGGACGATTCCAATCCAAATCGGCGGAGAGATCGCTCCCCTTCTTCAAAGTTCTGAGGAAAGCGATCGCAGAACCGTCAGACAACAGGAAGGCGATACCATGGGACGAAGACTGCTCCAGGACATTCGCGGATCTCAAGGAGTACCTTCGCAGCCCGCCTCTCCTGTCCAAGACACGAGAAGGGGAATCGCTAAGCCTTTACCTGGCACGCGCGGAAGAAGCGGTGAGCTCGGTACTGATCAGGGAAGACGGTGGGGTGCAATGGCCGGTGTACTACACGAGCCGGGTCTTGAAGGGAGCGGAGGTGCGATACTCGCCCATGGAGAAACTGGCATACGCCCTCGTTTGTTGAATATTGGACTCCCCGGATTTGGTTTTGGATGATGAGCAAACATAAATAATTCATGAACTAACAATTTGTGAGCGCAGTATTAGAGATCGTCGTCAATTTCACGTGAACATTCAAAGCGACATCTCAACACTTTCCAAAGCTCATATTCATGCCTAAAGCTTCGTTGAAGCTCTTGCGACGCTTTGGAAAATATGAAGATTCAATCGAAGCTATCGAAGACCATTTATTAAGGTTTTATTTATAGTCTTTTAGCTTCGATATATAGAATGTTAAGCCTTGAGTATATCTTACGTCTATATCTTCATTACGCTCATTTCGTAGCTCTAGGATCCTTGCACAAGTTCATTCTAACTTCCTCGAAGCGTCGCGCTTCGATTCGGACTTTGTTGTGCATGTTAGTTGGTACAAGAACAAGTACTGACCGACTAGATGGTGATCTAGTCGGTCGGCAACTGTTCTTGGACCGACTAGTTTGATTCCTTAAATTCTTGGACTTTACTGTTTACAGTTAGTCGGTCTACGTTGACTCACCGACCGACTAGTTTGTGAACTAGTCGGTCAGTGATGCTTCTTTGACCGACTAGTTGAGACTTACTGTTCACTCTAAAATTCTCCTAAGCTACTGTTTACCGTTAGTCGGTCTAAGAACGTTTGATGACCGACTAGTTGACAATCTAGTCGGTCAACTTTTGTTCTTGGACCGACTAAGTCAACTTGCCTTCAGACTATGTTGTTTTGCCTCTTAGTCGGTCTACGTTCATTGGATGACCGACTAGTTGTGAAACTAGTCGGTCAGACAGTGTTCTTGGACCGACTAGTTTTCTAGGTCTGAAATTCTATCTCTTCTCAGATCTGCTCTTAGTCGGTCCATGCTTTGTGACTGACCGACTAGTTGATGAACTAGTCGGTCAGTGAGTGTTCTTTGACCGACTAATTCTCACAGATTTCTTTCCGTTGGAGATTGACCTAACTTGTTTTTATGGGTCCCTATAAATACGAACCTAGGTCATTTCTATCTCCAATAGAGCTGCCATTAAGAGATTCATTGAGTTCTAAAGAGATAGCTATTCTCCCTCAAATCTAAAGTTCTCTTCCTCACAAGAAACCCATTCTATCTCATTTCTAGATCTAGAGAGAAGCTTGTTCTTGGTGAGCTCTTCAAGCTATTGCTTGATTCAAGTTTCCAAATCTTCCCTAGGCACCCATTGCTGCTCATTTCCTTGGTGCTAGGGTTTGGTAACTTCATCTTCCTCAAATCCTTCATTCCACCTATTGGGTAAGAAAAACTCAAGGTATAGGATTTTGTGGTAAGAGTATTTATTTCATATTAAACTCTTTAATATTGCTTTGTGATTCTCTCGGTTGTGAGAGAAGGTTGTGATCCCGGGTTGTGGGATTCACGTTTGCTATTGCATGTATGATTTGATCTTGTGAAGGTTTTTCACAAGATATTCATAGTGGAAATCTTGAGTTAGGGTTTCTAACTCAAGTATCCGGAAGGGATCCTGGTGGTTGGGACGTAGGATCACCGGGAACAAGTCGGGGAGACTTGGGTGGATCCGAACCCATTAACATCGTTTGTTAGCATTGTTAATTTCGTTGTCGTCATTCAATTTAAGCTTCCGCAAATTGATTTGGTAGTTGTGTGCAATTTAATTTGGAATTATACGCCTTATTATTTTAAAGTACTATTCACCCCCCTCTAGTACTTGTGCAGTAGCTGGTAGGGCATTACATTTGGTATCAGAGCCAGATACTCAGCTATGTCTGCCAACGACAACAAGACCGTGCCTCCACCTTCCAACTACGACACCTTCAGGAACCGTGAAGGAGCGTCATCGATGATGGAAGGACATTCCTCTACAAGGCCTCCATTCTTCAACGGTACCAACTACGGGTACTGGAAATGTCGGATGGAAACCTTCCTCCGAAGTGCATCTTTATGGAGGACTACAATGAAGGAGTACATCGAGCCCGAAGAAGAAGATTTTGAGAAATGGACTACCGCGGAGGTCGCCGCGGAGGTAAGCAATGCCAAGGCAATGAACGCCTTGCAATGCGCATTGGAGCCCGAGGACTTCAATAAGATATGCACATGTAAGTGTGCATATCAAATTTGGAACTCTCTCCTCATACTACATGAAGGGACGAGTCGGGTAAGAGACTCTAAACTCGTTGTCGTAACCAAAGATTACGAAATGTTTCATATGCAACATGGCGAGAAGATGAAAGAATATTACGCTCGCTTCGTTGACATAATAAACGAGTTAGAGGCCCTCGGCAAGATCTACACTCAAAAGGAGAAGTGCTTAAAGCTTATTGAAGGACTTCCCTCTTCTTGGGAAAAACGTACCTTCGCCATCGAGGAAGGTAATGACATGAACAAATATACCGTAGTTCAACTAATGGGTACTTTGATGTCATACGAGGTACGCAAAGATAGCAAGGTGAAGCTACAAGAAAAGATGAAGTCATATTTGAACCTAGATGCGCCTAAGAAAAAGGCGATTGCATTCAAGGCGGCTTCATCCACATCTTCCGATGATGAAGACTCGGAAAACGAGTTGGACTTGGAGTCCATGGCACTCATGGCCAAGAAGTTCAACCGTTTCTTCCGGAAAGGTAACTTCAAGACCAAAGGTAAATTTGGTTCTTCTAACGCCTCTTCCTCTCCTTTGTGTTTCAAGTGCAATAAGCCAGGACACATAAAAGCGGAGTGTCCTCTCAACAAACAAAAGGAGAAGTGGAAGACGCCAAAATTCGATAAGTCCAAGAAATACAAAAAGGGGTACAAGAAAGGACTTGTCGGAGCAACATTCACCGACTCCGAGGATTCCTCAAGCGGAGAGTCGGATGATGAGAAAGTGGAGCAAGCACATATGTGCTTCATGGCAAGAGAGGAGAACGATCAAGGATCCTCCTCTTCTGATGATAGTAATGACGAAAGCGATGAGGTAACGATGGATGATCTTAGAAATGCTAACTCTCAACTTTGGTCAAAATACACTAAGTTAGTAAATAGATATACTAAGGTAAAAGATGACCTAGCTAGCATTCAAACATCGCCTAAGAATATCATCACCAACAACGACACCGTTGTTGAAGAGTTAAGAAATGAGATTGCGAATCTCAAATCTAAACTCGAACATGTTAGCATTGAGGATGCGGAAGAACATGAGATAGCGGATTTAACTTCTCAAAACTCGACTTTGAGTATTGAGAATGAGAATCTTAAATCTCGTGTTTATGTGCTCACATCGCAAATATCCGCTTTGGATACTTCTTTGCGTTCTCTCAAAGAGAATTATGAGAACACATTAGGCCGAATCAATAGATTCAATAAAGGTAAGGATCATTTGGATAAAATCCTAAGTGACTTACTTCCGGCCAATCACCACATTGGCTTGGGGTATATGATGGGAAATTCATCCAAGTCGGTCACTACTTTTGTTAGGCCAACTTCCGAAGCCTCAACGAGTGGGAGCAAACACTCTATTGGTAGTTCATCTACCAATGGTGCTTCCACCTCGTCCACACCCTCTTTTGGAAAGAAACCCACTATGGGTGGACCTCCAAAGAAGGGCCATGCTTACATGTACACTAATAACATGCCACGTAGGAACACACGTCCTACTCCACCATCTCACACATATGATGATTTTTATGCAACACATTCTCGGGCACGTGCACACCAAGTGAGACACCCTCACGCACGTGTTCCCACACATGCATATGTACACCCACCTCATCATATGAATAATTCTCGTCGTGCACCATTCCATCATGTCCCGTATGCCTATCCACAACATGCATCACGTAGAAATCAACGTAGCATGCATGCACCCAATAGGATGATGGCTCCCAAAATATTCACTATTTGGAGCCCAAAGGACACAAGCATGGACGAAAAACAAATGTACATGAATGCTTATTTTTCGGATGTTGTGCATAGTAAGAATTATGTGGGGAAGTCTAAGTCCACTTGGACTTGGCTTCCAAAGGTCTAATCCCTTGGACCCAATGACCTTGGGTACCATGATATGAAAGTGTCTATCTTTAGGTACTCAAGGAAAAGAAAAAGAAAAGGAGCATCAAATTTAAATTTAGCTCCAAAGGGAATTGGATACTCGATAGCGGGTGCTCCAAACACATGACGGGTGACGCTCGTTTGCTCTCCGGAGTGGTTCCCATTGCGAATGGAAACCGCGTCGTATTTGGAGGCAACGAGAGCGGAACCATCATAGGTGTTGGTAAAGTCGGTAACCCTTCTAAACCATTAATTAGTGATGTTTATCTTGTTAGTGGTTTAAATCATAATCTTATTTCAATAAGTCAACTTTGTGACAAAGGTTACAAAGTTAGCTTTGCGAAAGGATTGTGTCATATTTTAAGAAAGGATAATGAAAAATTATTATTTTCCGGAACTCGTCGTAAAGACATTTATATTTTGGATCTTCCTAAGTCATATGAACAATGTCTCGTTGCCAACACAAGTGAACAACACTTATGGCATCGACGCTTTGGACATGTGAACTTTGGAACACTATATAAGCTTTCAAAATTGAATTCTATTAAAGGTTTTCCGAAGCTTGTTTTTGAAAAGAAAAGTTTTTGTGATTGTTGTCAACGCGGCAAGCTTCCTAAATCTTCATTTAAACCTAAGAAAAGCATCTCTACTAAACGGCCACTAGAGCTATTACATCTAGATTTATTTGGGCCAACTAGAGTAGCTTCCTTAGGAAATGCAAGGTATGGACTTGTCATCGTAGATGACTATTCAAGATTTACTTGGGTATTTTCATTGTGTAATAAAAATGAAGCTTTTGAAAACTTCACAATTTTTGTTAAGAAAGTACAAAATCTCTTAGGAACCACCATTGTCACTATTCGTAGTGATCATGGAGGTGAATTTGAGAATGAGTCTTTTGAGACATTTTGTGATGAAGTTGGTATTACTCACACCTTCTCTTTCCCTCGTGCACCTCCTCAAAATGGTGTAGTTGAGAGAAAGAATAGGACGCTAGTGGAGTGTGCTCGCACTATGCTTGATGATAGCCAACTTGGCCATCAATTTTGGGCGGAAGCGGTACACACCGCTTGCTATGTGTTTAATAGAATACTTTTGAGGCCCGGCACTAAACAAACTTGCTATGAATTGTTGTTTGGTAGGTTGCCTCAAGTTAAACATTTTCGTGTTTTTGGTTCGAAATGTTTTATTAAGAACACATATGGTAGTTTGGACAAATTCGATCCGAGATCCGATGAGGGGATTTTTGTTGGATATTCTACGCGTAGCAAAGCCGACCGGATATTCAACAAACGAACCTCAACGATCGAGGAATCGCTTCATGTCTCATTTAATGAAGGATTTGTTCCAACTAGAATTTCAAATGATAATGATTCTATGGATGTTTTATGTGATTCGTTTGATAATTCTAAGTCTAATGATTCTATTGATTCTATTGAGACTGACCCAACTAATGAAGTTGTTGAGAATGTTCCAAGTGATCAAGGTATTCCCAAACGGCTTCATTCGGTTCATGACCATCCCCATGAGCAAGTCATTGGCAATATCTATGATAGTGTCAAGACGAGATCGCAAGTTCACCACTTCGCAAATTGTGCCTTTGCCTCATCGATAGAGCCAAAGAATATTAATGAAGCATGCGAAGATAGCGCTTGGATCTTAGCCATGGAGGAGGAGCTCATTCAATTCGAGAGGAATGAAGTTTGGGAGCTTGTTCCATTGCCATCGAAGAACCACACCGTCATAGGGACAAAGTGGATCTTCAAGAACAGAACCGACGAAAACCAAGTCGTCGTCCGGAACAAAGCTCGGTTAGTAGCTCAAGGCTATCGTCAAGAGGAAGGTATCGATTTCGAAGAATCTTTCGCTCCGGTAGCTAGATTAGAATCAATTAGATTACTTTTGTCTTTTGCATGCCATAAGAATTTTAAATTATTTCAAATGGATGTTAAAAGTGCATTTTTAAACGGAGATGTCGTTGAGGAAGTTTACGTTTCTCAACCTCCGGGCTTCGTAAATGAAAAATTTCCGAATCACGTTTTTAAACTAAAGAAAGCTCTTTATGGTTTAAGACAAGCTCCTCGAGCTTGGTATGATCGCCTAAAGAATTTTCTTTTGGATTTGAATTTTAAAATGGGCGAAGCCGATTCAACACTTTTTATTAAGCATGAGAATAATGATATTTTATTAGTTCAAATTTATGTTGATGATATCATTTTCGGTGCTACTAACTTCGCTCTTTGCGAAGAGTTTTCTAATGTGATGAAGGAACAATTTGAGATGAGCCACATGGGCGAACTCAAATATTTCTTAGGACTCCAAATTCGCCAAATGAACGATGCAATCTTCATCCACCAAACGAAGTACACGGTGGAGTTGCTAAAGCGATTTGGAATGGAGAATGCCTCTGGGAAAAAGACTCCAATGAGCACGACTACGCATCTTGACAAGGATACGGGCGGTAAGGATGTAGACATTCGTCTATATCGAGGTATGATAGGTAGTTTGCTTTATCTTACCGCAAGTAGGCCCGATATTATGTTTGCCGTATGTATATGTGCTCGTTATCAGTCTCAACCTAAGGAGTCTCACTTAGTAGCGGTAAAGCGTATTTTTTGCTATCTAAGTTACACATTAGATTTTGGATTACTTTATCCGAGATCTAGCACATATGAGTTAGTCTCATATAGTGACGCTGATTATGCGGGATGCAAATCCGACAGGAAAAGTACTAGTGGCACTTGCCATTTTCTAGGAAATTCTCTTGTCTCTTGGTTTTCCAAGAAGCAAAATTCGGTATCACTTTCAACCACCGAGGCGGAATATATTGCCGCCGGTGCCGCTTGTGCCCAGGTTCTTTGGATGAGACACACACTGAAGGATTTTGGTATTCATTGTGATACTAGCCCTATCATGGTGGATAACCAAAGTGCTATTTGTCTTTCAAAGAATCTGGTGCACCATTCCCGATCGAAACACATAGATGTCCGACACCATTTCTTAGATGATCATGTTGCTAAAAAGGACATCATTTTAGTGTACGTTGAAACCCAAAAGCAAATCGCCGATATTTTCACGAAACCCCTAAAGGAGGACTCCTTTGTGCGGTTGCGTCGAGAATTGGGGATTATGGGTGAATCCGAGATATAGGATTCATATTTCATTCAATTATCTTGCATGCTTTTATATTTCGCGATATTTCAATCATGCTAGATTTATTGAATTTTTGGGAATTTTATGTGATTTGTTTGAATTTATGATCAAAATCGTATTTCAATGTCGTATTTAAGATTTCGACGTTTAATGGGGTAGTTTAGATGAGTATTGAGAGTTTTGCGATATATCGTCCAAGTGTTTTGAGGAGAGAACTTGATTATCACTTTTTGGACTTTGTTAGTCGGTATCAGTTCAACCACCAACCGACTAGATGTTCATCTAGTTGGTTAGTAGAAGAACTTACACCGACTAACTCAAGCTTATTGAGTTTCCTTTCCATCTTAAACTCTTTAGTCGGTTCATGTTCAGTGACCGACCGACTAGATTGAGATCTAGTCGGTCAGTAAATGAACGCAGACCGACTAAATCTTGTCAGTAAATCTTGGATTCAGCCACTGTTTACAACTAGTCGGTTCAAGCTCATTGACCGACCGACTAGATCGTGATCTAGTCGGTCAGTGCTTGAACTGTGACCGACTAGTTGTGCCAGGGGCTGTTTGGTCATTTGCGAAATCGACCGACTTAAACTCAGTTTAGTCGATCGATTTTCATTCTAATCGATCGAAATCTCTTCTCTCTCCGCTCAAAACCCTTCGGATCCCGAGCATCCAACCCCTCTGAAACGCCGTGCCAAGACCACTCTTCCTTCGTCGTCTTCGCCTCCTCTCAAGAAGAAGAGGGCGACAACCGCTAAACCTAGAGGTCAACCGAAACCCAAACCCAAGCCTAAGCCTAAGGCCAAAGTTCTTGCCTCTCAATCTTCGTTCCATACTCCTACCGATTCCGATACGGAGTATAACCCCGAGACCGAGACTCATAGGGAACCCACTCCTCCTACTCATCCCGAGTCTAGCACCCACCCTCGTATGTCTACCCGTAAGCCTAAGGGAAAGGGTCCGATGCCGGTGGGCGGTGTCGATATTTCCTTATGTCGCGATGACCCTTTGTGTCTCGCGGCGTATAACCGTATCGAACATTGCCCGCTGCTTCTGGAGCATTTCGTCCAGTTTAGCGACTTCATAGGGTTAGCTGATCTTCTGTCGTCGTCGGGTCTTCTCGATTACCTTCGATATGACCCGAAGGCGAATCCTCACCCCTACCCTAGATTAGTGAAGCTTTTCTATGCGAATAGGATCCGGGGTCAGTACGATCAGACCCACTCTGTTGAGACGACCGTTTTGGGGACTCCTATAGTCCTCACTGCGGAAATCTTAGGAGAGATTTTGGGTATCTCTTCGTCTGGCCTTCTTCCTTCTGATATCTCGATAGATGATATTTCTTCTCTTGATCAGACTATGCTTTCAGAGATTTTCCATCAGATCCCTCCTGCCATGATTGGCGTGCCATCTAAATCATTCAAGCCTAATGCGTGGGTCCTAAATCTGATTCTGAAGTCGTGCTTGCTTCCCAAGTACGGCTCCTCATCTTTACCATCCCAGCCATTTTTGAAGCTTATCTATGCGATCTTCATGGGGAGCTCGATTAATTGGGCTCGAATTATACTCGATAAGATTGACTCTTTCGAGTGTATTCGAAAGTCCAATAAATCGGCTCATATCCCATTTCCATGCATGTTGACCCTCGTGTTTCGTCATTTTCGTGTCACGTTGCCTCGTGACGATGAGCGTCCCCTTGGTCCTCCCCTGAATGAGACGGCCGTCAAGAAATCTCTTGCGGCTCTTCGTCACGTTCAGAGGACGACACCTTCAGCGTCTGCTCCTGCCTCTGCCAGTGCCTCGTCTTCCCCTGCTTCATTGGACGATGTCGTACGCCTTCTTCGTCGGCACGAGTCACGTTTGGCTCGTACCGAGGAGGTCGTTTGTCGTATGGCTCGTCTGATGGGGATCGATCTCCCTCCTTCAGTTTCTGAGGCCGAGGAGATGGACGATGAGGAGCTTGACGAGCTTGCTACTTCTTTTGCCCGTGGCGATGAGGCCACTGCTGCTGCTGCTGCTGGTAATTCCACTTCTGCTCCTGGAGTTGCCACCTCTTCCGGTGTTCCAGAGCCATCTGCTGCAGCTCTTCAGCCTTCTGAGCCTGCTGCTGACCCAGTTTCCGAGCCTGCTCATGTATCTGCTGCTGCTGCTTCTGTCGAGACTCATGCTGCTGTAGAGCCTGTTCCTGAGATCTCGACTCCTGCCCCGACGATTCCATCTGTTGAGACACCTCTATTCCCTGCAGATCCTGAGTCCACTCCGTCGACTGGACCCACGGACGCTGCAGATCCAGCCTCCTCCTCGTGATCGTTGTTCCGAGGACTCTCCATATACGCTTTGGATGATATATCTTAGCGAGAGTATTTTGGGTTAGGATAGAGTATGAGGGTTGTGATGTTTTGATGTATTTTGGATGGTGTCGTTGTTGTAGTATTTATTTTGATGAGGAGGATGATGATGATGTATTTCTTCTTGATGGGTATGTTGTATTTTGATGTATTGATATCTTCTTGGATGTACTCTTGATGTTATCATTTATATATATACATCGTCGTTGTCTTTATCTTACTTCGTCGTGCACATTTTAATATTCGTTGAATGTATATGAAATGTGAATTCATCGCTCGTAGCATGCAAACTTGGTTAAATAGATTATATTTCTATATTCATATAGAATTGTTTTCCATGCACAAAATTAACCAAGAAATATTGAATATTGGAGAGTATGTTTCATTATTCAATAAATGAAAAAAATACCAAATATTATTTTTGATGATTTTGATTATCGTTGATTTTTATTGATAATGGAAAATTTGGCACACCTTGTTTTGATTTCCACATTTTTCCCTTGGTGTCAAGTTGGTCCGTTGTCGTTGTCTACGACTCCCGATGTTGGATTTTACATTTCCTAATTGTTGTCGTTGTATGCCCCCCATTTTTGGGATAATGCCAAAGGGGGAGAGATAATGATAATAAAATAGCGCAAATGAAAATTTAACTCAATTTCCAAGAATCTAGTTTGATATGTTAGATTCAGGGGGAGTTAAGATACATATAAGGATTTTCAAAATCCGATATTTCAAAAATCAATTCATTTTATTTATCTTACTCGTCTGCTTGATGCAATTCATTTATATTCATTTTGGAATTAACGTGTCATCAATGCAGGGGGGGTAAGTATTTTACATTTGAATTATTATCTTTGATTATTATTTATTTTGGTTTGTCATCACCAAAAAGGGGGAGAATGTTGAATATTGGACTCCCCGGATTTGGTTTTGGATGATGAGCAAACATAAATAATTCATGAACTAACAATTTGTGAGCGCAGTATTAGAGATCGTCGCCAATTTCACGTGAACATTCAAAGCGACATCTCAACACTTTCCAAAGCTCATATTCATGCCTAAAGCTTCGTTGAAGCTCTTGCGACGCTTTGGAAAATATGAAGATTCAATCGAAGCTATCGAAGACCGTTTATTAAGGTTTTATTTATAGTCTTTTAGCTTCGATATATAGAATGTTAAGCCTTGAGTATATCTTACGTCTATATCTTCATTACGCTCATTTCGTAGCTCTAGGATCCTTGCACAAGTTCATTCTAACTTCCTCGAAGCGTCGCGCTTCGATTCGGACTTTGTTGTGCATGTTAGTTGGTACAAGAACAAGTACTGACCGACTAGATGGTGATCTAGTCGGTCGGCAACTGTTCTTGGACCGACTAGTTTGATTCCTTAAATTCTTGGACTTTACTGTTTACAGTTAGTCGGTCTACGTTGACTCACCGACCGACTAGTTTGTGAACTAGTCGGTCAGTGATGCTTCTTTGACCGACTAGTTGAGACTTACTGTTCACTCTAAAATTCTCCTAAGCTACTGTTTACCGTTAGTCGGTCTAAGAACGTTTGATGACCGACTAGTTGACAATCTAGTCGGTCAACTTTTGTTCTTGGACCGACTAAGTCAACTTGCCTTCAGACTATGTTGTTTTGCCTCTTAGTCGGTCTACGTTCATTGGATGACCGACTAGTTGTGAAACTAGTCGGTCAGACAGTGTTCTTGGACCGACTAGTTTTCTAGGTCTAAAATTCTATCTCTTCTCAGATCTGCTCTTAGTCGGTCCATGCTTTGTGACTGACCGACTAGTTGATGAACTAGTCGGTCAGTGAGTGTTCTTTGACCGACTAATTCTCACAGATTTCTTTCCGTTGGAGATTGACCTAACTTGTTTTTATGGGTCCCTATAAATACGAACCTAGGTCATTTCTATCTCCAATAGAGCTGCCATTAAGAGATTCATTGAGTTCTAAAGAGATAGCTATTCTCCCTCAAATCTAAAGCTCTCTTCCTCACAAGAAACCCATTCTCTCTCATTTCTAGATCTAGAGAGAAGCTTGTTCTTGGTGAGCTCTTCAAGCTATTGCTTGATTCAAGTTTCCAAATCTTCCCTAGGCACCCATTGCTGCTCATTTCCTTGGTGCTAGGGTTTGGTAACTTCATCTTCCTCAAATCCTTCATTCCACCTATTGGGTAAGAAAAACTCAAGGTATAGGATTTTGTGGTAAGAGTATTTATTTCATATTAAACTCTTTAATATTGCTTTGTGATTCTCTCGGTTGTGAGAGAAGGTTGTGATCCCGGGTTGTGGGATTCACGTTTGCTATTGCATGTATGATTTGATCTTGTGAAGGTTTTTCACAAGATATTCATAGTGGAAATCTTGAGTTAGGGTTTCTAACTCAAGTATCCGGAAGGGATCCGGGTGGTTGGGACGTAGGATCACCGGGAACAAGTCGGGGAGACTTGGGTGGATCCGAACCCATTAACATCGTTTGTTAGCATTGTTAATTTCGTTGTCGTCATTCAATTTAAGCTTCCGCAAATTGATTTGGTAGTTGTGTGCAATTTAATTTGGAATTATACGCCTTATTATTTTAAAGTACTATTCACCCCCCCTCTAGTACTTGTGCAGTAGCTGGTAGGGCATTACATCGTTCTCTCAGTGCGAAGGCTCAGGCCCTACTTCCAAGCCCACACCATATTGGTCTTGACCGACTCGCAATTGGAGCAGAATCTCAAGAGATTCGATCGAATGGGAAGGATGCTGAACTGGGGGGTGGAATTGTGCGAGTTCGACCTCCGATTCAAGCCACGCACTGCCATCAAGGGGCAGGCCTTGGCCGACTTCATCGCTGAATGCACTACGGAAGGAGGACACCCCCCCGGAGGGAGAAGGCCCAGCAACGGTAATCACCCAGCCCTTATCTTTTCTTTCGGCTGACCACCTCCACCCTGTCCAGTCAGGAGTCCCAGAAGCATGGATAGTCCATGTGGATGGATCGGCAACACAGTCAGGAGGCGGGGCTGGGATCGCGATCCGGTCTCCGGAAGGGAACATCATGGAATACGCGTTGCGGTTCGAGTTCTCGGCCACCAACAACGTGGCAGAGTACGAAGCGGTAATCAACGGCCTGAGGCTGGCCCAGGAGCTCAGGGCCGAGTCCGTGTGCCTCCTCAGCGACTCGAAGCTCATTGTCAACCAGCTTCTGGGAAGTTACGAGGCGCGGGAGGAAGCAATGCAGAGGTATCTCGTCGTCGCCAAAGCGGCGCTGTCCAAGTTCAAGAGCACGGAAGTCTTACATCTCCCATGGTCGGAGAATGCACGGGCAGACGCGTTGTCGAAGCTAGCCTCGTCCTCGACCAAGGAGCTGGGCCGCACCGTTTACGTGGAGAACCTACAGTCCCCTAGCACGGAAGAGCGAGATGTGATGGCGATCGACCAAGATCCCACCTGGATGGACCCGATCATACGGTACCTCACTCATGGGGAGGTGCCGACGGATTGGGACGAGCGTCGGACCCTAGAAAGGAAAGCGCTCCGATACGTGATCCATGAGGGGACGCTCTACCGAAGACGCTGGACGAAGGCGGATGTTCTCCCATACCTGAAATGCATCGGACCGCAGGAAGCCGACTACGTCCTGCGGGAGGTTCACGAAGGGATCTGCGGAAATCACCACGGGGACAAGATGGTCGAACAGAAGATCTTGAGGCAGGGATATTACTGGCCGACCCTAGTCCAAGACGCAACGGACTACGTCCAAAAGTGCCAAGAATGTCAGAGGTTTGCCAACCACACCTCAACTCCCCCGTCGGAGCTCATCCCTATCGTGAGCCCCATCCCCTTTACGAAATGGGGGCTCGACATCCTCGGACCATTTAAGCCGGGTCGGGGGCAGCGGAAGTATCTGATTGTGGCGGTGGACTACTTTACCAAGTGGATCGAGGCTGAACCATTGGCCACCATCACGTGGAAGAAAGTGAAAAGCTTCGTATGGAACTCCATCATCTCCAGATTCAGAGTACCATGGGCCATCGTCACAGACAACGGGAAACCGTTCGACTCCGCGGGGTTCAAAGACTTTTGCGCGGAATGGGGGATCAAGCTCCTCTTCGCCTCTGTAGCGCACCCCCAGACCAACGGGATGGCGGAAGCAGCCAACAAATGCATCATAGAGCCCCTCCGAAAGAAAGTAAAGGACTCCGAAGGAAACTGGCCGGAAGAGCTCCCCGGGATACTCTGGTCATACCGGACGACCCACAAGGAGGCCACCGACGAAACCCCCGTTCATGCTTGCCTACGGAGCCGAGGCAGTGGTACCGGTCGAACTGGGTGAAGAGTCTCTCCGCCTCAAGTGCTTCAATGAAGACAGGAATTCGCAAGGCCTGGAGCTCGGTCTGGAGCTCCTCGGCGAGCGGCGGGAGCAAGCCCTAGCCACCATTATCCGCCAGAAGCAGAAGGTGGCCCGATACTACAATTCTCGAGTCAAGGGAAGGAGTTTCCACCTTGGGGACCTGGTCCTCAGGAAAGCAAGCTTCAACCCGGATATTGCTCGTAAAGGGAAGCTCGCGGCTAAATGGGAGGGACCCTACAAAGTCATCGAGGTCCTCGGACCCGCAACCTACCGTCTAGCCAATATGGAGGGGAGGATCCTCACTCACGCCTGGAACACGGAACACTTACGCAAGTACTTTCAATAAATGTATTGTTTTCTAAGAAATGAATTTACTCAAGTTTGTTCCTTTCCAGATAAATGTGTTCACAAGAATCCTACTCGGGACAAGGGAAGCCTCGCCCGATGGGACGCGTGCTAAGCGCGCACCTAACAAAAGGATATACAAAGAGACGTATGAAGAGGCCGAGGGGCATTCCCCTCCCTCAAACATCTCCAGGGGCACCCGTGGAGCCACATGCTGGCTGTTCACTTGGGTCCCCCCCACGCTCCGTTTCGCCGTCAGAGTGCGCTCGGAGATCCTCGAAATTGACTCCCGAGAGCGGGAACTTCTTCTGGATCTCGGATTGGCAACGGGCGAAACCCTTCTCGAATGCCTCAGCCACGGCTGACTCAACAAAGGAGGTGGCATACTCCTCCACAGCGTCTTGGGCGATCTGGGACGGATCCACCTCCTCAAGCTCACGCACCCGAGCCTTCAAGGTCTCGATCTGGCGTTGGAGCTCCGCCCTCTCCACCTCAATCTCCCGGGATCTCTCGCCGAGTCGAACAAGGAGAGCCCTCTCCCGTTCCTCCGCCGCCTCCAGACGATCGGAGAGCTCCAGGGCCTCGGTGGCAGCGACGGAGACGGGGATCTCGTCAGCTCCCCCAGGTCTGTCAGCGTCTCCCAAAAGCACGACGACCCGATCCTCGGCCTTTGACTTTGCAACCAAAGCCAAGGCTCTCTCACGGTCCGACTCTTCGAGGGCAGAGGACAGCTCAGTTATGCGGGTCTCCAAGGACTTGACTCGCGCCTCGTCTAACTGACTTGCCTCCCCCTCATCACCGTAGACATCAGGATCTCGCCCGGCGTCGGACTTGGCCTTAGGGAGCGCCGCAAACTGGCGCCTCATCGAAAGTCCCACCGAGGACAACTGCACCAAGGCGACAAAGGTAAGACGGCGAAAGCAGCTAGAAGGAGAGCAAGCAGAGACACTCCACCTGTTGGCCAGCCTGAATCACGAAGGTGGCCAAACAGTCGTCTCTGACGCCATCCAGCGCGGCCTGATCAGGTGGGAGGCAACTATTCTCGGCCACTCGTGCGGCAGTTCCGCGGCTCAAAAACACCGACTCCTTCTTCCCCACCGGGAAGTGTGGACGAAGAAGGCCTTCCCCTGACGAAGAAAACTCGCCTGGGTCGGAGCGAAACGCGCCTAGATACCGATCGTAGGCATCAGGGAGAGAACCGTTCGAGAGAGGCGAGGGGCCGACCCACGGCCAGGCAATCTCAACAGGGGCAGGCCGGTGCTGATCAGCGGACGGCGAGACGTTAACTTCCTCGGCCTCCCCGCGGACCCTCTTGGAAGACTCCAACAAGGGGGTGGAGGGAGATGGCCCCTTCTTCCTTTTGGAACCAACAGCAGAGGTCACGATCCGCTGCTTCTTCCGGACCTCCAACACATGATCCCTCTTACGCGGGCCCGGATCCGGGGCCAGCACGTGAGGGCTAGCGGGAGAAGAATCGAGAGGGAATCCACCTACACCCAAAGAAGAGGTAAGGGGCCGAGAAGATCCCGAGCAACCCCGAATGGCGAACGTTCGGAGAACTTACCCAAGGGCCACACAGTCTTGCGCAAGTTATAGCTGCTGAAGAGGACGTCGATCATCTGATCCCTCGAAGGAATCGCCAGCAGGGCCTTCGCCGTCTGCAGCTCGGCGGCAGTTGGGTCACCCAGATCGAGGATGACCACGCCGGCCGCTTCCCAACGAATCGGGAGAGGTACACTCGACGGGAAAACGACAAATATGTACTCCCCCTTCCAACGCTTCAGGGAGCTCGGCAACCCCAACACAAGGCTCATCTTCGGACGGGCGCTGATGTAAATCCACACCCCCGATTGGTGATGACTCATGCGGTAGAACTGGGCGAAGAGGCGGAGGGAGGGCACCACTCCCTTCAACATGCAGATGACGACAAACTCGACGAGGAGCCCGACGGCGTTGGGGCAGAATTGGCACAAGCCCACGTTGTGGCTTGAAGGAACTCGATGATAAAGGGGTGGAGCAGGAAACGGAGCCTATAGCGGAAGCACTTCTCGTACACTCCAACCTCGTTGGGACCGGGAAGGCAGATCCGCTCGTCGGACTCGGGAGCACGAGCCGAATAAGGTGGAAGCAGGTAGGCGGAGCGCATACCCCCGATGGTGGTGGCCCAGACCGACGAAGGCCACGCTAAGACCTCTGGAGGCACCCCTGAAAGCTCGCCCCCATGCCGACGAATCGCTGAAGGAGGACTACCCATCAGGTTAGGAGTGACGTCACGCTCCGGCAGACCCGAACCAGTGGCAGAGGAAGATGACATGGGGCAGAGCTCGGGCAGGATCAAGATCAACACGAAGAAGAAGATGACGGGATGGCGGCTCGCAACCCGCACAGCTTCTCTACCAAAGACGACCCCGCGAACGGTGGGGATAAACCATCAGTTACACGTGGCAGCATCAGGGGACCGACGGCGCTTCGGAACCCGCGTCTTGAAGGTATCGAACGGACCGACTCATGATGACGCCCAATTAATGAATCAGCTTCGACTGACGAGCCTGTCGAAATCGGCGAAAGTCACATCGGCCGAGCCGAACCAGCGAGGCCGATCGACCCGACCGATGGGGGCAATTGTTACGCCTATTTAGCCGAAGCCCGAAAGACACGAGCCCAGAAACCTGACTACCGATCAGAAGCCCATCTGTGAGATCGGGCCCGTCCGACAAGGCCCACCAGAGGGCCCCCGAAAGTCAAATCGGCCCGACTCGGGAAGCGTGCGACTCACCCACGGATAACCGCCCCCACGAAATCCGCCGCCCCTTTTATGACCATTAAGGGGAGGTGCTGGCACGGCGCGGGCGAGTGGTGAGTGGGGGGGCGGATCGAGGGGGCACGATTGGGGGCGGGTGAAGGACGTGGATGACGGGCAGTCATGGCAAGAGGCCTATAAAAGGACTAGGAGGACGATTGAACAAAGGACCGCATCTCAGGTAACAAAACCTAAGGTACTCCATCAACGACCTAGTTCCCCCACTTCATCTCCTTCCCCCCGCTCGCGCCAGAGGACGTCGTTCCGATCTCCTCTCGAGTCGAACCGTCCCCGCCGAGCCTCCTCTTTCAGACTGTCATCTGACTTAGGCATCGGAGGGGATTTGGCCGGAACCAAGGTCCGGCCTCCCTGACGAGTGTTCTCGTCTGTTCAGGAAGACGTTAGATCCAAGTGCCGAAGCTTCCCTTCGACACCAGGCGAACACCATCAAGCATCAGCCAAGGCATCGAGGCCACCCCTCGACGCCAGGAAAGACCGAGGCCGAGCGCATCCATCCGAGCCGAGGCTTCCCCTCGGCTCCACACCGGCTGCGCATCAAGTGAGACGACCGAGGCTACCCCTCGTCGTTCGACCGACCGAGGCCGAGCGCACCCATCCGAGCCGAGGCTTCCCCTCAGCTCTGCGTCAGTCGCGCGTCAAGCCAAGGCGCCGAGGCTTCCCCTCGTCGTCCGACCGTCCGAGGCCGAGCACCTCACACCGGGCCGAGGCTTCCCCTCAGCCCCCCAAAGGCCGATGATCCAGACCCGGCCCAGCTGACGTGCTCTGCATCGACTACATCTCCAATTCGCGTCGCGTCTACACGCGCTCGATGCACCCAAGGGACCCTAATCGGTCCCTTGACCACGTTGACCGGGCAGTCCACGGTCAACGATACTGTAGTGAGAAAACACTATGAAACACTAACAATAAATAATCAATTATGCACAATTTTAAGTATGTGGAATTTTCATTAGCATAATATGTCATTATCAAAATCATATTTAATGTTTCCAAGATTTATAACACGTTTCATACAAAATTCTCATCGAAATTTCAACTATATAAATGATAAACATATACTCATGCAACCAATGAAATAGTGTATGATGTCATGCATCAACATGTGCTCATAACAATTCCCATTGCATTATATATGCCAAAAATAACCATAACTTTCTTTACTTTCATTCGTTCAGATCAACGCCGTTTTCGCCAACGCGATGTATGTTATCACCCAGACCTCAACGATGCACATATAGAGAAAGATGCACCTTTTGGTATCCATTTAATGGATCTGTAAGTGTTAGAACATGATTTGCTTTGTTTAATAAGAATGTTAGGAATTCACATGAATTTTTCAGGATAAATGCGAATAAAGCAATCATGAATGACATGTCCTTTCTTATTACAGTAGAAGCATGTAACATTAGATCGCAATAACTAGAAGAGGACATGTTCGCATCTGAGTGCTAAATGGAGAGCTTGTGTATCTAGCATATCTCTTCTCAACAGGTTTTTAGGATTCTTAGGAGGTTGCTTCTTTTGCTTCTTTTTGAACCCTGGGTTATGTTTGCAAATGATCGTGTAGTCCATCTAACATCTCACTGAAACACTTTTGGCTAATAGTGAATTTCTTAATGGTAGAGCTAAGATTTTGGTTTTCACTTTCAAGCTCACTAATCCTAGCTTCATACCTTTTTTTCTTACCAGTTTTCAATTCAATAGCTATGTTTTTCCCTTTTATTAAATTGGATTTTTCTTTTTCAACATCTTCCAATTTTTCCACATATTTAGAAATTTTATTTCAGAATCTCTAGAACTAATAGTGCTAATTTTTTCTTTCAAGTCTTTGGCGAAATTGGAATTTACAAATTCTAATTTAGCCACTTTTCTATTAGCATCTTCTATTTCACTAGCAATATTTTTTTCTTTTTATCAAATTAATTTTTTCTTTCACAAGTTCATCTACTTTTTCTTCGTGACTAGATACCATTTGATTTAAGAATTTAATATCAGGATCTTTAGAATTTAAAGTGCTAATTTTCTCATTTAAATCTTTAACTAGATTAGAGTTTTCAAGCTTTAACTTAGCTAATTTTTCATTAGCATCTTTTAATTCTAAGATCTTGATCTCTATGGCAGTTTCATCGATGTTATTAACAATCTCTAATGATTCCTGCCATTTAGTAAATAACCTTTCATTTTCGCAACTAGCAGCATAAGTTGGTCTTTTAAGGATGCCCGAAGTCTTTTAAGCTTAGAATATTTTGGACCTATGTCTAGGAGGAGATTTACTAAATATTCATAAGCTTCTTCCATATCAGCGAACATACTCTCAATTCCTACTGCAATAATTCTTGCTAAGAAGAATGCCCATGTTGTGGCAATTCCACCCAGAAGGTAATGCGTTACTCCTACAACGCGTCCTTGTACAATGCTCAAGGCTCTAGGCTGAGTAGTAGGAGCAACTTTTAATTTGTTATGAGCCCAAATGATGGATTCAATGAGTTCTTGCCAATAACCACGGCCGCCAAATAAAAACATTAAACTAAAAGCCCAGATGTAACGACCCGCTCTCGGGGGGCCAGTTACTTATTTGATATTTGCGCAGGTCCTGCAGGTTACCAGTGAAAACAAAATAGCCACGATGCAGAGATGTACAAAAATACCCAAATAGTGTCCAATTATTACAACCCGTACTGTACAAGATGTCCCAACAATATACATGAAAGAATAAAGTACACAACACTGAAAATAACTCTGGAAGCTGCAGTTGAACTTTGGCGCTATTAGCTCAGGAGCATCTATCTTCATCTGTACGTCGTCTGCGGTGCCACGGAGATGGAACCGTAGGTAAGTCACAACAATTCTAAATATAGAAAAGAAGCAGTGCACAAGTATAATAAAAGTAACTACATACAAGTAGACCAGAGTGAAAAGTAAAGTACCTAGTAACAACTGTACACAACTGAAAAGTAAAGGCAAACAAAACTGAAAGGAGAGAATCTCTGTACTGTGGTAGTGCAAGTGTAAAGCAGACTGAGCAAGTGAAACGTACTACTGCTGTAGCTAAAAGTATGACAAGTGAAGTACTGGTGACTGTACAAGTGTAGTAAGTAATGTGCAAGGAACGTGTAAAGTAAAGGTGACTGTGGTGCATAAAGTAAAAGTGACCGTGTAAAAGTAACTACACTACGTGACTCAAGTCGGAGAGTACAATATGTGACCATCAAGTCCATCTCTTGCCTAGGCGCGACCCAGACGAATGCCGAAAACACAGGCAGCAGGACATGTATTTTGCCGAAACCCAGGCGACAGGACAGGATGCCGAAACACAGGCAGCAGGACGGGAAGATTGAACTCCAGTCACTCCCATACTCTCTCAAACCATGAGTTACCCCAAAACCCCAGTGATGTGTCAAGTGTTCTATGTACATGTCTATATGGGATGTTCCACAAGATGTTTCATGAGATGTTCCAACAGATATTCCACAACAAGTTCCACAACAAGTTTCACAAGGTGTTCCATACGGTGTATCACATGTTAGTCAACCCAAGTCCACTGGTTGACTTTCTCATTGAAAACCAGAGGGTGGTAACTCATTCCAAAGCTGACTGTGCCAAAGTGAACTGAGGATAAAGACAAGTCCAACAACAGTAATACCGATTCCATGCTTCGAGCATGTAGAAGTATTGTTTAGCACACAATTTACCCAAGTTGATGGTTGTGTGCTACAACCACCAAAGTTGAAAGTTGGCAAAGTAATCTGAAGTTGATTACATTCCGATGTGATTAGGTTTCTAGTTCAGTTCAAGTCAAGTAGCCGTTCAGAGGCTGTAGTGTGTCCTAAGTTCATACAGGGGCACTTATCTAATTTTCTAATTTTAGAATTAGTCGTGACTTACTGATTTCGAGATTGACGTAGCAAGCCGGAACTGGTTCTAGGGTTTCTACGGATGTTGGTGCACAAGAATTGGTACCTGCAATCACAAGAACACTTGGTTAAAGAACGCTACATTTCTATTTAAATAATTTGGTCGTTTTGATTTTCTAAACTGGTTGAAACGTTGTCGAAAACCGTTCTAAATTTTTCCTATAGGCTAGATATGATGAAAATAATTTTACTGCAGGAGGAAATATTTTTCTGAAGCTTGTAGTAATTTTTATAATTTTTAAAAGCTCAAAAATAATTTAAAAACTATTTTCAATTAGTGACGTAATTATTCAAACATTTCTTCTGGGTGCAATCGGTATCGGAAAGTTGTGAATGAACTGTCAAAATGGCCGTCTCGAAGAGTACTTTAACATATATTTTTCTCACATATTAGTGTACGTGAAAATATCAAGTTTCGGATTTTTGAATGAAAACAACATATTTAAGATTTAGGCTTAAAAATTAATTTTAGAAAAAATAAGCGTCAGAATGGGATGAAACTAGCGCCATTGGGTCCAGAATGTCATTTCTGATTTTCTAAAGGTGGTCTTACATTTTTCTGACTGCTATATTATTTATTATAAATTTAAAACTATTAAACCCATATTAATAATTATTTAAAATTCGTATTTATACGTATTCGTATATAATCCAATGTATACGAACTCACCCTTCTTTATTCCCCCGTACGTGCATGGGCTTCGCCGTCGACGACGGGGGCTGAGGGAGAGGCGGAGCAGCGAGGGGGGCGAGCTCGAGGCGGTGGCGCATCGGAGCAATGGCGGCGAGGAGAGAGGAAGCGGGGGCTAGGGCGACGACCGGACTGGGGTGACGAACGGCGGTCGTCGGCGACGAGGAAGGAGGAGGCAGCGGAAGGCGGCGGGCTTGAGAGGCGGAGCTTCGTGGAGGGTTTCGTGCGACGCTTCGCAGTGGGTGACGAAGGTGGCGGGTTGGGTTTCGAAGAGGGCGGCTGAAAACGAAGGGAGAGAGGGGTTTGTGGGTGGCGCCGGTGGCTGAAGCGGCGGAGGAGCGGGCGAGAGGGGCGTCGAGCGTGGGTTCTGGCCTGTCCGATGTCGAGAAGGGCAGCAGCGTATGCTGCGGAGGGCATGGAGCGAAGCGGGTAGGCGGAGGCTTCGGTTCGGGGTTGAGCTGATCGGAGAGGGAGAAGGGAGCGGGGTTCTTCGGGGGTTCTTCGAGCGGGCTCGGGGGTGTGTCGGAGCACGGCGACAATGGGTTCGACGTGCACAGATCGAGGAGGAGGCGAGGATGATCACGGCAGTAGCGGAGAGGTCCGAGGATGGGTAAGGTATAGAGAGAGAGGGCACGGGGTGGGGTGCATGCGTGGGTTGTTGGCCATGGGAGATGAGAGTTAAGGGGTTAATATAAGAGAGAATAATTAATATAATATTATGTAAAGTTATTAAATTAAGTTAGGTGATTAGCTTAGTCAATGACATTAAATAGGTTAGGTTTAACCTTTTGACTATCTTTAGAAAAAGTGGGGTGGCATGAATCTCATGTTGGCATACGGGTGAGGGTTAGGTAGAGGTAATTACGGGGTAACTAGAATAGTTAGAATAGTAATTAAGATGAATTTACTAAGTGTAATTAGTGACGGTAATAGTAAAATTACGATTTTGCCCCTGGGATCAAACGTGTCCGAAAAATTACGAAAATGTACCGACGGGATCGTATCGTTATGTGGATCGCGAATACGAGATCCGTTTCAGGGTTTGGGCTACGGAGATACGTGTTTTAGGCCAAAACGTTTAGAAAACGGGTTTGCGGGTTCTCTATCGATTTGACTTCAGAAAATTACGAAATTAATGTGGGAAACCCTAAATGATCATAGAATGTTACTGTAGAAGTTTGAAAACGTTTTGAAAATATTTGTATAGAAAATAAATTCATTAAGCCAAACCGGTAATAACTGAAAATGAATTTTTATCAGAATTGTTTTGAGTATTTGATGAAACTCGATCTTAGTAAAATACTCCATAACTAGTCTGGTACTTCAAAATATTTTTATAAGAAATTTTTGAAATCGCTTAAAATTTCTAACGAGCCATTATAAAATAGTTTAAAAAATGAAAATACGTGAATAGTTGCATTGAAAAATACGGACCGTTACATTCTACCTTCCTTAAAATAATTCCGTCCTCGGAATTTAAAAATCTATTTTGTGTTGGATGAAAATAAACTCAAGAGAGAGAGAGATCATTTCATTGCTAAGAATGAGTAACCATAGCTAAGAGCCATGGTGCTCTATTTATTTATCTCATAGTGGGGAGGCCAAAAGCCTCTAGTAGACCAAGGGTCCCCATTACTCTAAGTAATGGGGGACCTAATGAATGGGTAATGAAGGATGGGAGGCCAAAGGCCTCCCTCATACATAACACTCCCCCTTACACATTCATCACTTCGGTCTCAGCTACTGAGGCAAAGGGTGGATACTTCTGGATCCAGAGTAAGTGTGTTTGCCTCGTTAAAACCTTAGCTGTGGAAAACCCAACAGCTTAAGGAAAAAGAGTGCAACCCACAGGTTACTCCCCCTGATCCGTACAAGCTTCTGGCTTGCAGGTCTTTCAACTGTCGCATACCAATGTTCTTTACAAGCTTTACAAAAGTACATTTAGGCAATGCCTTAGTAAAAAGATCAGCTAAGTTGTTGCATGATTGGATCTGTCGAACTTCAATCTGCTTGTCGTTCTTCTGCTCGTGCGTCCAGAAAAACTTGGGAGAAATGTGCTTTGTCCAGTCGCCTTTGATGTAGCCCTTCTAAAGCTGAGCAATGCACGCGGCGTTGTCTTCGAATAGGGCAGTAGGCTCCAGATCACCGGTCTTCAGGCCAGTGGATTGGAGAATGTGTTGGACGACAGAGCGTAGCCAAAAACATTCTCTGCTTGCTTCATGGATCGCGATGAGCTCTGCATGGTTAGAAGATGTAGCAGTAGTGGTTTGTTTTACCGATCTCCAGGAGATAGCAGTACCTCCGTAGGTAAAGATAAAACCAGTCTGTGATTTTGCCGTATGCGGATCTGAAAGATAGCCTGCATCGGCATAACCAAGTAACTGGGAGGAGGCACCTCTCTGGTAGTAAAGTCCAAGGTCTACGGAACCCTGGAGGTATCGCAGAAGATGCTTTACTCCATTCCAGTGGCGCTTTGTAGGTGCTGCACTGTGTCTGGCTAGGAGATTGACTGCAAACGCTATATCGGGACGCGTGCAGTTAGCCAGATAGAGAAGTACACCAATGGCACTTAGGTAGGGTACTTCTGGACCCAGTATCTCCTCCCCCTCTTCCAGAGGCCGGAAGGGGTCCTTTTGTACGTCTAATGATCTCACGACCATAGGGATACATAAAGGATGACATTTATCCATTTGGAACCTATTTAAAAGCTTCCTGGTATAATTGGATTGATGTAGAAGGATTCCACCTCGTAGGTGTTCAATCTGCAAGCTAAGGCAATACTTCGTTCTGCCTAGGTCTTTCATTTCAAAAGTGTGCTTTAGCCTTGCAGATATCTCATTAATCTCCGCTGGAGAGCCTATGAGATTTAAGTCATCAACGTAAACTGCTATGATGACGAATCCTTTTCCCGTTCTTTTGATAAAGATGCACTGGCAGACTTCGTTATTAGTGAATCCTTGCTGTGCAAGGAAATCACTTAGTCTGTTATACCACATTTTGCCTGACTGTTTTAGTCCATACAAGGATCTATGTACTCTAACAGAGAATACGTCCCGAGGTATCTCTTTCATCTCTGTGGGTAAGTTAAACCCATCTGGTAGTTTCATAAAGATCTTTTTATCTAAATCGCCATAAAGATATGCAGTCACAACGTCCATGAGCTGCATTTCTAGACTTGCCAGAGATGATAGGCTTATTAAGAATCTGAATGTATTAGCGTCCATTACCGGGGAGTATGTATCTTCATAATCGATACCCGATCTTTGGGAAAAACCCTTTGCTACAAGACGCGCCTTATAACGGACGATCAGATTTTCTTCATTTCTTTTTCTAATGAAAACCCACTTATATCCCACAGGTCTAACACCTACTGGTGTTTGGACTACAGGTCCAAAGACTTTGCGTTTCGAGAGTGAGTCCAGCTCTACTCTTATCGCCTCGTCCCACTTTGGCCAATCATCCCTGCGTTTACAATCCGCTAGAGAAAGTGGTTCGACGTCATCGTCGTATTCAGCGACGTGAACGGCAATAGTGAACGCAAAATCGTCGACGACGACTGTGCTATGTCGGTCCAGTACCTCCCCAGTACGTACAAAGTTTAATGATGTTTCTCCTAATGTTTCCTCTATGGGGGAAATTAGGAGGGGAGAGGTAGCTGTCCTGAGCTCAGTATCCTGTGGAGGGATAATCTTATTTTCACCAGGAATCTTCCTCTTTCGAGGAACTTTATCTTTTGAACCTGGTGGCCGTCCTCTTTTCAATTGAGGTACAGCCATTTCTGCTGCGGGTGGATTGCACCCATTTATAGGGATGTCAATCCTAGCTGGAGTGTTAGCAGCAGGGACGTGTGAACGGACGATCTTCTGGCTGTCCGTGAATTTATCCGGCAATTGGTGTACTGTATTCTGGATGTGAAGTATCTTCAAGATCTCATCTTCACACAGATTTGTACGCGGATCATAAAGGGACAAAGACTTATTTTCCCAATTAATGGTCTCCGAAGCTTCAGGCTTCTTGGAATGTTTGCCCAACTTTGGAAAAGTTTTCTCATCGAATTCACAATCAGCAAGGCGTGCCTTAAATGAGTCCCCCGTAGGGGTTCTAGGTATCTAATAATCGAGGGTGAATCAAATCCAATATAGATTCTTAGACGACGTTGAGGACCCATTTTGGTCCTCTGAGGTGGTGCTATTGTAACATAGACCGCACAACCAAATATTCTCAAATGAGATATATCTGGAGTTGAGCCGTATGCTAGTTGCATCGGGGATAATGTATTGCCTCCAGAGGGGCGTATCCTGATAAGAGATGCGGCATGCAGAATAGCATGCCCCCAAGCATCCACCGGCAATTGGGATTGCATAAGCAATGGACGTGCAATCCATTGGAGTCTCTTTATAAGAGACTCTGCTAATCCATTCTGGGTGTGAACATGAGCTACTGGATGTTCAACTTCTATACCCGCCTGGCAATAGTCTTCGAAGACTTGAGATGTGAATTCGCCCGCATTATCAAGACGTAGTTTCTTGATATGGTTATCGGGGAAATGAGCACGTAACCTAATTATCTGTGCCAACAGCTTTGGAAAAGCTAGGTTACGGGTGGACAAGAGGCACACATAAGACCATTTTGTGGATGCATCTATTAGTACCATGAAGTACCGAAATGGGCCACTTGCGGGGTGAATAGGCCCGCAAATGTCACCATGTATCCTCTCAAGGAAGCCAGGAGACTCTAAACCCACTTTTAGGGGCGATGGTCTCGTTATTAGTTTCCCCTTGAAACAAGGGGGACAAGGAAATTCACCCTTCTGAAGAATCTTCTGGTTCTTCAAATCATGTCCGCGGGATTCAGATAAGATGCGTCGCATCAGAATGGATCCAGGGTGACCAAGTCTGTTATGCCATAGTTGAAATGGTGGCATTGGCTGTCACGTCTGGTGCTCAGTCATATTGGCTTCAACTGGTTGAATGTATGTTTGGTAGAGACCCGACGGGAGTCCCTTAAATATTTCGCAGATGGTCTTCTGGCCATCTTTACGAAGAGTGACATACAAGTATTCAACCTTATTTTCATCTCTAGTTTCTAAGTGATATCCGTTTAAACGGATGCCCTTGAAGCTTATGAGATTTCTATTTGATCTTGGAGAAAATAGTGCAATATTGATTTTTAGTCTTGTGTTATTTGGGAGCAATAATATTGCATCACCAGATCCTTCGATTATTTTGGACAGTCCTGAAATTGTAATGACAAGACCGTCATATTTACTTATTCTATTGAAATAGCATTCATCGCGAAGGATAGTGTGCGTCGAGGCACTGTCCACTAGGCACTCATACATCATCTATATAAGCAAAAAACGATAATTTATTGATGGAAATGTAAAATGCATACATTCAAAATAAAAGATCGTCTTTATTAAGCATACTAGAGATGAAGCTACAATTTATTCTTTGAAAAGTATAGATAAAGATAAGGCTCAATCGAGCAGGTCGTCATTTTCGAAATCCTTGGAAGTGAACTTCATCGGATTTTCCACATTTGCCATGTTTGTTTCAGGCGGAGGCTTCTGGCTCTCCTGATACAGTTCCTGGAAGTGACGAGGTGTGCGACAGTTTCTGGACCAATGTCCAGTCATGCCACAACGATGACATTTGTCCTCCCATGTCTTCTTTGGATTTGACACTGTATCAGTGTTCTTACGCTTCCAAGTGAAGTTTTTCTTCCCTTTGTTATTCTTGTTTTGGGGAGGAGCATTGGCTGGTTTCATAGGGGCATTTCCATTGTTCTTTCTGCCCCTCTTCTTGTTCTTCCACTTCGAGGGGTGAACACTGTGGGCTTCGGGAATAGGAGCTGAGCCTGCCGGGCGCTGGTTATGAGTGGCCAGTAAAAGGTCTCTATTCTGCTCTGCCCTCAGGAGGCAAGAGAGCAGGTCAGAGAACTTCGTGAAATTGCATTCACGATACTGCTGCATGAGGATAGCATCTTTCTCGTGAAACAAGGTAAATGTCTTTTCCAACATGCGGTGCTCCGAGACTTCTTCACCACACAACTTCAGGCGTGAGGTGATGTTGTGAAGTGCTGAGTTGTACTCAGCAACGGACTTGTAGTCCTGAAGTCGGAGGTTCTCCCACTCATAGCTGGCACGCGGGAGTATGACATCAATTTGATGTCTGTAGCGTGCCTCTAACGCTGTCCATAACTCCAGAGGGTCCTCTACCGTCAAGTATTCGGCCTTCAGGGTTCGATCTATGTGTCGTCTGATATAGATAATGGCTTTCGCCTTATCCATGTCAGAGACAGTGGTAGAGGTACTGCCAGCTGAAGGGGCCGCTTCTGGGGCTTTGCTAGCAGATGCATCGGATGCTGCGGGAGCCGATGATTGGGCCACTGCGGGGGCCAGGATGGAGTGCAGGAGCGCCATGGAGCGCAAGTGGAACTTCAGGTCCACTCGCCAGCTCAAGTAATTCTTGCCAGCTGCATCGAGCACCTTGAAATCGACGCTTGCCAATTTAGCCATTTTATCTATGCAATTTAAAGATAAGCATGAATTAAAATAAATTCAACAATCCATGCATAAAGAAATTAATAAGTAAAAATGCGGGGATCGGCCAGATACCCAAAATAATACACAGTCCAAAGTCCGATTACAGTCCAAAGAAAAGAGAATGAAAAATAAAACTTTGGAAACCCCGGGTGGGTCCCTATTTCTGCATCCGTCTTCTTATGCTGTTGCACCGAGCCTTGGCTATTTATACAATTTCCTCACTTACAAATTCTCTCAAAAAAAGAAAAAGTGCAGGAAATGTAAATAGGTATGCAATGGCCGATCCCGAAAGACACATTTTTACTTATTTTAAACATCCACGCAGTTTATATGCTACAGGCATAAATTAAACAACCACGCATATATCTCAAGCACAAAAAATATGGAAAAAGTAAACTAGAAAATATAATTATCTCGTAGACCACGTGGAAACGTCATACACCGTTAGGTTAGTTAACTAACGGCAGAGCGGTCTCAGGATCTTTGAGATGATTATATTTTTTAAAAAATTCTAGTAAACCATACATAATAATTTGCAAGAGAGATGTTTAAATAAATAGAGGAACATATAAATGTAATTATTGATTTTACAAAGTTTTTCTCATAAATTTCAATTTGCAAATTTAATTCTTCTTTAAAATTATGAAGAAGCCGAATTTGTGTAGAATTTTGTGGCTTCGGGCCAAAAATTATTTTTAGTATAAGCGCTTGTGGCCCGTTCCGCAGTTCTGCAAAGTTGTTTGCCGCAATTATTATGGCTTCGGGCCAAAAATAAGCTATTAGCCTCGGGCGCGGCCTCGGCCTCGGGCCTCGGGCGCGGCCTCGGGCCTCGGGCGCGGCCTCGGGCCTCGGGCGCGGCCTCGGCCTCGGGCCTCGGGCGCGGCCTCGGCCTCGGGCCTCGGGCGCGGCCTCGGCCTCGGGCCTCGGGCGCGGCCTCGGGCCTCGGGCCTCGGGCCTCGGGCCTCGGGCTCGGGCCTCGGGCCTCGGGCCTCGGGCTCGGCCTCAGGCCTCGGGCCTCGGGCTCGGCCTCGGGCCTCGGGCCCCTGCAGCGGGGGGCGGCGGCGCGGAAGGCCCCCCAGCTGCAGGGGGATCGGCCTCGGGCCGCCCCCCTACAGCGGGGGGCGGCGGCGCGGAAAAGCCCCCCCTCTACAGGGGGGATCGGCCTCGGGCCGCCCCCCTGCAGCGGGGGGCAGCGGCGCGGAAAGGTCCCCCCTCTACAGGGGGGAGCGTGGTCGGCGTTGTGGGAAGGCCCCCTCCTCCGTCAGGGGGGAGGGGAGGATTTCATTTCGGTTCTTCTTCCCACCGAAGAATTTTAATGGCAAAATGAAAAAAAAATTCAGAGAAAAAAAACTTTGTAAAAGGGAAAAAAATTTTTTCTTCTTTTATTAGACTAAATTTTTTTATTTTTTTTACTTGTATATTAAAACAATGTAAAAATTATTTAGTCTAATTTTATCTACAGGATTATAGGGTTTTACCTCTAGATCAATGATCTAGGAAGAACGCGACGATGATCCGTAGAAATAAAAATCCAAGCTCCCGAACGCTTTGAGGATGCCGCAACGCTCCAACGAACCGCAGCAGCAACGTTAGATTCCTTGCGCGTAGGGATGAATTTAGATGAAGATTTTTGCTCAATGGAGAACACGTGCTGATAACGTGTTGGATGAAAATAAACTCAAGAGAGAGAGAGAGAGATCATTTCATTGCTAAGAATGAGTAACCATAGCTAAGAGCCATGGTGCTCTATTTATTTATCTCATAGTGGGGAGGCCAAAAGCCTTTAGTAGACCAAGGCTCCCCATTACTCTAAGTAATGGGGGACCTAATGAATGGGTAATGAAGGGGGAGAGGCCAAAGGCCTCCCTCATTCATAACATTTTGTTTAAAAATCTCTTTTGAAAATAATTGATGTTATGAAGAAGCTCAAGCAAATAAATGATAGAAGAGATAGTAATATAGTAAATTAGGTTGTAAATAACATGAAATATAATGTGATATCCCAGCATCAAGAAAACAAGAGATGTTATATATGAATACATAGCTTCCGTAACTATTCCTGAGACTAGCATCATTACAATAGTTACTCTGACTTCCCAAAATTAACATGCGATAATAACATCACATGAAAATGAGGGCTATTACGATGACGACATCTGTTCGAACTTGGAACCTGAGGTGATAAGCCAGTAGCAAGCTATAAAAACGGAAGACCATAAAGTTTATTCGTGCTACTGGTAACTAACTGGGTCTAGCTAAAGATGTTGTTTATAATATAGCATGTATCGACTAATCCACGGGTACCAACAACATCAATCTCCATAATGCCCAACCACATGCTAATGTCCAAATCAACACCCAAAGGTAAGTACAGGGTCAACACCCAAAGTCAATACTCACTGCCAGCATTCCTTCCATCAATCTCCATAATATCCTACAGTAAGGCAAGATCCAAGCTCTCATCCAGAGCCAAGCAAAAGGCCTACATCCAACTTCAACACCCAGGGCCAATATCATGCCAATAATCATCGTTATCACTCCTTCCGTAGACCAATACTTGATATTCGCAACACCCAACATCACCCAACAAACAAACGACCAAAAACACACTTTCCCGCAAACCAAAAGGAATAGACGCAAGAGGAAGCCTAAACGGGATCTCAACCTGGGTGAGATCCAGGACAGAGAGCTCAAGAGAAGCCCAAGGAGCACGACTTCCCAAGATCTCAGCCACATAGCGTTAGCGATGGTGGCGGCGAGGGTCGTCGCCAAGGCCAAAAATCCCAAAACATATTGTCGAAGGGCCATCGATGGTTGTCTATATGTAGTGGTGGGTGTTACTGGTATAGGGTGAAGTGGTGGAGCTTCGGGTGAGATCGGAGGAGCTTGAGGCGAGATGGGTCGAGTTCGCTTGGGGAAGAGGCCGGGAGGAGTGGGAGTCGATACGGCGTAGGGGAAACCACGTGGTGGCTTGGTGAGGAAGAAGATGTGGTTTTTTTTAAAAAGGGGGGGCACCGAAAGTCGTTGGTAGGGTAGACGGTTAGGCAGGGACGGGGCTCGAGGTGAGGAAGCGGACAAAGGAAATAAAGAGGGGGTAGGTGGAAGGTGGAATAGGAATTCAAATCCATGGAAAAATCGGGTACAAGATGAAAGTAGTGGCTAGAAGAGAAACACGAGCTCAAAAATACGCAAACAGCATACACTTGCATGTCGGATTTTGCTCGTCTCAAATTCTCTAGCACCATCCTCCAATGCTTCTGAGCATCCTTCGATTTGCTTCCGTTGTCGAAATCGAACTTCTGATGATCGAAAATCGAATGCTACCCTCCTTAAAATAGACGTAGCTAGAGTTTAGGGGAACTAAACGCGATTAGGAAGAATTAGTAGAATGATCAAAAGGCCATCATTAGCTATTATTCGGTTAGATATGGGAGGATGCTCACGCTCTAATTACTTAATAGTGCATTTGTCTATTATTCGGTTAGATATGGGAGGATGCTCACGCTCTAATTACTTGTCATACGCTACTATAAATCAGTTATAAGGATGCGAAGCACTAGGCATAACAAATCTACATCTTGCATCGTGCGAGATCATCATACAAATGAGATATGATAGTTGATAAACCACTGAAGCGGATGGAAATAGGGTGCGTCATGGAGGGATCTGATAGTTTGTAGTTTAATTAGTTGCGCAGTACGTAGATCTTATTATATTATCGGACAAGACATTAAAAGGGGCAAGTTGTTATTGCAAAAGGAGTGAAGTTGCGCGTGATTACGGCAGAAGGGCGGTGGATATAATGCTTGATTTGTCATCGACCTGCATCCAGTAAAAAATCCTCTATGGATCCAGTGCAATGGAGCCCACTAAGCGTGTTCACACGCCATGCCCCGGCATGGGCCGATTATTAGAGGACCCTCTAAATTACAGCTCGAAACCCACTAAGATCGTCAAAAAGGCAAGATATAAATTAAATTGAAGGCCGTGAGAACACAGTTTATGCCCAAGAAGAAGAAATAATTGGGGGCAGAGGGGGCTTGCAAATAATCGGGGCTAAAAAGAAAAGACTTGAAGAGTTAGTGGATGCTTCTGCAGAAAGCAAACACATGGTTTATACAAAAGAGAATCAAAGGCTTAATAAAAATATGTAAACAAGCAATTGGGTGGAGAAGTAAGTTTAAGAAATTGAATTTGGCGGGGGCCGCGCGAGCGCGGACCCCCTCAGCAACAAATTATGACGTCCACTCTCCCACTTGGGGAGATGGTAGCCCAGCGCAACCTCAAAGTGCAATGAGGCCCACTGAGCTAGGCCTGAGCCTTCATGATCACCCAAGGACCCCGTCCAGGTAAGTATGGATCCAAGTTCGCCCACCACCCCATTTTATACCAGCCGACCCCTTCTCAGTCTCCCACGCAGCCGATGTGGGACAAACGCATTTGGGGTTTTGGTCGATTAACGACAATGGGGTGAGCGCGTGTAATGTAATTGAACGCGGATCTGTGTTGTCCAGCTCCGAAACTGGTACAATATGCTCAAAAAAGGGCCGCTAATTCCTGCGGGCGAAGCCGAGCGAAGTGCTTGGAGACAGAAACAAAGCTGAATCAACCCCTGACAAATGTCATCATGCCTACTTTCGACATCAAGAAGATGCAGCCAGTCACATTTGTGGTTCTAGCCAGAATATGACAGAGTATTAACTGCATGCATCCATATTATTTTTCTTGTCTTTTGATTTTGGTCATTTTAGGCCAACGAGGGTGAAGTCTGTTTGAACCCTCGCCTCTCCGACGTCTGCGTCGCCGGCGCCGGTTTACCTCCCTGCGTGTCCTTTCTCAACCATGGACTCCAAGGGGTTTGAACACCAATTAATATAATCTTCTTGATGGCTTGGTGTTGCTGCAAATAACCCTGTCACTGCTAACAATTAAACTCCTGATATATGAACATTAAAAATTATTTTATAATTTCAACCAGTTCTTTTAACATGTATTACTGTTGGAACACATTAAATCATGAACAATTTGTATAAGTAATTCATCCGACGCTGTGATATTGCCGGAAGTAATTTCTAACTGCCGGTTGCCATGTTTTCATATCTGCGTATACACAGGAGATCCAGCCGGAGGATGAGACCTACTTCAAATCCGTCGATGCACTTGACCATAAGACATTCCTCGCCATCTCTCTCGGCACCGGCTCGTTGAACGACAGCGCGAACTTCCATGTGAATGACGCCGCCAAATGGTGCATTATCCGCTGGCTAACCAAATGCGTCTATTCTCCATCGATCGAATCACTCCGGAACGCAAGCGCAAAAATGTCTGATATTCATTTAGCAACGCTTTTTCAAAGCTCTCAATTGCAAAGACAACCATCTCCGCATGCCGGTAATCAACTAATTTATTCATAATGCCAAATCATGGTTGATCTGGTATTGCAATACATGTATATCCATACAAGTACATATTTATCTTACAAATACATCGTCGCCTATCACTGATGACCAAGCCGTCAGTCTTTCCAAATCGTCACGTTTCGTTCGCCAGGGTCGATGCCGACTACTGCTTAGATCTTTCTTCTAAGCCGCACACCAGCGAAACAAAAACAAATAAAGTAACGGGCGAAAATTCAATTGTTAAAGCTTTAAGATCCCTTCTCTTTTCCTCTTCCTTCTATATTCTTCCTTTATCTATCTCCCCCTTCTCAACACCCATCCTCCCACCAATTTTTTGGAGACGGGCCTCTTCATGGCTGGCCCCCATGTTGATATTTATGGTGTTTTTAAATACCCCAGGTTGGCTCTTTACAAGATTGTCACCGCAAGCTTATATCTAGCTTATTTTAATCGTATTTAATTAGTTTTCAAATCAAAAGATTTCTGTGACTTCCTCGTTATCTTCCTCTTGATCCATGGTCATAGTTAATGCTCCACAACTTCGCGAAAAATTTCTGTCGCTTATATTTGTCAGCACACCTCCATATTCCTCACTTACATATATATGAGGAATATGGGCATGTGCTGTCATCACATGTTCGATTTTTCTGTGCTGACAGTGTTTTGGGGGTCCAAAAAGTTTCTTTTTTCTTTTTTGCAGTGTGTTCTACAGCTTGTTATTGATCACCGCACCAAATTTCAAGTGAATCCAACACTTTTTAATACTCCATCCATCCGTTTCAAAAAGATTGCACTGACAAATCCAGTTTTTTGAGCGGTTTTTTGAAATGGATGGATGGAGGATCAAAAAGTGTTTCATTCACTTGAAATTTAGTGTGGTGACTCAACAAGTTATAGAACATATGCAAAAAATTAAAAAAACCTTTTAAACCCCCGAAATCACTGATAGCACAGGAAATTTTCATGCGGTGTCAGCACACATCCATTTTCCTATTTATTTGTACATATGTATGTGTATGTATGTATGTATGTATATTATACAATTGAAGGGGTTTGTCATATGTGGTCTTGTCACTTCATCCATGAAAAATAAAAAACAACCAAAAATAAAAAAACTCAAACATACACCCCGAATCAAATAACCCCAAAACCTCACGACAATTCACATACTCACACCCACCCTTTCCTTTTGTACCGAGTTTTGCACCCAGTAGGAGAGCCTTGTGGGGACCACGTCCGAATTGTGTGGGGTTTTTGGGGTGCACATGCACTATATGCACGTGTGCTTGCCTTGTAATATTGCAACTCCCAAGGCCAGGAGGTCAGACAAGTAATAAATATGGTGAGTCCGGATGTCAAATCCACAAGGAGAACTGTAACAGAAATCACAACTCAAAAGTAATAAGAGCAAACAATTGGCAAGGAGATTACCACTTTCAATGGATGATTGAATGTTTGAGAGAGTGTTTAAGTAGCTTGATTTACCTAAAATTAGCTAAACTGGAAGAGTACGTAGAGAAATCAATAACAGAGGTGTGTGTGTGTGATGTGGGTTCATTAGGGTGTGTGTCAAGCGTGATTTGGTCTCAAAGCTATAACTCAATGACGAACCTTATGTGCTAGCATCATCTAATGATACCATTATGGGGGTTAAGCACAATAGCTAATGGACAAATAAGAGATTTCATAGTGATAATGACGGTACATCCTTTTGGGATGATCCAACTCTTAAATATAGTCTTATGGATCAATACAAGAGAGAAGTTATGTAGAAATCAATCATCCAAGCGATGTACACATTAGATGCATCAAGAAAACTCAAATCAATGCTAGACTTTGCCCTATTCGCCTGTGAGAACAATGCTCAAGCCAAAAAATTTCTTGCAGATCTCACAAGCATTGGCCACAGCACCCACCCCCTACGTGGCCCGAACCCTGCCCCTCAATCTCGCATCTTACAGCCCAAAGTTGAAGGGGAAAATTAAATTTGGTTTGATTGGAGCTGCTTCAATTTTTGGTTTGCTTCTTTTTTAGGCAGCTTCAATTAAACTTTTGTTTGGGGCTACTTGGTGAACTTTGGTTTGCTTCAGTTAAATTTTTGTTTAGGGCTACTTCAATTAAGTTGAAGATAAAAATTAAATTTTGGTTTGCTTAGGGATGATCCAATTAACAAGCTAGATTCAGATTTTGTTTTGTTACCATATGCTTGTTTATCATGATTGTGTAGAGAGCAGTGCCAATGTGAATTTGTATGCGATTGAAGATGTTTAAAATAAAAGGAACTATTTGACCTTCAAATTTTAAACTTGAAGTTAAAATGAAAATTTTGTTGTTTATACTAAATTTGGTTTGCAAAAAATCATTGAACTCGAAGAAATTTTTATGCTAAATGAAATGTTTGCTCATTCCATGCATACACATTATATGCTAAATTGAATTTTTTATATAATACAAGGCGTAAAATAATTTTTTTATTTTGCAGGCAAGATAGTTCTGTCATCTACCTGAGGAAGCACCGTAGATTGCAGGCAGTGAAAAACACTCTAGATGGGGTGTGAATAGAGTGTATGGCACAAATTAATTATTTAACACGGAGTAAATATATCAGAGCACACAATCACATTTTCTTTTTAAACTTTTTAATTAAATTTTTTAAACCTTTTCTCCTTTTACATATTTGACCCTTTCAAATATTCTATTTGCATTTGCAGACACCAATGTTTTCTACAATTTGATTTCGCCCTTTTCTTTTTAAACCTTTTGGATTTTTACATATTTGACTCTGTAAATATTCTAACTGCAGTACGACACCAATGTTTCCTACTATTTAAGTTCTCACTTTTCTTTTTAACTATATATTTGACACTATCAATATACTAATTGCAGTACGACACCAATGCTTCCTACAATTTGATTTCCCCTTTTCTTTTTAAACCTTTTGGCTTTTTACATATTTGACCCTGTAAATATTCTAATTGCAATACGACACCAATGTTTCCTACAATTTAAGTTCTCACTTTTCTTTTTATGCTAATGTTAACAGCTACATATTTGACACTATCAATATTCTAATTGCAATACGACACCAATGTTTCCTACAATTTGATTTTCCCTTTCTAAACCTTTCGGCTTTTTACATATTTGACCATGTCAATGTTCTAATTGCAGTATTGTGCATACATGTTTGTACACTTTGGAAGATACTAATCAACAAAGTTGTGAAAAATAGTAAATTTACATTGAGCAATATGTGTATTAGTTGGCTAGCTCATGCAAAGATTCCCTCCCCCTTTTTTGACGATCAGATCCATTCAATTTATTGTTCATGTTCTAAAATCTCAAACTACCAATTTAGTTAGGTTGGGATGCGTTTCTATTCAGTGTAAATTCAGTATTTTAGTTTTTTAAGAAGCAAAATTGGGTTTTGCGTTGAATTTGGTATTTATTTAACTATAGAATGTTTTTGATATCTTTCTTTAATTTTTAATAGAGGTTTCATGTCTTTGTTTATATTTTAATCCGAGTAAAATATTTATGTGGGAATGACTTTTTCATCTTCATTTCTCAATGTTAACATTGATTAATATTATCATTTTTAGTGTGGACTCATGAGTATGCTAATTATTTCACTAGAAAAATTTCCAAACCAATATATAAAAACAAGTATGTGTTATAAACGAGCTTTGGAGGCCCAACCCGTTAGTGGGTATCCACCCATTATGTAACCCTATTACTATAAATACAGGGCTACGGGGTTCCGTAGCCGCCATGGTTTACAACACGTTATCAGCACGCTCGAAGCTAAGCCGAACCCCTGCCGACGGACGAACGCGACGCGAACGGGCTTCCTTCACCGAACGTCGCTAGATCCGGCGGGTAGGATCTAGAGGTAATCCTGAAACCCTAGATCTAAAATTTCATATGCGCATATGTCTAGATCCAAAATTCTTGGATCGATTGTTTAATGAAAATCAAGGTTTTTATTGATTAAAAATCAACTTTTTACAATAAAACGTTTTTTTGGAGATTAAAAATGGATTTTTTCCACTAAAAATTGGATTTTTATCCCCAAAAACCATTAAACCCTAGGGGATCTTCTCGCCGGAACGCGAATCCCCCCCAAAAAAACTCGCGCCAAACCCCTCGCCCGCCGCCCGAAGCGGCGGCAAAACCCTCGCCCGCCGCCCGAAGCGGCGGCAAAACCCCCCGCCGCTGCCAGCGGCGGGCCAACCCGCCGCCAGCAGCGGCGGGCCAACCCGCCGCTGCCTGCGGCGGGCGGCCCCGCCGCCAGCAGCGGGGGGCCAACCCGCCGCCAGCGACGGCGGGCGGCCGCCGCCGGCAGCGGCGGGCTGATCCCGCCGCCGGCAGCGGCGGATGACCCCGCCGCTGACACGGCGGGCAGATCCCGCCGTCGGCAGCGGCGGGCCCCCAACCCCGCCGCCCACCGCGGCGGGCCCCAACCCCCCGGCAGCCGCTTGTATTGGGCCCCCCCGGTGCGCGCTCATGCCCGGAAACCCTAGCCGCCTGAAGCGGCAATCCGCGCGACCCAAAACCCTAACTAGGGTTTCTGACCCAGAAAATTTTTCGAATTTTCAAAAAAAAATTTCATATTTAATTGCGATTTCTTTTCGTTATAATCTGGACAAAATTACATGTGATTTTTAATCATCGCAATTTTTTCTTGGATTAGTTGATTATTACACGTTTAATAATTAGGAAGATCCTGCGACCGCTCTGCCGTTAGTTAACTAACCTAACGGTGTATGACGTTGCCCAGTGGTCCAATAATTATTAACCGAAAAATTTTCATTTCCATTATAAAATTTCTGTGATGATTAAATGCATGTGTAAATAATTATATGCCTGCCGTATATTTAATGATTCTGTGATGTATATTTTTCTTAGCATGCTAAAATCACTAATGACATAGTTTAATGCCTGTAGCAAAACTGTATGTCTGCGATGAGATTTTTTAAATGCCTGCAGCATATAAATAGCATGTGTATACATCATACTTATTTCAATTTTGGTTAATTGAGCACAATTTTTTAGCTTACTAGATTTATATTATATGTATGATGTGCTCATGACATGACAATATTTTATGACAACAAACCAATAATGATTTCAAAAAGTTTAACATCATATCCTAGTTGACAAAATGAACCTGGAGTTCAAAACCAAAATGAACCTGAAGTTCAAAATACAATCAAAAGTCAACACCCTTTCACACTAATAAAAATTAACAAGTACGATGGCTTATACGAAAAACATTTATGCGATTTCTTTAAGAAAAACGCATTTCGCGGTAAATAGATCTCTCAGATCTATGGTTTGTATAAACCAATATTGACACCAGCAGTTGTCATAACACCGCCAAACTCTTTTAAGTAATCTCACTTTACAAGGTATGATTCTTGAATCTAACCTTATGTTTTAAGCGTACGCCCGAAGTCGTGGCTTAATAGATAAGTGAGAAATTATAAAATTCGTACCCACGTAATTGTTTCCCCTAGAGTATGATTCTATATCCACACAATACTTGAATGACTCAATAAAAATGGCCTGAAGACCATACTTGAGCTTTCAAATAGACTTTTAAAAGTCTATCATAAACTAGAAAAGTGGAAATATAGAAACTAACTCATTTCCCTTGTATAAGTCTACTTTGTAAGACCAATAAACATTCTTCCTTATAAACGACAATAAGGACGACTGAAAACAGGGGAAGTCTTGAATAAAAATTAGAAAGGGAAGATATGATGTACCTTGATATAGAGTATGCAATGGCAACCCAATATCAGACCAGAAGTTCTGACAAGACCCATAATGCTTTTTGCAAAATTAATGGGCATTAACGTATGCCATATAAAAAATATATACATATCTAGTCTAAACGACGAAAGTCAAATTGACTGTATGTATAATTCGCTACTTCCCGAGGAAAAATAATTTTTGAAAATAAATTTGACATGTTGTCATAATATGAGTCTAAAATGAGCACAATTGTGGACTTATATTTTATAGAACCCACATCATACTATGAAACTTGTTGCTCTAACATAATTATTAGTAGTATTCTCTTGCAGTATATATGTGCCTTTTACGCATTTTATTTTTACTGTAAATGATTTATCATCCTGAATACTCCTAAAATGAGGATGCCATGTACTCTCTAAAACTTATAAAGTTTCAAAGGATATTCGTCAAAATGAAATCCATAATGACTCAAGAAACCAATAAAGCCTGAAGCTTTATCCAACTATGATCCGCATAATAGTCATTGTGAAGATGTAATCCTTCATAGTTTGAACAGAGTTCACCTATTACCGGACAAAATTAACTTGAGCATTTTAATGGACGGTCAAAAGTCCCACATAAATTCGAACAGAGGAATTAATTTGGAACACCAGAAGTGTCCAGGATCGACCAACTTTGGATCGATGTCACCCTGGATTGATGATGCAAGACATCATTAACCAGACGAACCCGAAGATTCTTCAAAAAAGGGTGAAACCCTAATTATCCCATTCAAAAGGGAAAAATGATTACGAGACCATCTCCATTCACGTGGACATTGACTATCCTCACTTCCTCAAACGAATTTAAGATGATATACTATCATTAGAAGAATGAGACCTTTAGGCCTCTTGAGAGTATTTAAGGGATAAAAGTGGACTCACACACTCCCTACATATGGCTGATGATGTACCTTAGAGTACTCATCTATATATCCTCTTAAAATGGTCATAATCAAAACATTGTTATCCAACCGCAGTCCAGATTATTATTAATCACAACGGACATATTACATTACTAGGATATTGGTTGGGCTTTTACTTACCCTCATACCACCCTCAAAAATGCCGCAGTGGAACTTATTCATCGGGACTAACCCTCCTAGATGAATATGTTCCGAGATCCCCAAACGGGGGAGGCATTAGAGCACATCTTATAGATGGAGCCTTGACGGGTTCATATCCCTAGTTTTATGCTCAACTTCATTGAAGTCGAGCTTATTGCGGATTTTTGGGATAACACTGGGAAATCAATTTAACAACTGGAAGAAAATTGAACACCCTGAAGCTTTGTGTTCACACCCAGTAATGGGTTATATGTAAATCATTAAAATGATTTAAACGGATTACTTGTCCACTAGAAATCCAGTTGTAGGTGACCATGTGGGAACATGCAAACCATCAGAACGCCTCCTTAGAAACTATTTATATGAGCCTGATCACCTCATATAAACATTTTCCGAGAACCCCTAACGGGGGAAACGTTTAGTGCACATCTTATCGATGGAGTCATGATGAGTTTACATTCCCATATCACCACTATGGACCATTTAAAACATTAATACCTATGATCTGATTATCATGAATAGTGATGAGATCCTGACGATCCACACTTATGAAACTGTTAAACAGTTATCAGACATAGCTATTGACAATATAAATATTGTCAAATTCACACATCCCTGCTACTAAAAATCCAGCTAGGATTGATATACCAACTATAATGGATGCAATCTACCAGTAGCAGAAGTGGATATCCTCAATGGATGAGAGGACATACCACGAGACCCTAAAACAATACAACCACAGGAAAGTGAGCTCATCTCCATATCCTCTCCCTTTCCAGAACCTCCGGAAGAGATAAATCTGGAATAAATTGAATAATGTACGTACACGGAGAGGTATTTGGATAAAACACGCTTGTCGACAATTACTCACATTTCATTTTGCCATTGATATCGTTCACAATCTCCGTTTCCTGAAGCAAACGCAGAAATTTGGCCAAATTATATGGAACGAGGCAATAATAAGTTGAGATGGACTCACTTATGAAATGTGAAGTGTCTGGACCTGAAGTCCTGATATCAAAAGATATCAAACCTGTGGGCTACCGAGTATTGTATAAATAAATAAAATCGTATGTTATAAGCAAAACGCTATAGCCTTAGAGGTTTATTTCGCAGAAACCAGGAAGTAACCATGTAAGATGAGTTTAACTCACTTACAAAATTAATCTAACTGATGCATCAGGCTCCCTGGTCATGATTGCGAAACCCATGCGATTAGCAAAGATAATTTTAGGCTATGTTGCTTTGGATGATGTGACAACATACCTTTATGAATAATCATCCTGAAGATGAATTATCATCCCGAAGATGAAACAATCATCCTGAATATGAATTATCATCCCGAAGATGAAACCATCATCCCGAAGATGAATAATCATCCTGAAGATGAAACCATCATCCCGAAGATGAATAATCATCCAGAAGATGAATAATCATCCAGCAGATGAATTACCATCCAGAAGATGAAATTATCATCCAGTCGATGAAGAAACATGGAAAATTGCAATCCACCAATACACCTACTGGTTGTATGGATGCACATTAAGACCCCTTCCGTTCGCTGGAAGAGGGGAAGGATATCCTAGGTCCTGAAGTGCCTTACTCAAATGTCTTTTGTACACTCCTTTATCTGGCAGTAAACACTTTAACCATATATACAGTGCAGCGCCTGCAGCGCACCACTGGACCAGAGATATGTAGCTTCTGCGCTATCTCCAAGGGTCAAGGATCATACAACATGTTAAATGTATTTGCAGATACAGGTTACAGATCATCGCGATGACTGCAACAAAGAAGCGACCAACTCCTGAGACCAGCAAAGCATACTTCCAAGGCAACATCAATCCCACCATCCCGAGAGGCTCATCAATCCAAGAAGCAAATCATAAGTACGCACAGCCAGGTCCTGCAGTACCTCGCAGACACAGTGACGACTGGGTCAGAGACGTGGTGCTACCTACCGAGTCTGCAGACCACTCCTCTTCAGAAGAGATCCCTCAGATTCAGTAGCTGCCATAGATGAGTGATACTTGTATAGATGAGCGATGTCTTGTATAGGTGAGCGATGCCTTGTACTTTTTACTTATTATCGGAACACTGTAAGAGATTGATGTATAGTTGCCTAGGAGATCTGCAAGCCTGCAGCTTGTACAGATCAGGGGGAGTCAAATGTAGTGTTGTACTCTTTTCCCTTGGCTATTGGTTTTTCCCACTGGGTTTTCCATAGCTAAAGGTTTTAACGAGGTAACCTCATTGACTCTGGATCCAGAAGTATCCACCCCCTAAATACTTCCACTAATCAGGGGAAGTTACGGAAACTGTACTCTTTTTCCTTGGCTATTGGTTTTTCCCACTGGGGTTTTCATAGCTAAAGGTTTTAACGAGGCAGTTATCCCTAACTTAGGATCCAGAAGTATCCACCTCTAGTGATATCCATCGATCAGGGGAAGTTAAAGAGACTTGCACTCTTTTCCCCTAGCCATTGGTTTTTCCCACTGGGTTTTCCTTGGCAAAGGTTTTAACGAGGCAAGTACTCTTAAACTTGGGATCCAGAAGTATCCATAGACCCATGATCAAATAAGCTTTATGAACCCTGAAGCGTTCATCACGGCTTACAACAATGGATGGATAAGGGGAAGTGTTATAAACGGGCTTTGGAGGCCCAACCCGTTAGTGGGTATCCACCCATTATGTAACCCTATTACTATAAATACAGGGCTACGGGGTTCCGTAGCCGCCATGGTTTACAACAGTATGATTATTTTTTAGATTAACTACATAATTACCTAAAAGCACATTTTTAGTTGTGATAAACTCTTTCACCATTACTAAAATTGCAACATGGTGACCTTTATTTGACATGAAATCTGTGGTAAAAAGTCAATAGTATTTTGACATATACTTTGTATAATCTTTATCTTCGCCCAGGCTAAAAAGAAATCCCGGTTACGCCACTAAGGACAATTTCATATGAATGTTTATTCCTCACGTACTCAAAATATGTACAACGTCATGAATCATCAAAAGCATACGGTCATTGCTTAAATATAAATAGAAGATATCATCAAATAACTAACTTGAATCATTGGTTTATGATTATGGCACCAAAAAAATCAAATTCGTAAATTGTCTTAAATAACTTTTTCTATATTCATTTCTTTGGCATAGATATCAAGTGTGATGTAGGGAGACAACCAACATAGAATATCATGATATTAAATTTCAGGTCCTTTGGAGTTGAGATGTGCCTAAGTGGTTAATTCATCTACCATATTTTATACGCATTGCTCAACAATCTCCCAAAATCATGTTATTAACCGCCGGTATCAAAACTATTTTTGTTGTAAACTTGGCGGCTATGGAGACCATAGCCCTATATTTATAGTGGTAGGGTTACATAATGGGTGGATACCCACTAACGGGTAGGCCCACCAAAAGCCCGTTTATAACACTTCCTCTTATCCATCCATTGTTGTAAGCCATGGTGAACGATTCAGGGTTCATGAAGCTTATTTGATCATGGGTCTGGAGATACTTCTAGATCTCTAAGTTTAAGAGTGCTTGCCTCATTAAAACCTTTGCCAAGGAAAACCCAGTGGGAAAAACTAGTGGCTAAGGGAAAAGAGTACAAGTCTCTATAACTTCCCCTGATCGATGGATAACATCAGTGGTGGATACTTCTGGATCCAGAGTTAATGTGGCTGTCTCGTTAAAACCTTTGACTATGGAAAACCCAGTGGGAAAAACCAACAGCCAAGGAAAAAGAGTACATCACTACGTTAACTCCCACTGATAAGTACAAGCTCAGGCTTGTACATCTCTCAGTTGTCTCATCCCAATTCCTAGTACAAGTTTTCTAAAGGTACTGCGAGGCAAAGCTTTAGTGAATAGGTCAGCCAGGTTGTTGCAGGACTGGATCTGCTGGATGTCGATCTGGTTGTCCACTTGCTGTTCATGCGTCCAGAAGAGCTTGGGGGAAATGTGCTTCGTCCTGTCACCTTTGATGTAGCCACCTCGTAGTTGAGCGATGCAGGCAGCATTGTCTTCGTACATGGTGGTTGGCCCAAGATCTCCCGTCTTCAGGCCGGTGGTCTTGAGGATGTGGTTGATGACTGATCGAAGCCAGAAGCATTCTCTGCTAGCTTCGTGGATCACGATGAGCTCGGAGTGGTTGGATGAGGTCGCTGTGGATGTCTGCTTCACGGATCTCCATGAGATGGCCGTCCCACCGTATGTGAATACGAAACCGGTCTGGGACTTTGCGGTATGTGGGTCCGACCTGTATCCCGCATCTGCGTAACCGACCAGGTCGGTGGATACACCTTTCTTGAAGTATAGTCCCATGTCTACAGACCCTTGGAGGTAGCGCAGAAGTTGTTTCACTCCGTTCCAGTGGCGCTTTGAGGGCGCTGAGCTGTATCTGGCTAGTAGATTTACTGCGAACGTTATATCGGGACGCGTGCAGTTTGCCAGGTGATCACTCCTTATTTTACACTTTTTTACCGCATGTTTGCATGCCATTTAGATCGCCCAAATCATGTTTTTCACGATATATCGACGATATTGCGATGCTTTTCACGATTTGTTGTTTTTGTCGCATTTCAGGTGATTTGGTGCGATTTGGAGTGATCTCGAGATAAGCTTACTCCAGAGAGTCACCGACGATCTCCTCGAGGGGTATTTTTTGCTGTTGGAGAGGAGCGGAAGAAGAACGGACGTCGCAGGAGCGACGAGGAGGCCAAAACAAGCAATCTGGGCATTTTTAGTGTCCCACTCGGCCGAGTGAAGGAGTCACTCGGCCGACCAGCGAGACACCGCTCGGCCGACCAGATCAGACACGATTCATATGTGCACTCGGCCGAGCGACGGAGACCACATCGGCCGAGTGACGAGACCTCGTCCGCCCGAGTGGCGCCCAGACGAAGCTGTTCAAAAATCGCCAAGTTACTGTTTTTCGGCTGCCTGAGCTTCAGAAGACCCACTCGGCCGAGTGGATAATCCCGACCGCCCGAGTACCAAGAAGCCATCGACCGAGTGACGACAACTCACTCGGCCGAGCCGCCCCCGAAGTTGAGACCCCTGAAGATCAAGACTTACTGGAAAATTACATGGTTTCTCACTCGGCCGAGCGACTTTTGTCACTCGGCCGAGTGCGACGCGCTGCCTGTAGCGAAAATTGCGGATTTCAGGCTGCGCAGGGGTATTTTGGTCACAGTTTTTGGACGATTTTGGGGGTATTTAACCCCTGTTTTACCCTAGTTTTGAGAGCTTTCTCTTAGATTTTTTGCAGCTTTTTAGATTAGCTTTTTAGTTTTATTCTTGTGATTGAAGAGAGGACAAAAAGTTGATTTTTGTTGGATTAATTGAAGAACTCCATTGGTTTGCCTCTCTCTTCTCTAAAAATTCTATTTTTATTGCATATCTCAATATTGTGATGAATTCTATTGCTTATTTCATTGATTATTCTTGTGCTTGTGCTATGAATTGCGAGTAGTCTCCACGTCTTGGGGCGTGGGGATGAACCCTACAAGCCCAATTTCATATTTGTGATGAATTGGTAGAAATTTTGCTAGAATTGTTGTTAAGGATTAGATTGGGATCAATTTACTACGGACGGCTAGGAATTCACATCGATTGGGATTTGCAAGAGATTGGATCCCAATTCGATAGGAAACCCTAGAAATCCGAATTGGGTTGGAATCGAATTTCCGTAGTATCGGTTTGTAAGAGATTGGACCGATACTAGGGTTTCCGGTTGCAATTCCGTGCCGATACCCGTTTGCAAGAGATTGGACGGGTAGGAACTATCCCAATCTAGGTCGTGGGCTGAGTTTGCAAGAGATTGGGCTCGGTGCGCGATTGAACGATGATGTTGATCCTAATGCTAGCTTCCCTAGGCTAGGGTTTGCAAGAGATTGGACCCGAACCTCGGATAGCTATAGACCGGCAACAGCGCGAGAGCGTGCGCTTGGTTCTACATTCAGTTGCAACTAGTTCATCCAAAATCTTATTCTAGCAATTTTGATACCGATGAACCACATTGACGAGATTCGGTGAGTAGCGGGAATTCCCCATTCCCTAGACGTTCTTTATTTGATTTGATATTTCTGTACTTTGTCTGACGATTGTGACAGGATCGCCAAAGGCAAATTTCTCTCTTCTTAAATAGCCAGGTTGATTGGAGCAAGCACGGTCATTCGTCCTCCCTATGTTCGATAACCCGCTCGCCGCTATACCGTGCGCTTGCGGTAAAACTACAACCGTTCTTTGGGGTTACATTCCGGAGCGATCAAGTTTTTGGCGCCGTTGCCGGGGAGGCCATTTTGACGGTGTTCGGCATCGACCACCCGGTTATTTCTTTTCTCTCTCTTTCCTTACTTTCTTCTATACCTTGTTGTAACTTTGTCCGCAGCCCTATTCGCATATTCTCCCCGTATTTTGCATAAGATCTTAACAGGGAGAATGGAGGATGCAATGTCAACAGTAGAACTCAGTCAGGAAGACTACGACTCCTTCACAGACCTCCTTAAGGAGCTTGTCGACGAGGTCCACACTACCGGAGCTTTTGCTATCGACGTCAAGGACCCCGACGAACAACTGTTTGCTAGTTTTGTGATGGACCAGATCTCCCCGGAGGGGACTATCGGGGGTAATGTCAGAGTTGACGTGATCGACGACAAATTATATTTCGAAGACGGTGGAACGAATGTCGAAGAACACTATACTCCAGAAGAATCCTTCGAGCAAACCGGCATGCAGGGAGTTACACTATATGACGCTCACTCTTGCTTTTATGAATCGTCTGATGTGTTTCTTGATTCCAGGCACGAACCAGAACAGAGTGAAGGTTTTGACGACGCTAGCACAGAATCGGAGAGCGCCTATTTCGATGCATCGTCCTCACTAAGTAGTGAGTCTGACTCGTCACAAGAGAGCGCGCCACCTGAACATGAGCTAAACCCGGATGTCAAGGAAGAAGCCAAACTCATGCGAGCTGATGAAGTGGAAGGAGCAGCGCCTCTTGAGGTAGAACTTAAACAATTACCTCCGAATCTAAGGTATGCTTTTTTGGGTAATAAATTAACTTTCCTGGTGATAGTCAATTCCCACCTCACGCAAGATCAACTTGAAAAACTCCTAGACGTTCTTAGGAGCCACAAAGATGTCCTGGGATACACTATCTCCGATCTAAAAGGGATAAGCCCTAGGCTTTGCACGCATAGGATCCATTTGGAGGATACCAACGTCACCTCCATAGAGCCTCAAAGGCGGTTAAACCCGAACATGAAGGAGGTGGTTAAAAAGGAAATCCTAAAATTGCTAGACGCCGGTATTATTTATCATATCTCCGACAGTAGGTGGGTTAGCCCCGTTCACGTCGTCCCCAAGAAAGGGGGGATGACAGTCATAAAAAATGAAAAAGATGAGCCCATATCTACGCGCACAGTCACGGGATGGCGAATGTGCATTGACTATAGGAAACTCAATAAAGCCACCCGAAAGGACCATTACCCATTACCCTTCATTGATCAAATGCTTGAACGCCTAGCAAAACATAAATACTTTTGCTATCTAGATGGGTATTCGGGATTCTTTCAAATCCCTTTGCACGAAGACGACCAAGAAAAGACCACTTTTACTTGTCCCTACGGTACCTATGCCTACCGTAGGATGCCGTTTGGTCTTTGTAATGCTCCCGCCACTTTTCAGATGTGTATGTCATCCATATTTTCCGATTACATTGAAAATATTATGGAAGTTTTTATGGATGATTTTTCGGTTTATGGGAGTGAGTTTGACTCTTGTTTGGCTAATCTTACTAAAGTCCTTAAAAGGTGCCAACAAAATAATCTCACTCTAAATTGGGAGAAGTGTCACTTCATGGTAACGGAAGGTATAGTCCTCGGGCACCTTGTTTCCTCGAGAGGAATTGAGGTAGATAAAGCAAAGATTGAGGTAATCGAAAAACTTCCTCCTCCTATTAATGTCAAGGGCATTAGAGGTTTCCTTGGTCATGTGGGGTTTTACCGTCGCTTCATCAAGGATTTTGCCTCGATTGCCCGACCACTTACTTCCTTGCTCGCTAAAGATACTCCTTTTATTTTTTCAGGAGAATGCTTGCAAGCCTTCAACACCTTGAAGGAAGCACTAGTTTCCGCGCCCATCATTCAACCACCGGATTGGAGCCTTCCCTTTGAGCTAATGTGTGATGCTAGCGACCAAGCCATTGGGGCGGTATTGGGACAAAGAAAAGATAGGAAGCTTCATGCGATACACTACGCGAGCAAGACATTGGATGACGCGCAGAAAAACTACACAACTACCGAAAAGGAGCTTCTAGCGGTCGTCTATTCCATACAGAAGTTTCGCTCCTACCTCCTTGGTTCCAAGGTGATTGTCCACACCGACCATGCGGCGTTGAAGTATCTTTTAAACAAGAAAGAGGCCAAACCTCGGTTAATTAGGTGGATACTCTTGTTGCAAGAATTCGACTTAGAGATCAGAGACAAGAAAGGTACGGACAATGTCGTGGCGGATCACTTATCTAGGCTCATTCGCGACAAGGAGGATGAGAGTTTGCCTATCGACGACACATTTGTGGATGAGAGGCTATATGCCATAAGGACCGGTGAAGTACATTGGTACGCGGACTTCGTCAACTACTTGGCTTGTGGAATTAAACCGCATGGGATGCCCACGCATCAAAAGAGGAGATTTCTGCATGAGGTCCGTAGCTATTTTTGGGAAGATCCATACCTTTTCAAAATATGCAAAGATAGTGTCATTCGTAGGTGTGTTTCTAAAGAGGAGGCAACGTCCATCATTTTGCATTGCCACGGTCTACCATGCGGAGGACATCATGCCGCCTCTAAAACTACCGCTAAGATCTTGCAGAGCGGATTCTTCTGGCCAACAATGTTTAGGGACACCCACGCTTTTGTGAAGGGGTGCGATCGATGCCAACGGACCGGGAATATCTCCAAGCGCAATGAGATGCCAATGAGACCCATCCAAGAAATTGAGCTTTTTGATTGTTGGGGAGTAGACTTCATGGGACCATTCCCGTCAAGCAATGGTAACAAATACATCCTATTGGCCGTTGACTATGTCTCCAAATGGGTGGAAGCAATCACCACCCCAACTAATGATGCAAGGGTCGTCTCCAAGTTCTTCAAGCAAAATATCTTCCCACGCTTCGGAGTGCCTCGTACCTTAATAAGCGACGGGGGAAGCCATTTCATAGAAAACAAGTTTGAAGCCATGCTAAAGAAATACGGGGTAAACCATAGAGTTGGCATGGCATATCACCCCCAGACAAGCGGCCAAGTGGAAGTCTCAAATAGAGAGATCAAGCAAATTCTTGAGAAGACGGTGGATCGATTTAGAAAGGATTGGTCAATGAAGCTAAACGATGCTCTATGGGCATATCGCACGGCCTTTCGCACTCCCATAGGCACCACACCGTTCCGACTCGTTTATGGGAAAGCTTGCCACTTACCGGTAGAGTTGGAGCACCGCACATATTGGGCCATCAAAACCTTTAATTACGATTACAAGAGCGCGGCGGTGAGGCGACTCTTGGACATCAACGAGCTTGATGAGATAAGAAGAGACGCCTACGAAAGCTCAAGAATTTACAAAGAAAGGACCAAGATTCTCCACGATGCCCGCATAACCGTCACAGACTTCAAAGTAGGAGACAAGGTCTTGCTCTATAATTCCCGGCTCTGACTATTTCCCAGTAAGTTGAGGTCACGTTGGTCCGGACCGTTCACCATCAAGCACATACAACCGGGAGGAGCTTTCGAGTTGGAAAGCAAGGACGGTTCCACATTCAAAGTAAATGGTCAGAGGCTCAAACACTATTCCGAGGGAGTCCTGACGGGCGAAACCAATAGAATATATTTGCTTAAGGGACGGCCGGATGATCTTACGGACCTCCTTGATGAGGTAATTGAGGAGGCGATCCCCCACTCGATTGGAGCTCTTTTCGATGAGGATTTCGAGGAAGGCCCGGATTTAGGCCAAGATGAGAAGATAGATGATTCCCCCGACCTCTCCGCTGAAAATGATGAAGGCGACGCTGATGTCGCAAGGATTCGAGAGCTCTGCAAGCTCTCGAAATTAAAGTCTCCGAAGAAAGCTCCGCCGATACGGAAATCGGCGTCACCGGTGAAGCCGTTGACCGGAGCAAACGCTAGCTTGGGGGAGCCTCCCCCACCACTATTCGAGACGGGAGACCACCGAGGGAGAACACGCCGCCGCAACTTCCGAATCCAAGCATTCTCCCCGGAAAATTTGATGGGTGCATCTCATATGCACCAAACATCCCGCATTAATTGAAATCATAGGGGGTCGAGCTCACGACCTTAAACGAGCGCTTGTCGGGAGGCAACCCGTCGGTTATTGCATTATTTTCATTTTTCTTTTATTTTTGTTTTTAGAAATTTTTAGTGTTTTGAGTCGTTCGCCCAAAAATTTTGTGATAACGGGTCCTATTTTTCTTGACAGGAGAGGAGATAGGTAAATCCATCATGAGGAGGATAAAAGAGGTGATATGGAGTGCCCCAGGAAGACGCTCGATGCTTAGGAGGAAGATGAAATCGACTGGAGGAAGAAAGACGGAGTTTAGAGCCCAAACGAAGACAAACAGCAGAACACAAGGCTCACTCGGCCGAGCATACTAGTCACTCGGCCGAGTACACAAGTTCGTCCGACCGAGCCGCTCACGAACGAGGGAAGTCTGCTGTACCCAACTCTCTGTTTATTTTCCTGATTTCAGTATAACTGCTACTCGGCAGAGTATATATATTCACTCGGCCGAGTAAAACGGATACGCTCCTAGGGCGAGTCTTACCGAGTGGCTTGAGCCACTCGGCCGAATGGACTTACTCCACTCGGCCGAGGCTTACAGGGCCACTCGGTCGAAGCGTAAGCGGGGAGGAATTTTCCATTGATCTCACTCGGCCGAGTGACCTAGTCACTCGGCCGAGTCGTAACTTTTACTATATAAGGGGCCGAGGGGGGGCACGTTTTTCGAAACGCAAAAAACCCAATCACCCCCGACTGTTCAGCTCCCTCGCCCGATTCCCCTCGCTCACGCCACCCACTCGCCCGACCGGCCACCTCGCGCCGCCGCTCGGCCAGCCACCGCCGGCCGAGCCCCGCCGCGCCTCGCCCGAGTCGCCGCCGGCGGCCACCACTCCGGCCACCTCCGGTATCGCCTATTTCGCCTTTTTCTCCTCTTTTTGTGTATTTTTCGAGGATCCACGCGTTAAACGAACCCCAAACCCAAATTGATTTCTATATCTATCTATTATACCCCTAATGCTCCATATGTTTTGAATATTACCCGCTGATATCTCTATTTCATGCGCATGTTGTTTTTGGGAGCTTAGGGGAGCCCAGGGGAGCTTCTCGGGACTGATTTGGGCTTCGCGGAGGCGTTGTCTTCGCACGTTTCCATTGCTTAGCACTCGCGGCGTGTCGGGGTATACTCCTTCCTTTATTTTGCACACACCGCACTTTTCACGTTTTTCGACGCGCACTCGGGGCCGATATGCCGCCCCGGACACGGCCACAGTCGAAGAGAGCTTCCGCCAAGCGGAAGCGGTCGGATGATGCCGGCCCCTCCCACGAGTTGGAGGACTCTCCTCCACCTTCTCCACCACACCCCACACACCCAGCACCACCTGCAGGCCCCGCACACCCCGCACAGCCTGCAGTGCCCGCACAGCCTGCACAGCCCGCACAGCCACCCCCTGCCGCTCCACAGCCACCACCTCCGGCTCCACTTATCGGGCCGCTGGGGATCACGTTCCGGAACGACGCACACCGCGTCGCTTTCGAGCGTATCTCCCAGCGCTCGATCGTACCCTCCAGGTTTGCACACCTTGCCGACCTAGGACGACTGGGGGTACTAGAGGGGATGCTCACGTTGTACGACAACGTGGGCTGGCGAGATTTCTTTCAGGTGTCGACAGACACGTTTACCCGTCCGACACTTGAGGTACTTAGTTCGATCGCCCGGACCGACGAGGGATGCTCGTTTCGGTTCATGAACCGGGAGTGCCATGTCACTCTCGGTATGATGAGAGCATTTTTCTCGTGGCCCGATGTCCCCGGGGCCGATCGAGGTTACACCCCCACCCATATCCCCCCGCCTTCCTTCGACGCCGGTGCCTTCTGGGCCCGGATTACGGGTCTTCACGCTGCCTTTGACCCTAGTAGGGCCAAGGCCTCGGCCATTGTCCATCCCTGCCTACGTATAGCTCAGCGCCTTATGGCGACGACCTTTTTGGCCAGATATGAGCCGGGCACGATGTCCACGCCAGAGCTCTACATGCTTAACGCGATGACACGGCCCAGAGTTCTATCTAGGGATGGCGATGAGATGGTCCCCGCCGTCGTGATTGATGTCGCGGCTTGGTTTTTGGACCGCATCATTGTATCGGTGGGCGCCCGCTCACCGATATGCTGTGGCGGCCTGATCACCTTGCTTGCCCTTATGACCAGCGAGGACTTCCCTGACGACCTGCGACGAGCACCGGGCCCCACTTCTCTGTCGATTGATGTTATGGCCCGGATGAAGATGCTTCGTCCGCACGGTGAGCGACACTGGGTCTGGCTGCACGGCCTTTACGGTGCCGATTACATGATTCTTCTGAGCCCAGCTCGGACTCAGATTGCACCAGCCCACGTGGACTGGCTCCCTGCGATGGATGTTCTCATCCCCGCTGCTTACGTGCTCGAGGCCGAGGAGGCCGAGCAGGCCCATGCTGCCCACGCTGCCCCCGCAGACCCTATTGCCCCTGCCGAGCCTGCTGCCCCTGTTGACCCCGTGGCCCCTCAGCCTATCCCCGATGTTTCTGATGCTCCCGGCACCTCTGTCCACACCTCTGTCGGTGTCGGGAGTCCTTTAGCTGAGCCCACTTCCGCTGCTTCCACGCCTGTCACCACCACCACTGGCCCTCTGTCTGCCGAGCCCGTTTCTTCTGCCCCACCCGAGCACCCGCCGACCGTAGTTGAGTGCGGAGAGCCCTCTGTTTCCACTGCTACTGTATTTTCCAAGAGTGTCGTGGCGTCTGTCCACACTTCTGTGCCACCGACCTCTCCGGCCGCCTCGCTGCCACTTTTGTACTCTTCTTTCGTTGCTGCTGCCTCCACTTCTCACCAGCCGGTGCCCCGGCCTCACACTGAGGCCAGGCCCACATTCGCGAGCACAGCACCTTTCGTTCCCTTCCCCGCTGAGCCCGTCACCTACGCCACCAGAGTACGCCAGCCCCGACCTGCACAGCCCCGACCGGTGCGTCCCTCTGCACCACCTCCCCCTGACACTGTACTTCAGAGCATTCGTGCTCTAGAGGGGGCGGTGAGTGGCCTCAGAGGTGACCTTCGGACCCTGTCCGCCACCGTCACCGATATGGCTCACCGCTTCGACCTGCTTCCACAGATTCACTACTGCCTTACCCAGGTCCTGAAGCGTCTCCCACGCGTACCCCCGCCCACCCAGCAGGTTCCCATCCACACTTCCACACGCACTCAGCCTGCTACCACTTCCACGCCCACACCCGCTCAGCAGCCTGTCCAGCCACCCCCACTTCCGCCTCAGGACGGAGACGGCGCAGCACCACCCCCTTAGGCACCCTTGATGCCGTCGATTATTTTTGCCGTTGTGCTACCCGTTTCTGCTGGGTCCTGTCGCATTTTTGTCCACCCCCCTCCCCTCACTTATTTTGGGATTCTCATTCTGATCGTATTTTTATATATCTTTTTTGGGAGAGAGGGAGAGTTTTTGGTGCCACATCTATCTATCTGTATCACTCCTATATTTGCATGCATCATGTCCACATCATATTTTTCATTTCTTTATTTTTATTTTCTTTTTTCCATCATGCATGCACCCTCACTTTCCCCTCACATTACTTGTCTCTCGGTGTGCCACACTTTGCACATTGAGGACACTGTGCCATTTAGCTTGGGGGAGTGAGTCCTCACGTTCTTTTTCGATTTGCCACCTTTATTTTTAGTTTTTCACGCCATTTTCCGCTTTTGCACTTATTTTCACCATTTTTTCTTTTATTTTACCATGCATCACGTTTTTCTTATTTTTCTGAGTGCCGCATTGTAAATAGTTCTATTTTCCCTCTATCTTTATTTCCTTTATTTCTTTCCTTTTCATCTCATGCTAGAGATGACTTTTCTGTGATGATGATGACGTGGAGTTAGCTTACTCTATTTGCATGCTATATTTGTCATGTCTTAGACTTTATTTCTGATATTATATGCTACGACTTGCCTTGCATCTAGAGATAGTAACCCACACTTTTTCCACATGAAAATGGATGAAATTTTATTATTAGCTGAGTCTGAATATTCATATGTATGCTATCACAGAAAACACACCAAGATTCACGCATTGAATGCTTATATCTGGAGTACTGATTTCTTTTCCTATATCACATCTATATGCATGAATTGTACATTTCACTTCAGGATGATTGAATGATGATTAGCTATGATAAATCTGGATTAGTTAGCTTTTTTGTGATCGAAA
>CM061140.1:115993074-116032077 GCA_030789695.1 Scilla litardierei
TATAGCCAAAACAATAAAAGCCCATGTTGACATCAGCCTAAGAGGCAGATTAAATCAAAAGGGGTTTTAAATCCCGGCCCAATGGGGGCCGGGGCAGCAGTAAAAGCGGGCGCATTTGCGCCCGCAGTCATCACGGGCGGGGCCCGCCCGCAATCATACGGGCGGGGCCCCGCCCCGCCCTTCAGTGCACGCAGGGCGCGTGCACAGCACGCGCCCGCGTAGCGCGTGCTGTGCACGCGCCCGCTGGGCCCGTGCAAGGCACACGCCGTGTGCCTTACACGCGCCCAGCGCGTGCACTGTGCGTGCGCTGAGGCGCGTGCGCTGCACGCTGCCTGGCGCAGGCGGGGCCCACAGCTGCCTAGGGCAGCGTGATTCTGCTGGCGGCTGCTGTTTTGCGTTTTGGGTGGCTTTGGGCTGATCTTTGGACACTCAATTGGAGGGTCAAACGAACTTCGATTGACGAACGGTTTTTTCCTATGCGTTCACCGTTGAACGCTCGTCGTATTGATATGTTGTATCAATCTTGAAGCTCAACGGTGAGTGAGTTAAAATTCACGGAAGTTTGCACTTTGTGAAGTGCAAACTAACTTGATTTTAATTACCCCATTATTTAGTCCCACATCGGATTTTGAGAAAAGGGGAGAGTCCGCCGCCTATATAAATAGGGGTCTCCCCCTTTCTCAAAACTCGTCCCAAGATCTAGATCTGAGCGGCTCTCGTAAATGTTGGAGCACGCTCGGATCTAGGCTTAAATTAATATTTCTCTTCTCCCTAAATTTCTGACTTACTCCTGCGGGCTCTAGCAAAGCCACAAACGAGTTCGGATTCTGGATCCGAAATCTAGGCGGAGGTTTCACTCGCGTGAAACTTTCTTCGGCGCGTGGTTGGCTCGGCGGCACGGGGATTGATCGCCTCGGGATGCGGAGCTGTTCGAGGAGCAGTTCGGGGAGCGGTTCAAGGAGCGGCTCGACGTGGGACGGGAGCAGCTCGGAAGACGGCGCAGAACATCTCACCTGCTCCAGGGCTGAGATTCCGGGTATGTGGTTAAAGTATTTTATTAGCATTAGTTTAGTTTAATCGCAGTAGGCTAGATCCTTCTTGGGATGGTCAGATCCATCCCAAGTCGGCATAGATCTTGGCATAGGGTCTTGGACCTTAGGGCTACATTAAAAATGTTTTTAACTGCATGTTAATTAGTTAACATAGTTTTTCCTTCCGCTGCTATTGTTTTTTCTGTCTATGTTCCGTCCGACTTAGGACGCGACTAGAGTTTTTGTGCCCTAAGGGACCGCGAATTTCCCTTCAGTGGTATCAGAGCCTAGGTTTGCGTAGTCGATCTAGGTACTGCGATTTCATTAAACTTCTCAAAGCTTTTTTAAATACTTTTAAATTTTTTTTAAACTTATTAGATAATTTTAAAAATGTTTTTGAAGTTCAAAATTCTATGTGATAAATTTTTTGAACATGAAAATTTTTAAAATGACGTTTTAAAATTTATGTGATAATTTTAAAACTAATTTTTAATCTTTAAAAGTTTAAATTTATTTTGGATGCCTAAAATTTTTTATATGATAAATTTTTTAAGCATGGAAATTTTAAAAATGGTGTTTTTAAATTTATGTGATAAATTTTAAAATTGATTTTAAGGCTTTAAATTTATGCGATAAGTTTAAAATATTTTAGATGTTTAAAAATTGTATATGATAAATTTTTGAACATGGAAATTTTTTCTAAAAATAATGTTTTAAATTTATAAGATATTTTTTAAAACTGATTTTTAAAGTCTAAAAATAGTTTATGCGATAAACTTAGTTTATTTAATTGTTAAATAGATATACACTTTCATTTTATGTTGATAAAATTAGTGTAGCTTTATTTTAATGGCATGTTAATCTTGTCCCTTATTTGATAACACAAGACAACCCTTTAGGTTAGCCATTAAAAATGATTAAAATTTATTACTTGAATTTTAATGACATGCTATGTTTTAATAAATCATTAACAACAATATTAAGACCTAATTCCTGATTAGGGTAGTCCTTTAAATGAATTTTCAATTCTAATTGTTATAATTAATTTTCATTAAAGGACTTCGCTTCTAGCGTTGTTAATAAAATTTATTAAAATCCTTATAACGATTAGGGTAGCACGTGAACCTTATAGTTGATAAGGACTTAATAAAAGTTATTAAACAAATCCTAAAATTTTGAATTTAAGGATTCAACTAGTTGATAGGATTAATTAGTTGTTAATAAAAGCTGTTTAGTCTATGGCATACATACAAAAATGACAAGCTTCATTCAATGGACCATGATCCAGTCAATGTGCTTGGCTAAGAGTTCTGGATCACCCTTTAAGGGATAGTGATCCTGGCTTAGTCAATTCCCTGGCTGAGTTCCGCTGGACCGCAATGTCGCAAATCATGATTGTATGACACCCTGGACTATATCTAAGTCAAATACGTTAATGATCTTTTTCAAGATTAGCCGTAGCCCTCCTTGTTTTAGGGGTTAGCAACTATAGGGCCCGTGTTACAGTTGTTGAGATACACTCAAGCTGTGACATGGCAACCTTGTAGAAACCAACTTCTTAAATACATAAGATGACATCTTGACTTGACCCAAACCGACGTTGTCGTGGATACACCGAGCGACGGCGCAAGTTTAGTCAAGGATGTAGTCTGCCTAGATATAGTCTAAGACCTGACCCAAACCAACGTGTCGTGCATACACCGAGCTGAGGGGCAAGTCAGGCTAGATATGAAAACAAGGGTCCGACTAGACTAGACATTGTGATTTGGAGGAGCACACTCATGATCACGAATGGCTAGGGGCAAAAACCGATTAAGAGAGTCATATCCGATATGATCGATGAAGAGTCATCTTCCGATCGCAGAGTCAATCAACTTGTTGAGCTACACTCAAGGTTGTTTAGACTCAAGGTGATTGGAACTCTTACCCATTAATTTTAATTCGATTAAATCATTCGTTATTAAGCTTTAAAACATTCGTAAAATTAGTGGGAGGATATAGATAGATAAAAGCCAATCTACCTATATTTAATATTGAACATATGCTAAAACTAGGGCAAGACTATGTTTACCGTAGGAATTAAAATATAATATTTTAATAAGTTAATTGGTCAATAAGTTGATTAATTGAATATCGAGTTAAATTCTAATTGATAGAATTAAAACTATATTCTCGTTGACATTAAATGTCCTTCTAAAGAACAGACTTAAGAAATATGATTTCATTAAGTTCTGGGTCCAACAAATAAATTAAAGCTACATGTCACTCGTCTCTATATGAGGCAGCTTGAACATATAAGACATTCAAAGTATGTTTCTCCCTACAACTTGTCGAGCTACCTTCAAGGTTGTATGGACAAACAATTTTGATCCGCAAAGTTCAAAAATTCGATCAAACCGTTTGAATCGAATACGAGTGCATGAGCGATGCAAGACTATGTATCCCAACCGGATCTTGAGACAAGCAACTTCTTGAGCTACACTCAAGATTGCAAAGCTCAAGCGTTTGGATACATAAGTTGCTTGCATAGCTATTTATTTATGTTGATATCTAAATGTGATTTAGAAAAGGAAGAAGGCACTTCGGAAAGTCAATTGAGAAAGTTAGTTTAATTTATCATTAGTAGAGGCATAAGTAGGAGGAAATGAAAACGTGACATATTTTGATGTCACATTTCGGAATAAGTTGTTATACAAAAACGTTTAACACATTTTTGACGAATGTCGTCACCTTGCTTCTGAAGCAATGTTTTGTGTTAAGTAATTTGTAAATAACTATGTATATATTAAATGTTAATATATAAATACACAAGATAGTAGCAAACTTATATGGTAAAATTAGACTAGGCCGTATCAAGAGATTAAGCTTCACAAGTCACATAAAGAGGGGTCTGACCTCTCGTATTATGAAGTCTACGGACACTTGTGAGTCTTAGCCTCTTAGATACAATGGCCGAAACCCATCTGTGAGACAGTGGGAGAATGAGTTGTCGAACTCAGTCTAGTACATACTGATGTACCCGAGTCTAGATTAACCAAAATAAGTTATTCGTATATTTTATTAAGACACGTGTTCTTGATGAAACACAAGTCTGATAAAATAAAGAACGAAATGACTAAAGCATTTAAACTGATTCGATTAGATCGAATGGTCAAATACTTAGCTAAATAAAATCTTGTGTAATTAAAAGAAAATGTGATTTTCTCTCAGATCAAGTCTGTTAACACATCGGTGTGTTAAAAGGTATGAATCACACTTAATTTGATTTAGTGTGATCCATTGTAAGTGACTCTGAGTTAAGTCCTCCCTCTGGGTTAAGTCCCAGATAGTAATGCCTAGGTTTTGATAAAGTTCTATAAGAACATTATCAATAAGATATTCATTAAATCAATCATGAGGAAGTTGTATATTTACTCGAATTTCGTAAGACGAAAAGTCGAGTTAAGACATCATAACTGATGATGACTTAGTCAACCTCCGGGATGAAATTCGGAGTAGTAACTCCGATTTAAAACTTGATGAAGGTCCGTGTGCGTAAATAAATTTGAGAATTTAGTTTACGTGCCCAAGGAAAATGTTTCCTCACTTTCTGCAAGTAAATCTTTAAGTTGAAAGATTGGTGCAGAAAAGAAAATAGTGAAGTACAATAATGTTGGACGGGAACGGTTTTCATCCTAATTTCTTTAAAATGGATTATGATGAAACCGGTTTCGCCAACAGATGTGTACAGATCTACTCGGACCAAAGCCGATGTAAAACGCTTAAGTTGACCATGAAAATTGGAGCATTCACTTATAAGTTCGTTTTTCTAAATATGATTTAGACGAACCAACTTATATGAATTAGCCAGATAGTTTTCAAGGTCAGTGGGAGCGTATAAATTACATGCGAATCATCAAAGGGATGGAACATACATTTTGACAAAGTAATCAAAAGGTTTGATACTTTATCAAGAATAGATATGAGCCATTTAAAATGACCATTAACAAATTTAAATGATTATCGTAAGGTACGATAAACTGGATAAGATCCAAGTAAAATAAAATATTATAGATTCCGATAGACCAAGTGAATTATTTGAATAAGATTCAAAAGGTTGGTCTAATATAAACATAAAAACCCCTTAAGTCTATAGTGTAGACGGTTTTGGCAGATCCACTCACGAAGACTCTATCACATGAAGTCGAGAAAACTTATGTGTAAAAACGGTATAAGATACCGAGATAAATGGGCCTGAGTGCAAGTGGGAGATGTAGGAATATGATGCCCTCGAGGCCATTTATTCCTATGTGAATAGCACAAACATCTTGTTCGAAATAACAGTAAGCTGTTTGGTAATAATTTATCTAAGTTATATTGTAATGTAGTTAACATTAGATATCAACTTAGGTAAAGTCCTGAGACTTTATGCAAGGTCAAACGGGTATCGAGATGAGTATCTAGATCATGGAGAAACGTTTGACCATCTGTAGCATAAGTCTGAAATGGTTCGTGGTCGTAGAAGTTTCGAGACAAGGATATCGAAACATCGGATAGACCATTGTGTCTTAGTCTTCACCGTTTAGCGGTGGCGATGATCTCATGATCGCTTGACTTGGCGAAGTCGAAGACGAGACACAGGTGCTCATTAGAATGAGTTCACTGAACGATCCACTAGAGTTATCATATGGTTACATTGACCAATCTGTCAGTGATAACTCTGAGTGATGATAGGATAGTTGGTCTTTTGACTTGAGGTCATTTTGACAAATCTGTGCGTGAAAGGTGCCACTTATATCAACTGACCTAGCGTCGAGGCAATGCCTGTCGAAAGGTCTTTTGATTGGGTGTCACTTGAAACGTACGAGGCGAGTAATGACCAAGAGAGGATTCGTCTCTCCCGGTCAATAGGAGTTAGTGTCGTAGAGTTAGTTCGGTCTTTAGTAAAAACTCTGCGCAGAGTATGTTGGAAGAAGTCCAATATTTATTGACTAAAGATTGATCGAAACTAACCGGAGTCAAGTTATTGGGGTTGACAGTTTAACCGTACCCCAGACTTGATCTACACGACATAGTTTAGACGAAAAGAATATAACTACAGAAATCATCACAGACACGGTCAGGGTGGTCCCGACAATTCTCATGTTGATGAGCTAACCACATTATGATGATGCTGAAACAGGGACGGTAGCCACTGCTCGTGGTCTTTGTCGTATAGGGCTTCGAGCCCAACTTGTAGTAGGGTCAGGCCGTAGGGTCACACAAAGAGTGCGACCTTCGTCTAGTAATAGGTAGAAATTAGTTAGGGAGAATATTTTGCATTTTTGATGCAAGGGATGGAATAATTGCATTTGATGCAATATGATAATTTAAGCCTAGATAGGGACTATTTTGCATTTGATGTAAAAGCGATTAAATGTGTATTAAATTGTTTAATACAATATTTAATAAAATAAACGCAAGGAAAAGTTCACGGGTAAGACGGGAATGTCCCGGTCTAGACCCAGGTTCGAACGGCGTCCAAATCGGACGCCAAACGCAAAAGTTATAGCCAAAACAATAAAAGCCCATGTTAACATCAGCCTAAGAGGCAGATTAAATCAAAAGGGGTTTTAAATCCCGGCCCAATGGGCCGGGCAGCAGTAAAAGCGGGCGCATTTGCGCCCGCAGTCATCACGGGCGGGGCCCGCCCGCAATCATACGGGCGGGGCCCCGCCCCGCCCTTCAGTGCACGCAGGGCGCGTGCACTGTGCGCGCGCTGAGGCGCGTGCAGCGCACGCGCCTCGAGGCGCGTGCGCTGCACACTGCCTGGCGCAGGCGGGGCCCACAGCTGCCTAGGGCAGCGTGATTCTGCTGGCGGCTGCTGTTTTGCGTTTTGGGTGGCTTTGGGCTGATCTTTGGACACTCAATTGGAGGGTCAAATGAACTCCGATTGACGAACGGTTTTTTCCTATGCGTTCACCGTTGAACGCTCGTCGTATTGATAGGTTGTATCAATCTTGAAGCTCAACGGTGAGTGAGTTAAAATTCACGGAAGTTTGCACTTTGTGAAGTGCAAACTAACTTGATTTTAATTACCCCATTATTTAGTCCCACATCGGATTTTGAGAAAAGGGGAGAGTCCGCCGCCTATATAAATAGGGGTCTCCCCCTTTCTCAAAACTCGTCCCAAGATCTAGATCTGAGCGGCTCTCGTAAATGTTGGAGCACGCTCGGATCTAGGCTTAAATTAATATTTCTCTTCTCCCTAAATTTCTGCCTTACTCCTGCGGGCTCTAGCAAAGCCACAAACGAGTTCGGATTCTGGATCCGAAATCTAGGCGGAGGTTTCACTCGCGTGAAACTTTCTTCGGCGCGTGGTTGGCTCGGCGGCACGGGGATTGATCGCCTCGGGATGCGGAGCTGTTCGAGGAGCAGTTCGGGGAGCGGTTCAAGGAGCGGCTCGACGTGGGACGGGAGCAGCTCGGAAGACGGCGCGGAACATCTCGCCTGCTCCAGGGCTGAGATTCCGGGTATGTGGTTAAAGTATTTTATTAGCATTAGTTTAGTTTAATCGCAGTAGGCTAGATCCTTCTTGGGATGGTCAGATCCATCCCAAGTCGGCATAGATCTTGGCATAGGGTCTTGGACCTTAGGGCTACGTTAAAAATGTTTTTAACTGCATGTTAATTAGTTAACATAGTTTTTCCTTCCGCTGCTATTGTTTTTTCTGTCTATGCTCCGTCCGACTTAGGACGCGACTAGAGTTTTTGTGCCCTAAGGGACCGCGAATTTCCCTTCATTAATAACATGATTTCGGGAGTTTGTTAAGCAATGCGTATAAAATATGGCAGATGATTAACCACTTAAGCGCATCTCAACTCCAAAGGAGCCGAAATTTAATATCATGATATTCTATGTTGGTTGTCTCCCTACATCACGCTTGATATCTATGCCAAAGAAATGAATATAGAAAAAGTTATTTAAGACAATTTACGAATTTGATTTTTTTGGTGCCATAATCATAAACCAATGATTCAAGTTAGTTATTTGATGATATCTTCTATTTATATTTAAGCAATGACCGTATGCTTTTGAAGATTCATGACGTTGTACATATTTTGAATACGTGAGGAATAAACATTGATATGAAATTGTCCTTAGTGGCGTAACCGGGATTTCTTTTTAGCCTGGGCGAAGATAAAGATTATACAAAGTATATGTCAAAACACTATTGACTTTTTACCACGGATTTCATGTCAAATAAAGGTCACCATGTTGCAATTTTAGTAATGGTGAAAGATTTTATCACAGCTAAAAATGTGCTTTTAGGTAATTATGTAATTAATCTAAAAAATAATCATACTTGTTTTTACATATTGGTTTGGAAATTTTTCTAGTGAAATAATTAGCATACTCATAAGTCCACACTAAAAATGATAATATTAATCAATGTTAACATTGAGAAATGAAGATGAAAAAGTCATTCCCACATAAATATTTTACTCGGATTAAAATATAAACAAAGACATGAAATCTCTATTAAAAATTAAAGAAAGATATCAAAAACATTCTATAGTTAAATAAATACCAAATTCAATGCAAAACCCAGTTTTGCTTCTTAAAAAACTAAAATACTGAATTTACACTGAATAGAAACGCATCCCAACCAAACTAAATTGGTAGTTTGAGATTTTAGAACATGAACAATAAATTGAATGGATCTGATCGTCAAAAAAGGGGGAGGGAATCTTTGCATGAGCTAGCCAACTAATACACATATTGCTTAATGTAAATTTACTATTTTCACAACTTTGTTGATTAGTATCTTCCAAAGTGTACAAACATGTAAGCAGAATACTGCAATTAGAACATTGACATGGTCAAATATGTAAAAAGCCGAAAGGTTTAAAAATGGGAAAATCAAATTGTAGGGAACATTGGTGTCGTACTGCAATTAGAATATTGATAGTGTCAAATATGTAGCTGTTAACATTAGCTTAAAAAGAAAAGTGAGAACTTAAATTGTAGGAAACATTGGTGTCGTACTGCAATTAGAATATTTACAGGGTCAAATATGTAAAAAGCCAAAAGGTTTAAAAAGAAAAGGGGAAATCAAATTGTAGGAAACATTGGTGTCGTACTGCAATTAGTATATTGATAGTGTCAAATATGTAGCTTAAAAAGAAAAGTGAGAACTTAAATTGTAGGAAACATTGGTGTCATACTGCAGTTAGAATATTTACAGGGTCAAATATGTAAAAAATCCAAAAGGTTTAAAAAGAAAAGGGCGAAATCAAATTGTAGAAAACATCAGTGTCTGCTAATGCAAATAGAATATTTGAAAGGGTCAAATACGTAAAAGGAGAAAAGGTTTAAAAAATTTAATTAAAAAGTTTAAAAAGAAAATTGAAAACGTAAATAGTAGAAACCAGGACTCGAACCTAAGACATGCAATTTATTGGACAAACCTCACAACCAACCGCTCCGGAAAAAAGTGTTGCTAGAAGGTATAAGGAAAATTTCCTTATTCTTGCCCAGGGCAGCTGCCCAGGGCAAGGTCAGTGTAGCTACGCCCTTGATTGTCCTTATCAATTTCGTGTTTCTTTGATATGCTAATCTCAGTTCATGTCTCTTGCTTAACAAATTTCAATGAAATTGGTGATATGATATTGCTCATGTTCATTCCTTACGATTTATGTCAAAAGGGGAAGAGAAGTTAAAACATTGGTGCATAAATCTAGGGGAGCGGGGGAGCACGAGAGCATGAGAGAATACTTTTTGCATGATGACAAAAAGGGGAGAGACAGAAAAATTAAGATGCATGAGATGCACACTTTGAGTGCGAGCTTATCACAATTTTTCATGAGAGCATATAGATAGGGGGAGCATTGTATGATATCTCATTATCATGTGCATTATATGACTTGTTCTTTAATATTATCTTAATTTTTCTTTGCTTGTTTGCTGTCATCAAAAAGGGAGATGTTGTTGGCCTAGTTAACCGACTAACTAGGTCACACTTTTAATTTTGATGATGACAAACAAGTCATGTGGTACTAACATTTTCATTAAGTGATTTCTGGGGTAAATGTGCGAAATAAATTGTATGTGAAAAAAAATGTGTGGATTATTGTGCAAAAGAAATCCAAATAGAGTTCTACTTCATCAACAATTATCCATGCACCATAAAGAAGAAGATTTGACTAGTCAAAGATTGAAGATTTGATTGGATTTAAAAGGAGCTTTATCTAATGAGGAGTCTTATCTATAATAGGATTTGCCTAGGTCAAAGATGAAGATTTGATTGGATAAAGATTTGATTTAAATAAGAGGTCAACATCAAAAGGATTCTTATGTTAAAATGAATCCTATATTCAATAGGATTGGATGCTCTCCTATTTAAACACCCTTCATGCACCATGAAGATTTGATTGAAGATTTGAAGGCCAAATGTTCTAATTAAATAGAAACTCATATCTCTATAAAAGAAGAAGAACACACCCTTGGAGAAGGATCCAATTAAATCCGAATGGACCAAAATATTCAGAGATTAACTATCCTCATTTCTTGGATGATTCCTCCATCCAAGCTTCAAAGAGATAATAAGAAGGGAGTTCGACAAATGACGCTGAAAAGAGCATACCTTTTGATCTAGACGTCGATCGACGAACCGTTTACACCTGAACGACCACACTTTATGCTCTACACAATGCTGATATTTATATTCTGCACAGCCAGTAAGCACATATACAGATTCGGTAGTTGTGTAGAATAGTCCTTGTAGATTTCTGATTTGTGCAACGAACTTCAGAGGAGTATGCCTTTTGATTTAGGCATCGGATTGACGAACCGTTTGCTCCCATGCGACCACGATCTTACAGAATACATCAGGTGATATCTTCTGTGATGTTTTATTGAGAGAATAGCTTCACCCAGAAGCTTTCGTTGAGCGTTATATTCTCAAACACTATTTTATACGGTTCGATTTCCACCCACAAGCATGATCAGGTTGTTTACCTTTTTTGTTATAAAAGGGATGAAATCCTCAAAGGTTTTGGGATTGGAGTAGAGGGGGTTGCCTAGGTGGGGAGCCACTCCATTAAACACACTTATGCTTGCATCTATGATATGTGATTGTGTGCTCTGATATATTTACTGCGTGTTAAATAATTAATTTGTGCCATACACTCTATTCACACCCCTCTAGAGTGTTTTTCACTGCATGCAATCTACGGTGCTTCCTCAGGTAGATGACAGAACTATCTTGCCTGCAAAATAAAAAAATTATTTTGCGCCTTGTATTATATAAAAAATTCAATTTAGCATATAATGTGTATGCATGGAATGAGCAAACATTTCATTTAGCATAAAAATTTCTTCGAGGTCAATGATTTTTTGCAAACCAAATTTAGTATAAACAACAAAATTTTCATTTTAACTTCAAGTTTAAAATTTGAAGGTCAAATAGTTCCTTTTATTTTAAACATCTTCAATCGCATACAAATTCACATTGGCACTACTCTCTACACAAACATGATAAACAAGCATATGGTAACAAAACAAAATCTGAATCTAGCATATTAATTGGATCATCCCTAAGCAAACCAAAATTTAATTTTTATCTTCAACTTAATTGAAGTAGCCCTAAACAAAAATTTAACTGAAGCAAACCAAAGTTCACCAAGTAGCCCCAAACAAAAGTTTAATTGAAGCTGCCTAAAAATGAAGCAAACCAAAAATTGAAGCAGCTCCAATCAATCCAAATTTAATTTTCCCCTTCAACTTTGGGCTGTAAGATGCGAGATTGAGGGGCAGGGTTCGGGCCACGTAGGGGGTGGGTGCTGTGGCCAATGCTTGGGAGATCTGCAAGAAATTTTTTGGCTTGAGCATTGTTCTCACAGGCGAAAAGGGCAAAGTCTAGCATTAATTTGAGTTTTCTTGATGCATCTAATGTGTACATCGCTTGGATGATTGATTTCTACATAACTTCTCTCCTGTATTGATCCATAAGACTATATTTAAGAGTTGGATCATCCCAAAAGGATGTACCGTCATTATCACTATGAAATCCCTTATTTGTCCATTAGCTATTGTGCTTAACCCCCATAATGGTATCATTAGATGATGCTAGCCCATAAGGTTCGTCATTGAGTTATAGCTTTGAGACCAAATCACGCTTGACACACACCCTATTGAACCCACATCACACACACACACCTCTGTTATTGATTTCTCTACGTACTCTTCCAGTTTAGCTAATTTTAGGTAAATCAAGCTACTTAAACACTCTCTCAAACATTCAATCATCCATTGAAAGTGGTAATCTCCTTGCCAATTGTTTGCTCTTATTACTTTTGAGTTGTGATTTCTGTTACAGTTCTCCTTGTGGATTTGACATCCGGACTCACCATATTTATTACTTGTCTGACCTCCTGGCCTTGGGAGTTGCAATATTACAAGGCAAGCACACGTGCATATAGTGCATGTGCACCCCAAAACCCCACACAATCCGGACGTGGTCCCCACAAGGCTGTCCTACTGGGTGCAAAACTCGGTACAAAAGGAAAGAGTGGGTGTGAGTATGTGAATTGTCGTGAGGTTTTGGGGTTATTTGATTCGGGGTGTATGTTTGAGTTTTTTTAATTTTTGGTTGTTTTTTATTTTTCATGGATGAAGTGACAAGACCACAAATGACAAACCCCTTCAATTGTATAATATACATACATACACATACATATGTACAAATAAATAGGAAAATGGATGTGTGCTGACACCGCATGAAAATTTCCTGTGCTATCAGTGATTTCGGGGGTTTAAAAGGTTTTTTTTTTAATTTTTTGCATATGTTCTATAACTTGTTGAGTCACCACACTAAATTTCAAGTGAATGAAACACTTTTTGATCCTCCATCCATCCATTTCAAAAAACCGCTCAAAAACTGGATTTGTCAGTGCAATCTTTTTGAAACGGATGGATGGAGTATTAAAAAGTGTTGGATTCACTTGAAATTTGGTGCGGTGATCAATAACAAGCTGTAGAACACACTGCAAAAAAGAAAAAAGAAACTTTTTGGACCCCCAAAACGCTGTCAGCACAGAAAAATCGAACCTGTGATGACAGCACATGCCCATATTCCTGATATATATGTAAGTGAGGAATATGGAGGTGTGCTGACAAATATAAGCGACAGAAATTTTTCGCGAAGTTGTGGAGCATTAACTATGACCATGGATCAAGAGGAAGATAACGAGGAAGTCACAGAAATCTTTTGATTTGAAAACTAATTAAATACGATTAAAATAAGCTAGATATAAGCTTGCGGTGACAATCTTGTAAAGAGCCAACCTGGGGTATTTAAAAACACCATAAATATCAACATGGGGGCCAGCCATGAAGAGGCCCGTCTCCAAAAAATTGGTGGGAGGATGGGTGTTGAGAAGGGGGAGATAGATAAAGGAAGAATATAGAAGGAAGAGGAAAAGAGAAGGGATCTTAAAGCTTTAACAATTGAATTTTCGCCCGTTACTTTATTTGTTTTTGTTTCGCTGGTGTGCGGCTTAGAAGAAAGATCTAAGCAGTAGTCGGCATCGACCCTGGCGAACGAAACGTGACGATTTGGAAAGACTGACGGCTTGGTCATCAGTGATAGGCGACGATGTATTTGTAAGATAAATATGTACTTGTATGGATATACATGTATTGCAATACCAGATCAACCATGATTTGGCATTATGAATAAATTAGTTGATTACCGGCATGCGGAGATGGTTGTCTTTGCAATTGAGAGCTTTGAAAAAGCGTTGCTAAATGAATATCAGACATTTTTGCGCTTGCGTTCCGGAGTGATTCGATCGATGGAGAATAGACGCATTTGGTTAGCCAGCGGATAATGCACCATTTGGCGGCGTCATTCACATGGAAGTTCGCGCTGTCGTTCAACGAGCCGGTGCCGAGAGAGATGGCGAGGAATGTCTTATGGTCAAGTGCATCGACGGATTTGAAGTAGGTCTCATCCTCCGGCTGGATCTCCTGTGTATACGCAGATATGAAAACATGGCAACCGGCAGTTAGAAATTACTTCCGGCAATATCACAGCGTCGGATGAATTACTTATACAAATTGTTCATGATTTAATGTGTTCCAACAGTAATACATGTTAAAAGAACTGGTTGAAATTATAAAATAATTTTTAATGTTCATATATCAGGAGTTTAATTGTTAGCAGTGACAGGGTTATTTGCAGCAACACCAAGCCATCAAGAAGATTATATTAATTGGTGTTCAAACCCCTTGGAGTCCATGGTTGAGAAAGGACACGCAGGGAGGTAAACCGGCGCCGGCGACGCAGACGTCGGAGAGGCGAGGGTTCAAACAGACTTCACCCTCGTTGGCCTAAAATGACCAAAATCAAAAGACAAGAAAAATAATATGGATGCATGCAGTTAATACTCTGTCATATTCTGGCTAGAACCACAAATGTGACTGGCTGCATCTTCTTGATGTCGAAAGTAGGCATGATGACATTTGTCAGGGGTTGATTCAGCTTTGTTTCTGTCTCCAAGCACTTCGCTCGGCTTCGCCCGCAGGAATTAGCGGCCCTTTTTTGAGCATATTGTACCAGTTTCGGAGCTGGACAACACAGATCCGCGTTCAATTACATTACACGCGCTCACCCCATTGTCGTTAATCGACCAAAACCCCAAATGCGTTTGTCCCACATCGGCTGCGTGGGAGACTGAGAAGGGGTCGGCTGGTATAAAATGGGGTGGTGGGCGAACTTGGATCCATACTTACCTGGACGGGGTCCTTGGGTGATCATGAAGGCTCAGGCCTAGCTCAGTGGGCCTCATTGCACTTTGAGGTTGCGCTGGGCTACCATCTCCCCAAGTGGGAGAGTGGACGTCATAATTTGTTGCTGAGGGGGTCCGCGCTCGCACGGCCCCCGCCAAATTCAATTTCTTAAACTTACTTCTCCACCCAATTGCTTGTTTACATATTTTTATTAAGCCTTTGATTCTCTTTTGTATAAACCATGTGTTTGCTTTCTGCAGAAGCATCCACTAACTCTTCAAGTCTTTTCTTTTTAGCCCCGATTATTTGCAAGCCCCCTCTGCCCCCAATTATTTCTTCTTCTTGGGCATAAACTGTGTTCTCACGGCCTTCAATTTAATTTATATCTTGCCTTTTTGACGATCTTAGTGGGTTTCGAGCTGTAATTTAGAGGGTCCTCTAATAATCGGCCCATGCCGGGGCATGGCGTGTGAACACGCTTAGTGGGCTCCATTGCACTGGATCCATAGAGGATTTTTTACTGGATGCAGGTCGATGACAAATCAAGCATTATATCCACCGCCCTTCTGCCGTAATCACGCGCAACTTCACTCCTTTTGCAATAACAACTTGCCCCTTTTAATGTCTTGTCCGATAATATAATAAGATCTACGTACTGCGCAACTAATTAAACTACAAACTATCAGATCCCTCCATGACGCACCCTATTTCCATCCGCTTCAGTGGTTTATCAACTATCATATCTCATTTGTATGATGATCTCGCACGATGCAAGATGGAGATTTGTTATGCCTAGTGCTTCGCATCCTTATAACTGATTTATAGTAGCGTATGACAAGTAATTAGAGCGTGAGCATCCTCCCATATCTAACCGAATAATAGACAAATGCACTATTAAGTACGTTCGGATTCATTATTCATTTTCCCTTCACACGTGCATCTATTCGCCATTGTTGCATGTGCACATCGATTTGCTTCCGCGCGCGCACGCGCGCGCACGCACGCACACGAGCGCACGCACGCACACGAGTAAACTAGGCATGTCTTTTGTTGACACCACAAAAAAAATCATGTTTCCATGGTTTTTTTTAAAATTATTTTTTCGATCTGTACATACTCTAAAGCCTCAAAATCCCAAATATGGGTAAACCCTAGGGGGGATTCGACCCTCAATCCACTCGCTACAAAAAGCTCTATGTTTGAATTCATTAGTCATTTTCCCTTCACAAGTGCATCTATTCGCCATTGTTGCATGTGCACATCGATTTGCTTCCGCGCACGCACGCCCGCGCCCGCACGCACACACGCACACGAGTAAACTAGGCATGTCTTTTGTTGACACCACAAAAAAAATCATGTTTCCATGGTTTTTTTTAAAATTATTTTTTCGATCTGTACATACTCTAAAGCCTCAAAATCCCAAATATGGGTAAACCCTAGGGGGGATTCGACCCTCGATCCACTCGCTACAAAAAGCTCTATGTTTGAATTCATTAGTCATTTTCCCTTCACAAGTGCATCTATTCGCCATTGTTGCATGTGCACATCGATTTGCATCCGCGCACGCACGCGCGCGCGCGCACACACGAGTAAACTAGGTATGTCTTTTGTTGACACCACAAAAAAACCATGTCATGTTTCCTTTTTTTAAAATTTTTCTCGATCCGTACATATTCTAGAACCCCAAAATCCCAAATATGGGTAAACCCTAAGGGGATTCGGCCCTCGATCCACTCACTACAAAAAGCTCTATGTTTGAATTCATTATTCATTTTCCCTTCACAAGTGCATCTATTCGCCATTGTTGCATGTGCACATAGATTTGCTTCCGCGCACGCACGTGCGCGCGCACGCACGCACACGAGTAAACTAGGTATGTCTTTTGTTGACACCACAAAAAAATCATGTTTCCATGGTTTTTTTAAATTATTTTTTCGAGCTGTACATACTCTAAAGCCTCAAAATCCCAAATATGGGTAAACCCTAGGGGGATTCGACCCTCGATCCACTCGCTACAAAAAGCTATATGTTTTAATTCATTAGTCATTTTCCCTCCACAAGTGCATCTATTCGCCATTGTTGCAGTGCACATCGATTTGCATCCGCTCACGCACGGGCGCACGCGCTCACGCACGGGCGCGCGCGCTCACGCACACGAGTAAACTAGGTATGTCTTTTGTTGACACCACAAAAAAATCATGTTTCCAAGGTTTTTTAAAATTATTTTTTCGATCCGTACATACTCTAAAGCCTCAAAATAACAACTATGGGTAAACCCTAGGGGGGATTCGACCCTCGATCCACTCGCTACAAAAAGCTCTATGTTTGAATTCATTAGTCATTTTCCCTTCACAAGTGCATCTATTCGCCATTGTTGCATGTGCACATCGATTTGCATCCGCGCACGCATGGGCAGGCGCGCTCACGCACGGGCACGCGCGCGCACACACGAGTAAACTAGGTATGTCTTTTGTTGACACCACAAAAAAATCATATTTCCATGGTTTTTTAAAATTATTTTTTCGATCTGTACATACTCTAAAGCCTCAAAATCCCAAATATGGGTAAACCCTAGGGGGGACTCGACCCTCGATCCACTCGCTACAAAAAGCTCTATGTTTGAATTCATTATTCATTTTCCCTTCACAGTGCATCTATTCGCCATTATTGCATGTGCACATCGATTTGCTTCCGTGCACGCGCTCGCACACACACACACGCACACGAGTAAACTAGGTATGTCTTTTGTTGACACCACAAAGAAAATCATGTTTCCATGGTTTTTTTTAAAACTATTTTTTCGATCTGTACATACTCTAAAGCCTCAAAATCCCAAATATGGGTAAACCCTAGGGGGATTCGACCCTCGTTCCACTCGCTACGAAAAGCTCTATGTTTGAATTCATTATTCATTTTCCCTTCACACGTGTATCTATTCGCCATTGTTGCATTTGCACATCGATTTGCTTCCGCGCACGCACGTGCGCGCGCGCGCACGCACACGAGCCCGACCCACTTTTGACAGGTTCCCTGTGTTGCAGATACTTCTGCAACTCGTAGAATTGATCTCTCTGTTGATCCATCCTCGCCCTTAGCTGACGATCTATCAGTTTTTCACCAACATTATCATCCGACCATTTTAACCTTGGTCCTCTTATTACAAATTTATTGTTCGGTGGATTTTCCCATCAATAATTGGCTCCGTCTATGGAAACTGAGGTTACACCCATGACATCATCCACACTGCTTCATCGATCCACAAGGGGCAAAGGGATCGGGATCACACCACAAACCGCTTAACAGACCTGGAGGCCAATAAATGCTCTCCCTGATGGCACTCGATGGAATCTGGGGAGTCGTCATCTCGAGAGGAGACCAGGCGTCAAAGATCACCAGTGGTGCAACAGATGGTATCAATGGAGTGGTTTGAAGCACTGGCCCAAGAAGTTCATTCGGGCTTCCAAACAATTGGCAACATGGTAGAGTGTCTGACAGGCTCCTGACCACCACCGATCGCGGGCACATCCGTTGTTTCCATTATGGCATACAATTTGAACCCGGAATGTCAATTAAATGCTCAATCTACATAGCAGCCCCTACCTAAGACACAAGAACCTCGTAGGAGGGTTCTTGGAGGAGAAACCGGAGAGGGTGAGATGGTCGTAGGGGCGAACCCTACGAGTCAGCCCGACAATTATGGAAATTGGCGTGGGAGGATCCAAAGTCATCGCCATGATGATAATCGAGAGAGAAGCCAAAGCCCTCAGCACATGGTTTAGCATAGAAGGAGCCCAAGTCCTCGCAATGATGATCGACGTGAAAGAAGCCAGAGTCCTCGCCATGATTATCGTTGCTAGAGGAGCCAAAGCCCTCGCCATGTGGATCGACGTAGAAGGAGCCCGAGTCCTCGCCAGGATGATCTGCATGAGAGAAGCTGAATCCCCCACCATGATGATTGGCGTCGAAGAAGAATGAGTCACCATCGTGATGATCGACGTGGAGGTAGCAGGAGTCCTCGTTGTGGTGATCATCACAACAGGAATGATCGACGCGATTGGAGTCGAACTCCCCGCCGAGGCCATAGGTGGAGAAGAACCCAAGAGGACGATTAGTATGACAATTGGGATAATTCCTCTGATTCGTCATCCGACCGACCCAGGAGGAGAGGACGTCGGGACCATCGTCGTAGCTCTAGTTCGTGACCAAATAATTCTGACGATGAGAACGACCCCTTTACAAGAAGAATCACATCGGCACACGTCCCTCGAGGGTTCAAATTCCCCGATGTAGAACAGTATGACGGATCAGGCGATCCTAAAGATCACATATAACGGTACAAGCATCGTATGTAGATTTTGTGGGCAAATGATGCCATCCTCTACCGAGCTTTTCAAACCACTTTTTGAAAAGTCGGCAATGGAATGGTATAATGGTTTGCCCGACCGATCTATCGACTCATTCAAAGAACTAACTCGAGTATTTTGCAGGCCATTTATGGCTAGCCGACGAAGAAAGTAGGCCTCAGACCACTTGCTGGCGATAGTACAGAAGGAGGGCGAGAGCATCCATAAGTACATCAAGATGTTCCAAAAAGATATGCTGAATGTCACGACTTGTAGTGACGAGATGACCATGGCGACATTCAAGAAGGGGCTTCGTCATAAAGGACAATGTTGTCGAATATGAGGTAGCACTCAACGTACTCAACGGCCTGAAATTATGCCGAGCTCTTCGAGCTCATCATGTGAGTTTGTTAAGCGACTCCCGACTCGTGATTCACCAATTACAGGGTATTTACAAAGCTAAGGAGGACATGATGACGAGATATCATCACGCTATGAAGGCCGAACTTGCAAACTTTAAATATACTAAAGTCCAACACATGTCACGGGCGAACAATGTCAGGGCAGATGCACTCCCGAAGTTGGCTTCCTCATCGCCAATTGAGTTAGGTTGATCCATCTTTATTGAGAACATATTGATCCCGAGCATCACCAAAGACGAACTGCTCTACATCAATCAGGAGGCAACATGGATGAATCCGATCATCAAATACATCAGAGATGGTTGACTGTCGGAATCAAAGGAAGAAACTCAGAAGCTTGAAAGGTAGGCGTTAAAATACGCTCTTTACAAAGGCATCCTGTACCGAAGAAGATGTGCTAAGCATGATCTGCTCTCTTATTCAAAATACCTAGGGCCCGTTGAGTCGGACTATATCCTAAGGGAGATCCATGAAGGCATTTGTGAAAATCACTATGGTGGAAGGATGATCGTATTAAAGGTGTTACGACCTCAAGATCGGCCAAGCTGATCTAGGCCCGCACCTCCAAAGCCCAAGTCTTGACCCGTCGGATCTTCGCAACGAGCCATAGTTCACCAAGGCTTAGAGAAGCTCGCCAAGGCCCAGATCGGTCTGCATTGGCAGAGCTGCAGACTCGTCGATCAAACCAAAGAGGATCCCTCCAGTGGATCGTACGATCTACCCCAGCTTGCCCCAGATGCAGCTCGCCTGCCTCTCCATCCAGGCGAAGTCTGCCCACGGAGGAAGGCGACACGCCATAAGTAGTTTTGCTACGGACAACTCAGACAAAAGTGCACCTGACCGCTTCGCCGCCTGACCGCCTGCCGAAAGCACGCCAAGACATTTCACCGCCAGACAGCCTGACAAAAGCACACCTGAAATTAACGGCTCTGACGGCCTGACAAAAGCGTGCCTGACACGTTCGGCTCTGACATCCTCAACCGAGGTTTCAGCGGAGACTCGTGGGGAGGAAGATGCCATAATCGGATGTTAAGATTTAATTCGAGAAAGATGGAGTTGATGAAACTTTTCTCCTTTCCAAAACTACCTTATCAAAGTAAACAACGATCTAAAGCTAATCATATCGTATAAGAATAGGTGTAGAAAATCCAAGCATCCTAGTATCTCGGATTTCAAATCAATGTAGCGTCCAAATAAGAAGAATGTAGGTTTTGGCGCTTAAACTCAAAGACTCCCGCCTCGATTGTCGTGCCTCATTTATGAGACACCACGTCGTTTGACCCCAGCAAGCAGACAGTCTGAGCTCACATGACGGGGCCATTGTTAAACCCTTGGTCAGGCACTTGAGGAGCTGGAAATATTATCACCGAAAAGCCCACAAGGCCCATGAGGGATGATAAATATTTACCCAGTCAAAGCCCACGTGCCATTTTCCTGTTGATCATCTGTTGCTCAAGGGGCGGTTGATAATGGGCTCATAAATGACAGGAGGCGTGGACGGCAGTTACTCCCTTTAATGAGGGAGGATCATGCCACCATAATTGATAGCCATTATTCTCCCAATGTCACTAAAGAGACACTCCAGTCTATAAATACAGAGAATACAATCAGAATAAGAGACATATTCCAGTGGTACTAAGCCTCATGTACTCTGACTAACTTATCTTTCTTCCACTTACATAATTTTTCCTCCAAATGCTTGAGGTGACTGTTTCGAGACGCATCCCCTTAGATCGATCTTGACAGCCCCAAGCCTTCCTCTTAAGTCCATTCTAACTCAAGCATCAGAGGGGATTTGGGTTGGAATCTAGATCCGACCCCCCTGACGTTCGTTTATGGTACAGGGAGATCGAGGCTCGACCCAGTTAATCGCTGGAACGATCGTTCCAATCGAGCATTGTTCGAGGCTCGACCCAAGGGAAGGGTCGAACGGTTGTCATACTCAACCCTAAGATCGATCGAGCTTCCTTTCGCGCTCTCAGCCCATTTTTCATCGACCTCGGTTCTTCCAACCGAGGGTCCCACTTCAACAGCTAATGAGGCTCCGGCCCAGCAAGAGGAGTCCACGTCAGCCCAAATCACTGTTGATCCAGATTTGGATTTAAGACGGGTCATATCATTTTGTCTAGGATGGGTAAATATCATATCCTTTGCTCCATTGCATTTTGTTTTAGCTGCTACTATTTGCAATAAAGTGTTGAAGTTAGATTCAGCCAATGGAGTTATTGGAGGGGAAATTCTGACATGGTTTCAATTTAATGTTTTAGCTACTCAAAATTGAGGAAGCCTGCCAGAAGCAGACCTCTCACCTTCCATGTTCAACATATGCAGCAAGGTTAGTATAATAGCCTATCTGGATTTTTGTTATATGTAGCAAGCTGTATCATTAGAGTCTCTAAGTTTTTGTTATCCTGGACAATGAGCTTATGTGCAGTATAACTGGAGTATCCTTGACACTGGAGTATCCATCCTTGACAATTGAGCAGCAAGCAAGCTACTGTATAGAAATTATTTATCCTAGACAGGTACGAATTTGGTCAAAATGGAGTAGAAGAAAATTATTTATACAAGCTACAGGTCTGCCATTATTTATCATGGACACTTGAGTATCCTAATGGTTGATTAGAAGCAATCTGTATTTGATATTTTGTTTACAATGGAGTATCATGGACACTGGAGTTTGCTTACACTAGAATAATGTTGACACCACATTTATGGATATTGGAATACTGGAATATTGTTGACACATTTTTCATCACATTAATCGCTAGACCCTTTTCTCTTTTCTCCAAAATTTGTTGATGCATTCCATATTGTTGACATCCTATGCATGTAAATGTTGATACTAGAATATTGTTGAACTGAAAAAATCAAGCTCATGCTGATACTGCAAGCAAGCTGTCTTGTGTATTAACTAAAAGATTTTTGATCATATATCTTTAAAGCCAAAACTTATACTTTGAAGCTGAACTGAAAAAATCATGCCTCAACCTGGAAGCCAAAACTGATACTTGGTAGCTCGCGGCCTGGAAGATGAAACAGATTCTTCGAAGCTGAAACTAGCAGCCTGGAAGCTAGCTGCCACAACCAGCATGAAATGAGTTGCTGTGTATTTTTTGAAATATGTCTTCCATGTAAACCTAGAAACATAGAAATCTGTTCATGGTAACAATGTACAATTTTTTGTGACATGTATATGACATGTATGACTGAAGCTAGCAATTTTTTGTATGCAGTATGCAGTGTATCCTGCATGACATGTCCTTGAAGCTAGCAATAAGTGACATTTCTTGGAAGCTAGCTATTTTTTGTATGCATTGTTCAGTGTGTCTTGTATGACTGGAAAACTGAAAATCTATATGTAGTGTGTATGAAATAAAATTGACTGAGGCTAGCAAATTTTTTTATCGGCAGGAAATTTGTATATGCAGGAATTAAAGTGTGCATGGAACGTATATATGATGTGCATTTCAAGTGAGTTCAAGTGAGTTGCAAGAAATTTGCATATGCAGGAAAGTAACATATGCATGAAATAAACTGTGCAGGAAATGTGTATATGATGTGTATTTCAAGCTCAGCCAATTTGGAGAACATGAAGCAAATCAATTTCAAGAAAACCAAAAGAACTTGTAATCTGGAGAACATGAAGCAATTCAAGCTGGAGAACTTGAAATCTATATCTCATTCACATTCATTGGTTAAAAAATAACATATTCACATTAAAATATGCACTCCATTCTCATTCACATTCTGGAACCAAAATGTGGATTACATACATAGTGAATCAAAATGAGGATCACATTTATAAAACATACTTTTTAATATTCATACCTTCAACAGTTCTGTATACACGGAAGACCTAAAAGGTACATACAATGTGATCTTTCCCTACCACTAATACATATCACTACCAATGCATATTTAAAAAAAAATCATACAATCATTTTTTACTGCCGTTCCTACTACAAATCCTGACCAGATTTCATTCTTCACAGCTAATTTTGCTTTCTCTTCACGGAGTTCTGTTGGGATGTTAGGGCAATTGAAGTATGGATGTTGAGGGTTGTTTGGGGAGTTTGATATCCTTTCATATGTAACTAAGGAGCAATGACACTATAGTGTGTTATTGTGTGTGTGTAAAGAAAAGAGAGAGTTGATATAAATAAGAAGTGATAGCCGTCATTAGTGGCTAATCACCATTTTCACCCAAATCTAACATAGTATCAGAGCCAAACCTAAACCCTACCCCAAAAAAACCCTAAAACAACAAAACCCTAGCCGCGCCGCCCTCCCACGCGCCGCCAGCCACCCGCCGCTGCTGCGCGTCGCCACCCGCTAACCGCGTGCGCGCGCGTCGCAGCCGCTGCCGCTGCCGCTGCGCGTGCGCGTGCGTCGCTAGCCCCTGCCGCTGCCACTTCTGCTGCTCCACGCTTCTCCGCTGCCGCTGCTCCACATTTTGTGATCCCTCTCCCCTTCCACGTCCTCTTCTAGCCGCCACAAAGCCCTAACTAGCCACAAAAGAGAACCCCAAAAACCCTAACCCTAGATCTATGGTAGAGTCATGAAAAGGACTCCATAGATTTACGGTTAGGGTATGACCTAGAAGAGGAAGAAGAGAAGTAGATCTGCGGATCTAAGGAGGGAGAAAGGAGAGATCTGCAGATCTGGAGAGATGGGGGACAATCTTACCTCAGCTGACATGAAGGCCTTCATTGGGGAGATAACGAAGCTGCTTGCTTCGAAGGAGTTGGGATCCTCGAGTGGATCGACGCCTTCACGACCAGTGCAGAAGCTGGAGTTGATGCCCAATGATGTGAAATTGGAAGGGACGAAGAATTACCTCAGTTAGTCCAGGAGGGTGCTTCTCATCCTAAAGTCGAAGGGGTTAGAAGGCCATGTTCTGGGTTCATGTAGTGAACCGGTGGATAAGACTGGGGATGATTGGAAAGTGTGGAGCACCACCAACTCACTGGTGGCTGCTTGGTTGATGACATCGATGGTTCCACCCATTGCTGGGATGGTGGAGGCCATAGAGAGTGCTGCAGGGATATGGAGTATGGTGGAGAAAATGATTCTGGAGCAGGGAATGTGATGCTTATGATGGAGGTTCAGGGCAAGGTCGACACCTTGAAGCAGGGGGAGTTGAAAAGGCTGTGGTCAGAGTTAGACCACTATGACCCTATTGATCTGCCTGATCCTAGGAGTGCTGCGATACACAGGAAGTGGGTGGAGCGTAGGTGTGTGACTCATTTTTTGAGGAACCTGAATGGAGATTTTGAGGTCAGAAGGGCGAGTATGTGTCACTTATCCTCTATCCCATCTCTGGAGGATGCCATAGCTGCAATGGCACAGGAGGAGACCAGACTGAGAGTTATGAAGGATGAGGGTACTCAGGTCACTCGGGCTGCACTGGCTGTACCGGCAGTGGCAGCAGTGAGCGAGGATCGAGAGTGCTACACCTGTGGGGTGAAGGGGCACCTGAGCTTTAACTGCCCACAGAAGGGTAGTGGACGAGGACGTGGCACAGGAGGCAGAGGATGAGGTCGTTGGGGCCGTGGAGGCCGTGGACGAGGTCATGGCGGCCCACGGGCCAACTTTGCTACTGCTGATGGACGACAGGAGACAGTGATGATTGAGGCTACGCCGGCTGAGGTGTCAGATCTAGAGCAGCGGAGACAGTCCAGGTCTACTACTGAGAGTTCGGAGAGTCATGCAGACCAGACTAGAGATGTTGCTTCGCCATTCGGTAATTTTTCCAACTTCGCTTACACAGGATCAGGTAACCAATCAGCTCTTTCATGTAGAGATCATATAGAGTGGATTATTGACTCAGGTGCATCTAGTCATGTGTCAGGTGCATATAGACTATTTTCCACATATAAACCACATACCATTCATGAAACTGTTCAGACAGCTGATGGCACATCCCAACCCATTAAAGGGATTGGCACTATTCAGTGCACTCCCTCCATATGCCTCTCTTCAGTCCTTCACGTCCCATCTTTTCCAGTCAACCTTTTATCTGTTGGCTCTATTGTTGATGATCTTGACTGTAGCATTACTTTTGACTCTACTCATTGTGTGTTGCAGGAAAGGAAGACTGGGAGGAGGCTTGGGACTGGCGTCAGGCGTGATGGACTGTGGTATCTTGACAGAGCTAGTGGGGATGCTGCATTGGCCGTCGTTGGTGAAGAGAAGGAAAGGGAGGTACTTTTATTACATTGTCAGTTGGGACACTTGCCTTTTGATATGTTGAATAAAATGTATCCTGAGATTTTGAATAGAGTGAATAAAATGAATTTGAAGTGTGATGCGTGTGAATTTGGGAAACACACTAGGACATCATATCCTAGTGTGGGGATGAGGAGTGTAGAGAGATTCCATCTTATTCACTCAGATGTTTCGGGGCCCTGCCCAGTGACTTCAGTAAGTGGGTTCAGGTGGTTCATCACTTTCATAGACTGTCATTCTCGGATGACATGTCTTTACATGATGAAAAACAAAAGCGAAGCGTTGAAGTGTTTCCAGGACTTCCATAGAAGTGTCAGAAATGTGTATGAGGCCAAGATCCGCATCTTGAGAACGGATAATGGGACAAAGTATGTAAACAAGGAGTTTGCATCTTATCTATCTGAGAGTGGGATAACTCACCAAACCACTTGTCCCAACACGCCTCAACAGAACGGAGTTGCTGAAAGGAAAAATAGACACTTGTTGGAGGTAACTAGGTCACTCATGCTCACCATGAATGTACCTAAGATATTGTGGAGTGAAGCAGTGATGACAGCCACCTATCTCATCAACAGGATGCCTTTGCGGATGCTTGGTATGAAGTCCCCATGTGAGATTCTTATGGGAAAGAACACTTTTGTAGTTCCACCAAAAGTGTTTGGATGCACATGCTTTGTGAGGGATCATAGACCTTCTGTGGGGAAGCTGGATGCTCAGGCAATTAAATGCATATTTGTTGGGTATCCTTCAAATCAGAAAGGCTATAGGTGTTGGAGTCCCTCAGAAAGAAGGCTGTTTGTGAGTATGGATGTGACGTTCAGGGAGACTGAAACTTTTTATGGAGGACTGACAGATTCTATACCAGTATTTGATACTGGTGCCTCTCTAAACACAGGAGGAGTTGGTCGAGAGGGGGAGACTGATGACAGGAGGGTAGTGGTTGGACTTATACCGTGTCCTGTTAGGCCTACTGGTACTGGTACTGATAGCAGGGAGGAGGAAAGGACCTTGGTGGAAGAGGAGGAAAGGCCCTTGATGGAAGACAGGTTGTACGTCAAGAAATATAGCAGGAGACAGAAGGGTAGTCATGGCGATAGAGAACAACAAGAAGACATCTCCCCCTCTGAAGAACCACTAGCTCCATAGCCACATGTCGAGATTGATCAGTCTATCACGCCTGCTCCAGTCCCGACTTCCTTACTGCCTTCCTCTCCTAACACGGATGGTAACCTTTCTTTGCCTTCCTCTAGTTTAGATCTTCCACTTGCATCTCGTAGGGAGCCTCGTATCAATACCGACAGGCCTCCTGTACGGTATGGATACGAGACTAATATTGCTAATCATGTCTCCTATGCTTCTCTTACACCTGCATATAGGGCTATCATTGCATCATTACAGTCTATCTCTATACCGAGTGATTGGCGAGTGGCAAAGAAACATCTCCAGTGGAAGAAAGCAATGCTCGAAGAACTCGAAGCACTGGAGAAGAACAAGACATGGAGACTTGTCTCACTTCCAGCAGGGAAGAAAGCTGTGGGCTGCAAGTGGGTATTCACAATAAAGCAAACTCCAGAAGGGAAGGTGGACAGGTACAAAGCGAGGCTGGTTACCAAGGGCTTCAGTCAGACTTATGGGATTGATTATGATGAGATATTTGCCCCAGTGGCAAAGATGAGTACTGTGAGAGTACTGGTATCCTGTGCAGCGAATTTTGGATGGAAATTGCATCAGTTGGATGTAAAAAATGCCTTCTTGCATGGAGACTTACAGGAGGAGGTATACATGGAGGTTCCACCTGGCTTTAGCACACAACAGACGATGGGAAAGGTGTGTAGGCTGGACAAGTCTTTATATGGGCTGAAGCAATCTCCAAGGGCATGGTTTGACAGATTCAGGCGTGCAGTCATCACAATGGGCTACAAGCAGAGTAATGGTGATCATACTGTATTCTATAGGCATTCAGGACAGCGGATTACCCTTCTGGCTGTGTATGTTGATGATATTATTATCACTGGAGATGATGAAGATGGAATCACTCACTTGAAGGCTAGATTAGCGAGAGAATTTGAGGTCTAGGACCTTGGACAGTTGGGGTATTTCCTTGGACTGGAGATTGCTAGGTCCAGGAAGGGTATAGTTCTCTCACAGAGGAAGTATGCCCTGGATTTACTGGCTGAGACTGGTATGTTGGGGTGTCGTCCAGCAGTTACTCCTATTGATCAGAATCATAGATTGCATTCACAATCAGGGGAGCCAGTAGACAAAGAAAGGTACCAGAGACGTGTTGGACGCCTTATCTACTTATGCCATACCAGACCTGACATTGCCTATGCTATCAGTGTGGTAAGTAGATACATGCATGATCCTAGGACTGGACATATGGAGGCAGTCTTCAGGATACTTAGGTATCTGAAGAATAGTCCAGGAAAAGGCATATTATTTGGTAGTCATGGTCACATGAATGTGACAGGCTAATGTGATGCGGATTGGGCCAGTTGCTTGGATGATAGGAGATCGACCTCGGGCTACTGTGTGTTTGTTGGGGGCAACTTAGTCTCTTGGCGCAGCAAGAAGCAGGATTTGGTGGCTCGTTCCACTGCAGAGGCAGAGTATCGTGCTATGGTGCTTAGTACCTGTGAGATGATCTGGTTGAGATCACTTCTATAAGAGCTACGTCTGCTGAGAGAAGGACCATTGCGGTTGTTGTGTGATAACAAGTCAGCAATTAACATTGCCAACAACCCAGTGCAACATGATAGAACGAAGCACATAGAGATTGACAGGTCCTTCATTAAAGAAAGATTGGACAAGAAACAGTTGGAGATCTCCTACATTACTTCTGGACATCAACTAGCTGATTGCCTTACAAAGGGGTTGAACTCTAAAGGAGTAGAGGATGCTTGTAACAAGATGGGCATGATAAATATCTTTTGCTCATCTTGAGGGGGATTATTGTGTGTTATTGTGTGTGTGTAAAGAAAAGAGAGAGTTGATATAAATAAGAAGTGATAGCCGTCATTAGTGGCTAATCACCATTTTCACCCAAATCTAACAGACACTTTAGCCCATCACGGCATCGCCTGCTATACTACCTGAACGAGTCTTCATCATGAACCCAGTACGCTGCATGTTGGCCTAGTTAGCTCATTAACTAGGTCACCCATTTAATTTTGATGATGACAAACAAGTCATGTGGTACTAATGTTTTCATTAATTGATTTTCGGGGTAAATGTGCAAAAGGAATTGTTTATGTAAAAGAAAAATAATGTGTGGATTATTATGCAAAAGAAATTCAAATAGAGTTCTACTTCATCAACAATTATCCATGCACCATGAAGATGAAGATTTGATTGGATTCAAAGGGAGTTTTATCTAATGAGGAGTCCCATCTTCTATAGGATTTGCCTAGATCAAAGGTGAAGATTGGATTGGATAAAGATTTGATTTAAATAAGAGATCAACATCAAAAGGATTCTTATCTCTAGATGAATCATGTCTTCAATAGGATTGGATGCTCTCCTATTTAAACAGCCCATCATGCACCATGAAAATTTGATTGAAGATTTGATTGGAAATTTCATTGAAAATTTGAAGATCAAGTGTTCTAATTGAAGTGAAACTCCTATCTCTATAAAAGGATAAAACACATCCCTTGGAGAAGGATCCCGTTGAATCCGATTGAGCCAAAATATTCAGAGATTCCCATTGAATCTGATTGAGCCAAACTATTTAGAGATTAACCATCCACATCCCTTGACCGAATTCCTCCATCCAAGCTTCAAAGAGATAACCAAATTCGTTGAAGGAGTGCGACAGATGACGCTGAAAAGCATAACTTTTGATCCAGACGTCTGATCAACAAACCGTTTGTGCCTGGATGACCATACTTTCACGCTCTACGCAACAGAGATATATATCTTCTACTCAGCTAGCAAAAATAGATCCAGATTCGGCAGAAAAACAGTCCTTGCAAATTTCAGATTTGTGCAACAAACTTCAGAGGAGAATAACTTTTGATTCAGACGTCGGATTGATGAACCGTTTGTGCTTAGACGACCACACCATCACGCTCTATGCAACGATGTTATTTATATTCTACTCAGCCAGTAAGCACAAATCCAGATTCGGTAGTTGTGCAAAACAATCCATGCAGATTTCAAATTTGCGCATCGAACTTCAGAGGAGCAAAACTTTTGATCCAGACGTTGGATTGATGAGTCTTTTTTGCCTACATAACCATGATCACACAGACTACATCATGAGGATATCTTTCTAGTTTTTTATTTCAATATTAAATCCATTTGATTGTATTTATGTGTGGTTGTATTGAGAGAATGCTTCACCTAGAAGCTATCGTTGAGCGTTATATTCTTAAACACTATTTTATACGATTTGATGGCCATCCGCAAGCGTGATCAGGTTGTTTACCTTTTGGTTATAAATGGGTGAAATCCTCATAGGTTCTGGGGTCAGAGTAGAGGCGGGGGCCTAGGCGGGGAGCCACTCTGTTAAAAACACGTGTGCTTGCATATCTGATCTATGATTGTGAGATCTGATATATTCATCTACGTGTTAAATGTTTAATTTGTGTCATACACCCTATTCACAACCATCTAGGTTGTTTTTAAATTGGAAGCAGAGTGGTATTCGGTTTAGACTCATAGTTTAGTTGAATCTCGATTCTGAGCATGACACATAATATAAACACCTCAGACAAAAACATAGATAATTCACAAGTACCGATGAAATTCTTTGATACTTTGATCTCACCTTTTGCAGGTACTGTGAATGCTCAAAAGTTTGATGGTGATGAAGAGATCGATGCCCTCACACGAAAGTTTAGAAAATCCCTGATGAACAATAAGAGAAAATTTGGCAATGTCTGGGGGAACTAGCAAACTGAAGAAGAAGATGATGATGACATCATACAATGATGCTTCAAGTGCAATTAAATGGGACACTTGAAAACCAATTGCCCTCTTCTAAAGAACAACGGAAGGAGAAAAGACATTGATGGAGGAAAGAGGAAATCTGAAAGAGGAAAAGATGGAAAAAAAGGAGAGGCCAGCTATAAGTGGAGAAAGTGATGCAGATGAGCTTTCTTCTGATGGTGATGGGAAGAAAACAGTGAGATATGCTTTATGGCGGGAGATAAAAAAGTAAAATCTGAACTCTTCTATATTGATGTCATAGATATAGTGAGAGTATGTTCGCTGATATGGAAGAAGCTTATGAATATTTAGTAAATCTCCTCCTAGACATAGGTCCTAAATATTCTAAGCTTAAAAGACTTCGGGCATCCTTAAAAGACCAACTTATGCTGTTAGTTGTGAAAATGAAAGGTTATTTACTAAATGGCAGAAATCATTAGAGATTGTTAATAACATCGATGAAACTGCCATAGAGATCAAGATCTTAGAATTAAAAGATGCTAACGAAAAATTAGCTAAGTTAAAGCTTGAAAACTCTAATCTAGTTAAAGATTTAAATGAGAAAATTAGCACTTTAAATTCTAAAGATTCTGATATTAAATTCTTAAATCAAATGGTATATAGTCACGAAGAAAAAATAGATGATCTTGTGAAAGAAAAAATTAATTTGATAAAAAGAAAAAAATATTGCTAGTGAAATAGAAGATGCTAATAGAAAAGTGGCTAAATTAGAATTTGTAAATTCCAATTTCGCCAAAGACTTGAAAGAAAAAATTAGCACTATTAGTTCTAGAGATTCTGAAATAAAATTTCTAAATATGTGGAAAAATTGGAAGATGTTGAAAAAGAAAAATCCAATTTAATAAAAGGGAAAAACATAGCTATTGAATTGAAAACTAGTAAGAAAAAAAGGTATGAAGCTAGGATTAGTGAGCTTGAAAGTGAAAACCAAAGTCTTAGCTCTACCATTAAAAAATTCACTATTAGCCAAAAGTGTTTCAAGGAGATGTTAGATGGACTACACGATCATTAGCAAACATAACCTAGGGTTCAAAAAGAAGCAAAAGAAGCAACCTCCTAAGAGTCCTAAAAAACCTGTTGAGAAGAGATATGCTAGATACACAAGCTCTTCATCTAGCACTCAGATGCGAACATGTCCTCTTCTAGTTATTGTGATCTAATGTTACATGGTTCTACTGTAATAAGAAAGGACATGTCATTCATGATTGCTTTATTCGCATTTATCATGAAAAATTCATGTGAATTCCTAACATTCTTATTAAACAAAGAAAATCATGTTCTAACACTTACAGATCCATTAAATGGATACCAAAAGGTGCATCTTTCTCTATATGTGCATCGTTGAGGTCTGGGTGATAACATACATCGCGTTGGCGAAAACGGCGTTGATCTGAACGAATGAAAGTAAAGAAAGTTATGGTTATTTTGGCATATATAATGCAATGGGAATTGTTATGAGCACATGTTGATGCATGACATCATAGACTATTTCATTGGTTGCATGAGTATATGTTTATCATTTATATAGTTGAAATTTCGATGAGCATTTTGTATGAAACTTGTTAGAAATCTTGGAAACATTAAATATGATTTTGATAATGACATATTATGTTAATGAAAATTCCACATACTTAAAATTGTGCATAATTGATTGTTTATTGTTAGCATGCCTTATTGTTTAAATTTTTTGGTCGATATAGTCATGTAACTTGTGAAAAATTGTTGGATGATATTTAGGCTTTAAAAGATTAAACTCTTTTTGACTGTTTATTAACTCACAAATATATGATTTTATTTGGAACCATTAAGGTGTAGAAGTCGAATATGTATATGTTTCATGCGTCACTATTTTGAGACAACCACGTAGAAAAAGAAAAAGAAAGAATATTGATAAAAATTGGCCTATGAAAAACAAAAAATGAATATTAAAATATGAAAATTGTTATAAACAGGCTTTTGGTGGGCCTACCCGTTAGTGGGTATCCACCCATTATGTAATCCTACCACTATAAATATAGGGCTATGGTCTCCATAGCCGCCAAGTTTACAACACGTTATCAGCACGCTCGAAGCTAAGCCGAACCCCTGCCGACGGACGAATGCGACGCGAACGGGCTTCCTTCACCGAACGTCGCTAGATCCGGCGGGTAGGATCTAGAGGTAATCCTGAATCCCTAGATCTAAATTTTGCATATGCGCATATGTGGTGATTCAATTTTTTTGGATCAATCGATCAAAACTGTATCGTTTTTATTGTTAAAAATCAACCTTTTTCAATAAAAACGTCTTTTTGGTAGAATAAAACTGGTTTATCCCACTAAAAATCGGATTTTTACCCATTTTTTCTCCAAAAATCGCCAAACCCCTAAAAAGGGTTCACCCACGCCCCCCCCCGTCGCCGGCAGCGGCGGGGCCTTCCCGCCGTCACTGCGGCGGCGGGAACCCCCCGCCGCTGCAGGCGGGGGCTTCCCCGCCGCCTGCAGCGGCGGGCAACCCCTGCCGCCGCTGGCGGGGGCAACCCCCGCCGCCGCTGGCGGGGGCAACCCGCCGCGGCGGGTAAACCCCGCCGCGACAGGCGGCGAGCAACCCCCGCCACCGCAGGCGGGGGCTCCCCGCCGCCTGCAGGCGGCGGGCAACCCCCGCCGCTGCGACGGCGGGGCTCCCCGCCGCCTGCAGCGGCGGGACCCCCCCTCCCCGCCGCCTGCTGCGGCACCCCCCCACCGCCGCCTGCTGCGGCGGACGGGCCCGCCCGCCAGTAGCGGCTATGGGCCCGGCGTGCGTACCCCAAAACCCTAACTAGGGTTTCTGACCCAGAAAATTTTTCGAATTTTCAAAAAAAAATTCAGATTTAATTGCGATTTCATTTCGTTATAATCTGGACAAAATTACATGTGATTTTTACTCATCGCCATTATATTTGGATTATATGATTTTTTTAGACGTTTAAAAATTAAGAAGATCCTGCGACCGCTCTGCCGTTAGTCAACTAACCTAACGGTGTATGACGTTGCATAGTGGTCCAATAATTTTTAAACAGTAGATTTCATTTTCCATTATAAACTGCCTGTGATGAATAAATTGCATGTGATGTATAAACTGCCTGTGATGATGCCTGCTGCATTATAACTGCCTGCGACGAATGATTAATATTTGCTGTGGTTTTGGATCGGCTAGTGATCACCATTTTATTTTTCATGCATTATTTTCTTTTTTTTGAGAGAAAAATGTAGTGAGGATAATTTTGTAAAATTACAAGCCCGGTGGACGCCTCAAGAAGATGAAGGACTATTCCAGAAGAATAGGGGCCCCACGGGGGTTCCCGAGTTGTACTTTCTTTCTTTTTGGGACTGTAATTGACTGTAATTAATTATGGTGATTAGCCGATCCACGCAGCAAATATTTATGTCTGATGTGCTTGATTATTTATTTTTCTGTGAAAATATCTAATTAATGCTATCTTTTTACATGCTAGAGTGATAAATGGCCAAAATTGCGAGCGTCGATTTCGATGTTTTGGATGCTTCAGGAAAGAATTACTTAAGCTGGCAGTTGGATATAAAATTCCATCTGCGAGCACAGGGATTGAGTCACGCCATCGCTATAGGCGATAAGGTTTCTGATATAGATAAAGCGAAAGCAATTATCTATATCAGACGCCATATCGATCGGACCCTGAAGGCCGAGTACCTAACGGTGGAAGACTCGTATGAGTTGTGGACCGCCCTCGAGGACAGGTATAAACATCAAAGAGATGTTATACTACCTCGAGCGCGATATGAATGGGAGAACCTCCGTCTCCAAGACTTCAAGTCTATTGCCGAGTACAACTCGGCACTCTTTAGCATCACCTCACGCCTGAAGTTGTGTGGTGAAAAGGTGACGGAGGAACGCATGTTAGAGAAGACGTATACATCCTTCCATGAGAAGGATGTCATACTGATGCAACAGTATCGTGAACGAAAGTTCACAAAATACTCTGAGCTTCTCTCATGCCTTCTGATGGCAGAGCAGAATCGTGACCTCCTTCTGGCCACCCACAACTCACGCCCTACCGGCACTGCTCCTGCGCCTGAAGCGCACCACAGCTCCTTCCAGAAGAAAAGGAGCAACTTCAAAGGCAAACCCCAGAAGGGTAAGACCATGAAGAAGCAGGCTCGAGGACCCCCTCCAAGAAACAACCAAGTGGGAAAGAAGAAAAATGTGTGGAAAAGAAAGGACGACGGCCAGACTTCTGCCCCCAGAAAGGACTGGGAAGATAAATGCCACAGGTGTGGCATGACTGGACACTGGTCCAGAAATTGTCGTACTCCACGCCACCTTCAGGAGTTGTACAAAGTAAGCCAGAAGCAAGCTGAGACAAACCTGGCGGTTCAAGAAAACCTGGCACCAATCAGGTTCATCGCTGAGGACTTCTCCAACGATGACATGCTCGACTGAGGACATTTATCTACTTTATATATGCATTGTAATTTTTTCCTTTTGAGAAACAATTTATCTGCTTATCTCTGGCATGTTTAAGTACTTTTCAGACATCAAATTAATTATTCGTAGTATATTCTTTTGTGTTTGTGCCTTATACTGCGACATTTTCTTTTAAAATAGATGGACTTTAAATGCCTAGTGGACAGTGCCTCTACGCACACGATCCTCCAAGACATCTGCTTTTTTCAAAGCATTAATAAATACGATGGCACCGTAAATACAATTTCCGGTCCATCAAGTATCATTGAAGGATCAGGGGAAGCACATTTTATGCTCCCCTACAGTACAAAACTACTTATAAAAGATGCCCTTCTCTCCCTTAGCTCGCATAGAAACCTGTTAAGCTTTAAAGATATCCGCTTAAACGGATACCACCTAGAAACGGTGAGCAAAGGAAACAGTGAATACCTTGATGTAACGTCTCATAAAAACGGTGCTAAAAACACCGTCGAACGTTTTGAGGGACTCCCGTCGGGTCTCTACCACACAAGGATCAGAGCAATGGAAGCAAACACATTGGAGCACCAGAAGTGCCAAAATCAACCAGAATTCAAACTCTGGCACGATAGACTAGGACACCCTGGAAGGAATATGATGCGTCGCATCATATCCCAATCCCGTGGAATTAATCCGACAAGCCTGACGCTGCTTCGGAAGGGTGCAAATCCTTATCCCCCTTGTTACAAAGGGAAATTGATTACGAGACCATCCACCCTGAAAGTGGACTCTGAGTCTCCAAGCTTCCTAGAGAGAATACATGGTGACATTTGCGGGCCTATTCACCCCACAAGTGGACCATTTCGGTATTACATGGTACTAATCGACGCATCTTCAAAATGGTCGTATGTGTGCCTCTTGTCCACCCGCAACGTAGCCTTTGCAAAGCTACTTGCACAAATTATAAAATTGCGGGCACATTTCCCAGACAACCAGATCAAGAAATTGCGTCTGGACAATGCTGGGGAATTCACCTCACAAGTCTTCCTAGACTACTGCCAAGCAACCGGCATAGAAGTTGAACATCCTGTAGCTCATGTTCACAACCAGAACGGGTTAGCCGAATCTCTCATAAAGAGACTACAATGGATCGCTAGACCATTGTTAATGCAATGCCAGTTACCGGTATGTGCATGGGGACATGCCATACTGCACGCTGCATCGCTGATAAGATTACGACCGTCAGGTAGTCAATCTTATTCTCCGATGCAACTTGCATATGGGAACCCGCCTGATATCTCTCACTTGAGGATATTCGGATGTGCTGTCTATGTCCCCATAGCACCACCGCAGAGAACCAAGATGGGTCCTCAACAGCGTCTTGGTATCTATATTGGCTTCGACTCACCATCGATCATTAGATACCTCGAACCCCTTACAGGGGACGCCTTTAAAGCACGTCTAGCAGATTGTGAGTTTGATGAAAGCATTTTTCCAAAACTAGGCATTAACACACAGAAGCCAGAAGCTTCAAAGACCATTACATGGGACACAAAGACTTTATCCCATTTTGATCCGCGCACAAATTAATGTGAAGAAGAGATCCTGAAGATCCTTCAAATTCAAAACACAGTTCACATTTTACCGGATAAATTCACTGACAACCAGAAGATTGTCAGATCACACGTCCCTGCTGCAAATACGCCAGCTAGGATTGACATACCCAAAGATGGATGCAATCCACCTGCAGCAGAAGCGGCCGTACCTCAACAAAAAAGAGGACGACCCCCAGGCTCCAAAGATAAGAATCCTCGAAAGAGTAAAAATCCTGGAGCAACAATAACGATACCACCACAGGATGCTGAGCTCAGCCCAGCTACCTCTCCACTCCTAACAACCCCTGAAGAGGAAAATATAGGAGAAATTTCATTAAACTATGTACGTACCGGGGAGGTACTAGACAGAAAAAGCACAATCATTGATGATAACTTCGCGCTCATTATTGCCACTCACGTCACTGAATACGACGATGAGACCGATCCACGCTCTCTAGCAGAATGTAAGCGCATAGAGGATTGTCCAAAGTGGAACGAGGCAATAGGAGTAGAGCTGGACTCACTCTCGAAGCGCAAAGTTTTTGGACCTGTAGTCCTAACACCAAAAGGTGTTAAACTTGTGGGATATAAATGGGTATTCGTGAGAAAAAGAAACAAGAATAATGAGATCGTGCACTATAAAGCACGTCTTGTTGCACAAGGTTTTTCCCAACGACCAGGAATAGACTATGACGATACCTATTCCCCGGTCATGGATGCGATCACTTTCCGTTTCATTATCGGCCTATCCACGAAGGAAGGTCTGGATATGCAGCTCATGGACGTTGTGACTGCATACCTATACGGAAATATAGATAAGGACATCTATATGAAAATCCCAGACGGATACAAACTACCGACAAAAATGACAGAAAGACCTCGGGACGTCTATTCTGTCAAACTCCAGAGATCACTGTATGGTCTAAAACAGTCAGGTAGAATGTGGTACAACAGACTGAGTGAATTCCTAGTGCAACAAGGATTCACAACAAATGAAGTCTGCCCTTGCATCTTCATACGAGCAAAGGGAACAGGATTCGTAATTATCGCCGTCTACGTAGACGACTTGAACATCATCGGATCTCCTGCAGAGATATATGAGATATCCAAAAGTCTCACACAGACTTTTGAGATGAAAGACCTCGTCAAAACGAAGTTTTGCCTAGGCCTACAAATTGAACATTTAAGCGGAGGAATCCTTTTGTACCAATCGACATATACAAAGAAAGTGCTGAAAAACTTTCTTATGGACAAATGTCATCCGCTTAGCACACCAATGGTCGTCAGATCAGTGGATATTGAAACAAACCACTTCCGACCGCTGGAAGAGGGGGAGGAAACACTGGGTCCTGAAGTACCCTACTTAAGTGCAATTGGAGCACTCCTATACCTGGTGATCGCTCCGGAATGTAACCCCAAAGAACGGTTGTAGTTTTACCGCAAGCGCACGGTATAGCGGCGAGCGGGTTATCGAACACAGGGAGGACGAATGACCATGCTTGCTCCAATCAACCTGGCTATTTAAGAAGAGAGAAATTTGCCTTTGGCGATCCTGTCACAATCGTCAGACAAAGTACGGAAATATCAAATCAAATAAAGAACGTCTAGGGAATGGGGAATTCCCGCTACTCACCGAATCTCGTCAATGTGGTTCATCGGTATCAAAATTGCTAGAATAAGATTTTGGATGAACTAGTTGCAACTGAATGTAGAACCAAGCTCACGCTCTCGCGCTGTTGCCGGTCTATAGCTATCGTAGGTTCGGGTCCAATCTCTTGCAAACCCTAGCCTAGGGAAGCTAGCATTAGGATCAACATCATCGTTCAATCGCGCACCGAGCCCAATCTCTTGCAAACTCGGCCCACGACCTAGATTGGGATAGTTCCTACCCGTCCAATCTCTTGCAAACGGGTATCGGCACGGAATTGCAACCGGAAACCCTAGTATCGGTCCAATCTCTTGCAAACCGATACTACGGAAATTCGATTCCAACCCAATTCGGATTTCTAGGGTTTCCTATCGAATTGGGATCCAATCTCTTGCAAATCCCAATCGATGTGAATTCCTAGCCATCCGTAGTAAATTGATCCCAATCTAATCCTTAACAACAATTCTAGCAAAATTTCTACCAATTCATCACAAATATGAAGTTGGGCTTGTAGGGTTCATCCCCACGCCCCAAGACGTGGAGACTACTCGCAATTCATAGCACAAGCACAAGAATAATCAATGAAATAAGCAATAGAATTCATCACAA